>WBMY01014150.1:715977-870739 GCA_013397315.1 Donacobius atricapilla
AAGAATGGAGCTGAAGGTGAAGGGTAAATATACTGGAGCCTACAGGGCCAAAACTAACTGGAGCATTATTTTTTATTTCTCATTTTCTTCACATCAAAGACTGAAAAGGTTTCTTGCCTTCATATTTAATTGTGTTAATACTGAATTTTGGTGGTGAATGCAATCTGTGTTTGAAAATACCAAGAGCTACTTTTTAAAAGTGAAGACACTTACTTTGTACATATTTTATACTGAATCTTTCAAATTTGTTTTGAAATGACATTGTATTCATAAATTTAACCAAATTCAATTAGAAAGAAACAAAATGTGATTGCCTGGCTATGCATATTCCTTTTTCTAACTTTTAAAACAAGGAAGCCAAACATCAAACCCCATTCACCGATTTATGGATTATTTTTTTAATGTTCTCCTGCCTTACACATCTGGAGCTAGAAAGTTAGAGGGCAAGGATATTTTTCCACCTTTTTACCACCTCCACGCTTCCATTTCAGAGTTAAACGAAATTTTTTAAAACCACATTTACAAGGAAAACTCTTCTTCTATCCTTCACAAGCCTCCATTACAGGAAATCCTAGGATTGGGTCACAGGCCTTGAACTGTCAGATATTACTGAGAATGAGGAAAAAAATCCATGAATCCCATACAAAACTAGAGAGAAGAAACACGGGATTGATTTTCTGCATATCTGCTCTGGTGGCAATGCAAATCTTGTGAAATAATATCTGAGAGGCCGAGCCCAGACGAGCTGAGCCCCAGCCTGCTACTCAGTGCAAGAAACTAAAGCATAGTCTGGCAAGGAGGCAGCACAGATGCTGCAGCAGCAGTTCTGCACCTCTGGCCAGGAGAAGACTCTGGTCTTTCATGTATCCTGGGGAAAGGAGCCATGGAAGGCGGAAGGCCAGAGATTGATGTAAATTTTGTAGAGGAAGTGACATTTTCTGCTAAATTATTTTTGTTAACAAAGTTCATTTATATTTTTTGTTTTAATTTTCTGAAAAGAATATGCTAAAGTAGATAGAGAGCTAAGTTAATTTCCCTCTGAAGGTAAATTCAAAATCTACCATTTGTCTTCTGAAAGGGTCCTTTTGAATTAACAGAAAAGCAGAATTTTGTCCCATGTCCCTGCTTTTTACACACTGAGCGTTCCAACTTGCTTCTTGTGGTGCCCATACAAAAATATTTCAGCTATAGCACATCTGATGACATTTTACACTTGCCCAGAAACTTGCAGCTACAGGTACCATATGGTTAGACTGTGACTACACAGGTACATGGCACACTCTAAAATCCAAGCACACAAGCACTACTTTAATATTTCTGAATGCTCTGATCTTCTCGAACAAGTCTCTTTTGTGGACTGGGGAACTGAAGATCAAAAACTATATATTTAAAGCAGTTTTACTTAATATCACACAATCCATGGTATGTATAAATTGGACCATGAGTTTTAAAAATGTGATTTTCTTGAATAAGAACACTGAAAGTGTAAACTTTCATAACTGTCAAATTTATAGTTTTACCTAGACATGATAGAAATTACTTGTATGCAGGGGGATATGCTTCACCTGTTTGTTTCAAAGAAGTCACATTCACTCACATGCATACTGCTAACATAGCTGAGCATGGGTCAATACTGCACAATTTAGAAATGAACTATATTGAAATGCACAATCCAAATACAGTACCTAAGCTGTGCCCCAGAGCTGATTGTACTAAACACACCACTACAACTCATGCTATGACATGCACCATGAGTGGAACAGACAACCACTGGTATCTAGAGAGTAACTTTGCATTTTTAAAGGTTTGATACTGGGCATCTAGTCTATCAGAAAAGTTGAAAATACTCTGCAAGTGCTCAGCTTTTCTCAAGGTCAGTCCATTAGTGATTAGCACTTCAATAAATACTTTTGAGGCTCGTATTTTTAAAGAATCTCTCTCATTTTTCTGGAGATTGTTTTTATGGGGACAGCTTTGTTACTTCCTGTTGTGACGTTCAATAGAGTATGTTTTCTAGGTGGTAGATTTTTTTTTGTTTGATATGTATGTCGATGGAGATAAGTGTTTTAATTACTTTTTTAATGTCTATGCTTTTGTATTTTCTCCCTCTCTCCCTTTATTTCCTGCTGTTGAGATTACTGCCTCATCTCCACAGCAGGTGGCTCCTTCAAATTTGTTTTCTCTGTAAGCCTGGTAGATTAATTTTGTAATATAACTGCTCCTTTTCTGTAGTTTTTATTAATGATTTATATTCTTTGGAAGAGGTATGCTTGCAAGGTTTTTAGGAGTTGTTCCCTAACGATGGCTAAAGGTCTCGTTCATAGAAAATTAAAAGTAAAGGGAAAAAAGTAAAAGAACTACACTAGGGCTAGCCTTCTCTTACCCTCAAGTTAGAATGAACAGCGTGTACAGCATATGTGAAAACACCCTTCACATCTACCTGCATGAGCCATACACAGTTGCTGCAGGGCATTCCAAACTGAACAGCTATATCCATACCATGGCTTTTAAAAACACCTGAATAAGTAGCTGAACCTGGAAGCAACGCAGTCTGTAGGTCTCATACCTTACCTTGTTGCTGAATTAGACACAGAAACAAGTATCTGAACTCTTGCAAATGGTAACAAAAGAATAGGAATTGAGGGAGTCAGATTATTTAGAACTAAATTTGTTTTTATAATTCAATTTCTCTTTGAGTACCAATTGTACAAGCCCAGTTTAGAAGTAGCCAAAATTCACACGAGCTAGCCATCAGAAAGTGCATATGGGAACAATAGGCAGAGTTCAGAATCAATCCCTGTGAGTGATGAAAATCAGGATTATGACAATAAAATCAGTGTTGACTGCCTGAGCATGGAATACAAAACACTGCAGCCTCCTGGTCTGCCCTCACCACATTTAGTGATCCCATGATTGGATCAGGCTGACATCTTACCTTGGCCAAAGTGCCCAAAGGTGAATCACACCTCATTAGACCCACCAGATACAGACTCCACTCCTCGTTTGATTTTACTGTAGTCAGTCCAGCCTTACTCGAGGCTTTAGTGTACCCTCTACAGCCCACCTTTAGTCTTAATTGCTGTTTATAATTTTATTATGGTCATCTTATGGGACTTATGCTTTGAATTTTAATGGGGCAACACTCAAGTATGACTAAAATACTGTATTTTAATGAAATACATTGGTCTTTCAAGACAATAAAACAGAGATCTGGAGAAATTATGAAATAGTTTTTCAAATCTAAATATCTGGCTATTTATTTAAGTACCATGAAGATTTTGAACTCAACATTGTCAGCGCTTACCCTCTAAAAGCACTCTTTTAAAATGCATAGCTCAGAACTGAAGCATACAGTATCACTAAGCATTTTTAAAACATAATTCTTTAAAGGACATACTAGAAGAAATGATACTAAGTTGTACAAACATATACAGATTTCTAAATTAAGAAACAGATGGTAATTCTAGCCTTTCTTCTGTGTTTGGAAACTGATACCTAATGTTCCCCATATTTGAAGTAATCAAGTTGAGGATGTTAGCTGGTAGCCCTGGTGAATGAACCTGCTGAAATGTGAGGATCACTATGAGGCAAACCTTATCACAGAGAAGGATGAATGCAGACATTTGCTTACCTTCCCTCTGGTTCTGTTCTGCCTGGTGTTGTTTATTGCAGGACTTAAAGCACTGAAACAGTTTGCTATGAATCTTGATTTGTAGAACATAAGAGTTCTGTAAATTGTAATACAGAGTAACTGAAGAAACATCTGCTGTAAAAAATAAAGTGGAATATTGCTGCAAACCTTTCTTAAGTCATCTTGGCAACATTTATTATACTGGCGACAAATTTGAAAAGGTCACTAGCGAAAATGCATTTAGCAGTCTGAGTCCAATCCATCTCTACCACAAGAATGTATCATTCTACCCAGGAGCAGAGCTTGCTCCAGTCTGCTTACAATAGAGCTAAACTGGATTTTACCCCTGACTGGAATTTGGTCACTTCCTACCACGGACTTGAGCTGTAATTTTTCAGGCACGTTCTTGAACCAGGAAGGCTGAAGTCTCAGATCTGACATGCTAATGTTGTTAGTTCTTTTCCCTCTTCCTTCTACAAGTTTGTTCCTAGTAGCAACCTGCCAAAGGAGAGACAGGGGGTCTGTGTTCCCTCTAGACACCAAGCAGATAACATTTGCCAGTGTGACACGCTGCACCGCTCTAGAGGAACAGCAACTGGTCCTAGTGCTTACTCGTGGTCAGTAAACACTGCTGAGGGGTCCCAAAGCAAGATCACTCCTCAGGAACTGCCAATCAGTAACCTGAAGGACACAAAAAAAATCTATCATGTCTGAAACCATGTGTCACAGTAAAGTCATTTTTATCCAGTACAGAAAATCCAAATATGTGGAAGTGAAAGCAAAATAAACTGGATTGTGAGACTGGTAGTAACAGATTCCTAAAAATAAAGCAGAAAATCCTACCATACCTGTTTGCAACAGAAGCGATATCTTTCCCCAAGCAGGTTCATTATAATTTAACTGTCTAATATGCCCTGTTTATAAGCCATCATGCTAGTATATTGAAATAATCTAACCAAATGAAAATTTATAACAGGAAAATCAAATTTTAGCATAGAAAAGATCTCTTCATTTAATTTTTCATTTCAAAACATGGGAAACAAATCTTTAAAACCTGGATCAATAGAGGCTACTTACAATAAATACACAGGAATGGATGAAATGAGAGCAAAGCTGATGATAAACATTCACAAAGCAAAAACCACAAATCATTGGCATCATGAAGAAAAATAAATACTAAACCTCTACACTATCACAAAGCAACAGCTGAAAAAAAAACCATCAAGGGCAGCAAATTCATCCTGTAGAAATATATGAGGAGTAATTAAGTCACTAATATTCTGGAATAACACCTCCGTCAGACCTCAGGCACTGTACAGCAGGGAAGTTGCAATGAGGTATACTGAGACAACATCAACTTATACTACCTAAAATCAACCTGCATTTTTGATATATTAGGAATATAATAGCCAATACGTGGTATCTGTGTTGCAATTCTAAACACTGATTTTTATAGTATTGTTTCCTAAATTTGATTGAAGAGAGCAGTAAAGAATCATAGAAATATCTAACTACAGCCATTTGTCTTAAACTCACAACTACCCTGTGCTGCACACTACTTCCATAGCTCCCGTTCTGTTTCAATATAGTGACTATGAAACAATAGGCTGAACCAATCATAGTTTTGCATCCTGTGTAACTGGATCTATATGAAATATTTGTAAAAATCTACTCCTTCAGGAAGAAAATCCCACATGTTAAGTAGTATTTGCAAAATACAGGACTTTCTGGTCATTCCTATTTTTAAAACATTACAAGGATTCATCTCTCTTTTTTTTTTTTTTTCATATGTAGAAGTCATCAGTGTAATTCAGCAAGGTCTTCCAAAGGCTAATGAGCAATTAACACTCTATGCAAAATTTCAATATAGGAAACAAATATTTTTTCCCAGTTCTTTGGTAATGTATTATATTGTCTCATCTCAAATCTTAGCATCTTTATATACTGGTTTTGTCCACACAAAAGAACAAAAAGATACTGTAAAACGTATTCAGTAATTATCACTGTATCAATCACCTACACAGCATTTTTTAGTCACTTCAGGTAAACCATCGCTACATATATTTTAAAATGATGCCTCAAGAAAAGACTTCTAAACATTATTCATTATCCTGCAGCACAGATCTACAACTGAAAACCTATCATCAGTGCATTCTGATGGAAAGGTAATTATTTAATCTCTTTTTTTCCCTTTTTCTACAGCACAATACTTGACCTATGATAAAAAAGCCATCCTATCAAATTTCCATTTATTTTTTTTACCTGAAGGGCTTTGCCAGCTCACGCAAACATAAATCTCCATTTATCAGGTTTAAACTGTACCTGTCCCAGATGCTATGAGAGTTCATAGCTCCTGTCCCTTAAAAATTACCAAATAGCATCATGCAACATAACCTCCCTGCAGCCTCCCCTGACCCTTGCAATCAATAATATTCATAACCTGTATGTGCACAGTTAAGGAGTACAGGAGCCACGCACTATCCCAGTTAACCACATTGAGCTGTGATACTCAAATCTGCTCCCTTGTGTCTGCTGTGATCAATTCTAATCTCTGCACCAAAAATAAAAGAACGCAGCCCCTTGTTTCCAAATTCATCTGAAACGGATGTTATAGATTTGTAGGTCTGCACAGGAGCTGTGGATTTAATACAACCAGCAGTTCAAGGAAAGAACACATCTAAGCTATCATTCATTCTCATTACCCTCAGTTTGTTTTGGATCTTCAGAAGCAATGAGAAGCACAGGAAAATGCACATGTACTGACTTAAGGCAAGCTGAATTTGTTAAAATAACATCAGGTAACCGTTATTTGCTAGACCATTATCCATTACTGACAGGTAAGGTGGAGGTCAGTTTCTCCATTATGATTACTTTGCTTAAAGGTTTAGTAATAGGCTGCCAATATTCATTTCTTCTGGAAATGTGTCATATACAGTAAATTAACCAGCAATTCCCTAGAAATAATAAAGCCTAGCCCCGCTCAGTTAAAAAGAAACAACTATTATGGAAAGAAAGAATAAATCATGTTTCTGATGGTATTTGTTTCTCACACCTCCAAACTAATTTTATTTAAAAGCCGGCAAATTTGCCAGCCAATTAGCCTAATTAGACAATAGAATCTGAATGTAGAACAGGAAGAGAGCAACTTTAGAAACCTACTCCAGTAGAAAAAGTGCTTTTTGAATCTGTCACGCTATCAGAATTCATGTTTCCAAAGTTCTCGTAACTGCATATTTATAGACTTGGCTATACTGGCTCCTCATCAGCAGCTCCAGTGCCATGAATCATCTATCAAAACATTTGAGAAGATTTTCTTACTCATTTCTTTAAAGCAACATACTGAAGAGACACTTTCAACATGATTATACTCCAGTGTTCACTATACATTATGAAAAAAAGCACACCGAGTTTTATAATTGCAGGTGAATAATAAGTATGTGTCACCACAGGCTTTATCCTCTCAGATTGTCACACACTGTCAGTACAGAATACCCTGCAACAAATATGACATTCTTGCAACATGCTGGAGGGTCAATGAGCATTCTCACTCAGGTCATTTGCCCCCTACACATAAATGTCCTTATCATTAAGCACATTATTTATCTGCCTTTTCTTTTAAAAGCAGCTGTAACAAGGAGTTTCATGCAAATATCCTGTTATACTGATCCTCTCCTACACAGGTAGATCAGGTCAGAAACACTGCAGCTACTGCACAGCCTTTCATACTTTTCCATGCTGGAAAAAAACTAAGTTCATGCTTTGACCAAATCCTGTTCTGAGTAATGGGTAATGACAGAAAGAACTCATGAATCATCTAAAGTTTTTTTAATCTATCAACTAAATCTGAACTCCTTTCTCAAGAACAGCATTTCATATAAAATTCTACTTAAAGACAGTGTGTCTTTATTAACTAATTGTACCCGTTTCATCAAGTCCCTGTGCTTTCCCTGATCATTTCCCATACTGATGACAGGGCATGAAATCTCAGACTTCAGGTCAAAAATACAACGCAGTTGAACCTCAGATACTGATCTAGAAAACAGACAGAAAAATGGTGGTGCACATTTCCAAATGCCTCCTCAATGACCAGCAGTCAGGAATATGAAGTGAAACATGGTCACTGAAGATCGTGGCTTTTAGGTGCAGATACCAGCACAGGCATGCATAGAAGCAAAAAGTTTTTGTGATAAAGCATCAGTGAGGTAGGACTGTATGTCCCTTTCCAGTCCATGAAGAAATGTCTATGACAAAGAGATGTCAGAAAGTTAAAAGGAGACTTCTCAAATTACCTGCAGTGATGATGCAAATACTGCCAAGGGGGCATTTGTTTCCTCCAAAAAGGCATCCAACCCATGCTAAAGTGAACCAAGGCAAACAAATCTACCTGGGAGTGAGTATAATCCTTGATGTCTGCTTGGTGCACATTTTTGTATTTGCAGTACTACAATAGGAAGAATCTCTCTGAACGGAGTTTCAAATGGTAACAAAAACAAGATCAATAAATAGAAAACCAAGTTACACAGTCCCAATAGGTCCCTCTAACAAGGATTTATCTCTGAAATGTTCATGCTTCTCTAATGCTGCTGCTTTTAATCCTTTCACACCAGTGGGTCCTACATGCTTGCATTAGTGCTAATGTAAAACAAATGAACATTTTATACAAGGATATCCACTCTCCCCAAGTAAAGTGGTTAATACCAAAGTAAGCTTTAAGAATGTAAATTATTTTCCCCATGTGGCTGAAAAACTACAAGTTAATAATTTAAAAATTATGAGCATATAAAATCATTATCATCTCTGCAGTTAATGTTCAGTTCACTGACAACCTTTTGGACCATTACAATTAAGAAATGCAGCATCTTTAATGAAGTTACAAAACACATTGTTTATTAAATAGCAAATTGTATCTTTAATTACTTTAAATATTATAATTCGATGAAAAAGTATTTCATAAACCTCAAGACAAATTATGTCAGAGATTGAGGATGCATTTTGTTCCTCTATGAATCCTAAACAGCACTTTCAATTTGCTTACAGGTTTCTCTTCTATGTAAAATCTGCTCTTGAAATTGTTTTCAAGTGCCTAAATCCAATGGCACTAGCATAATTCTAAGGTGTAGCTTGTACTATTCTTTCCTTTTAAAACAGATTTAATTTCTTGTCAAATGTAGAATTTGGCAGTTTTAGTAAATCCAGCTTTTCTATTAATCCATCAGAAGAAAACTGAAAATAGATTGCTGTGAGAGTCACAAAAACAAGCTCATTGAAACAAAGACTATTTGGGGATCTATGGAATTATATGGATTTGCTTTTGTGTTTTGAACTAAAAGGCAACGTTCGTTGAAAACTGTCAAAGGCTTTAAGGATATGCTATAATGCAACCATATAAGCACAGACTAAGTTAATTTTAAATATTCCATTTTTTTTTCACAAATTCATCTCTGCACACTATCAAGAAACCTTTTGCTCTCTTTCCATAATTAGAATTACCTACTTGATATGCTCACCACTATTTGAAATGGCTGAGAGCTGAACAATTAAAGAAAAAGTTTAGTTGTTCACAGCATTAGGCCCTTCACTGTGCTTTGGATCCAGCCCAGAACAACATCGGTATTAAAATGCATTGATTTCTGGATCACTAAGACAAAATTAATACATTCAACTTCAATCATGTCAACATCAACTTGTCACTGAATATTTTGACAGTCTGGAAACCCTCAATTAGCTATTGAACTTTCCTGGGCTAATCAATAAATAGGGAAAGCAGATATTATATCCAATTTCTTTACGGTAAGCAATTGCTACATTCTATCTATGTCTGCCTTACCAGAAATATTGTCCATGCAAAGCACAAAGGAGAAACAACTCATCAGTGTAATATTATAATAGTATAACTGAATTTTTAAAAAGCACCAAACTATTTTTAAAAGCTTCTGACAGTAGTAAAAAAATTATATAACTACATAATTATAGGCAATTATAAAATACAACCACAGATAACATGTTGTTTAGAGTTTAAATGAAAACACGCAGAAGATCAAAAGATAATAAACTTGTTTAGTTTCACATTAGTGCAAAAATTTTTGAACACAGAAACCCATCTAGAAACATAATTGGAAGTCTTCTGTGACTACCCAAGTGCCAGAAGAAAATCCTAGCAAGGATTTGTAAGCAAGTTGGGTAGTGAAAGCCAGATACATTTGTGAAAGCACTCAGAATAAGAACAAGATTTGAAAAAGGTTTCCCTGCAGAAATATGACATTAACTGTAACACAGTTACAGGTGATACAGACCAAACTGAGTACAAGTACTTCAAATAAACCCTTTCCTAGGTGTGCGCCTAAATACTGTGATTTGGGCTCAAGTACCTTTGGGACCCATCCCTTGTCTGCCAAAAGATCTCTATGTCTGTTCATTACTGATGTGGAGGAAGAGAACCTCAGGAGTGCCAGGAGACTTTCAGAGCAAGCATTCTTATGTATTCAGAGATGTTCACAACTGGATATGGTCCTAGGCAACCTGCTCCACCTGACCCTGCTTTGAGCTAGGGGGCTACTACACAATCGCCAAAGGTCCCTTCCAATTATTTTATGATTCTATAAAATATGCCCTGGTTGAGGTCCTAAGCCATGGAAAGATCTCAGAGCTTTTCATCTGGGATTTAAAAAATCCACTACTATAGTTAGGTAAAAGAAAAGTATTCCCTTCACTCTAAAAGTATCAGGGCATAGGTACCAGACACTCATAGAACAGAGAAATTCAATAGTTTGTGTATTTCTATCGGTTACAGAGCTCTCTGAGCCAGCGGCAGTGTACCAGGAATCAGACTCCTTCCTCCACCCATGCTACAAAGAAACAAAGCTCAGACGTGGAAAACCAGAACACACAGATCTCGCACAAGGGTCAACAGCTAATTTCTGAAATGTCTTCTCTCCAAAACCTCCTTCCATCCTTCTAATTAGTACCACGCATACTGTTTTGCAGAAAGCACATCTTGCTGCTCACAGTCCCTTTCTGAGTAAATGATGGAATTGGGCTTGCTTATTTAACAAAATGACTCAATAATCTTGTAAAATCAGAGTGTAGGATAAGGGCAACAACTTTAAATCAAATACTGAATACAGTTTTCTTCCATTCACAGATTATTTCAGTTGTTAGCATTTAGAAACAACTTCTCAAATATCACTATCTACTGTTGTGGATGTTTGCAACATGTAACATCAGTAATTCTATTTTTCATGTCATTTTATAACAGGTTACAACTGATACTGATCAATGCTGGAGCTTCCTTAAAGCAAAAATTCCACCACATAGATGGAAAAATTTGATTTGTACATCCACTGCCCTATTGATAAAATTATCTTTCAGAAATACAGTATAAACAAATCAGTTATATGGAACCAAGCCTTTTACACAAGTATTTTAAATTATAAGTAAGTTTTGCTTTACATATAAAATTAGACATAGAATGACTTTAATTAAACTTAGCAACAACAACAGTTGTGTCAGAAGAGAGGGACTCAGATAAACAGAATCATCTGCTAAAACAAAGTCTACCTCTGATTCGGCATTCTTTATTTCTGATTACAGTATACATATAAATAGAAAACATGTATTCACTTATGCATTCAAATGCAAAATCAAATCTGCATGTTGAAGGTATAGCATGTGGGATGAAAGTTCATTAACCCTGCACTGACAATCATGTCCCCAAGCATATGCACAGATACAGCTCCATACCTTTAAATACGTCTTTCCAAACCTCATGCTCTCCAATTTTTGGAGGGAGGGATTACGATTATAGCGACTCTTGAGCCTGAAATCAAATGCTGAGCAGATACATATTTATATATCAGACAACCTTTTTTTTTTTTCCCCATGATCATCTCTATCACCAACTTAAAAGTAAAAAGCCATTTTCAGAGACCGGTAGCTCAGGAAAAAAATAACGAATGAAGTTACATTTCAGAATACTAGAATAAAAAACTGCTGAAGAGGCAAGAAGTGAAACAGTTTCTAAATGCAGTTTTGCCAGATAAAAAGGTATTATTATCGAGGAACCATAGGGGAAGACACTTCACTATTTACTTATTTATTCATTAAATCATTTACTCAGATAGTCTAGAACACTGGTCTGAAACCAAAATTCCTAACTGCATAAATTTTACAGAATGGGGGAAACATTTATTAATAAAGGGTAAATCATACATCCAACTAAGCACCTGGGAAGAAATTAACAGATCTACACATTCAGTAAATGAAGCCACGAGAAAGATGCCATAAATGGAATGCTGTTGTGATATTGAAGAAAAAAGGAAGAAAACATAATATTTAAAATTTCTGAAGCATTGTAATTAAATGTATAGCAGATGTAATGCTGAATTTCTGATCACATAGCAGAACCATAAAATTTATAAAATGTAGGTATTGATATTATAGCAACAACTTCCTATTTTCACTGCATGTAAGAATGCAAATCAGGCAGGCAGACAGCAAACCATACTCTACGCTTGGCTGCATGAGTTATTTTGATACCAAGAGTAACAAATAGCATTTACTGTTTGTAGAACTTTCTATTTGCAAGGTGCTACACAGTCAATGCTCAAAATATCCAGGACCCAGATAAGAGATCAACATTTAACCTGCATTTTACAGATGTGCAAAGAAATTTAAGTGATTTAGTGAGGACCATACAATAGAAGCAATGTTGTGATGGCTCTTGGGCAAATCACAGCACAGGATTTTAAAAGGCTTGAAGTGTAGATCTTCAAGCTGGAACCTTTATGGTGTGGGAAGCATGCAGACTATTTCGTGCATCCAACCATGCTAGTGCAATCACTGTCTGAACACTGACCCTGCTTGCCACTGGAGCCCTGGAGGAGCCCAGATCACCCTTGCCCCACACAGGAATCATCCAAGGTGTTGAGAGAAGGGAGCAACGTCCTGGAAAGCCACTGTCTACGGTCTCAGAAAGGCCTTGTGGACTGGGAGAGCTCCTCAATTACTAGAGACAGGAATCAAGCCCCCAGCATCTATTATTGTAAAATGCTTATTTTTGCAACTATTTGCCTTTCCTTGCTTTAAGGAGATGGATTACATCCACAGACTTTGTCATATCATAGCTATTTTGCCAGTAGCCTGTACAGGCTTGACATAGGTAAAAAGACTCGCACATATCAGTGGGCAGCTACTACCTTTGTCTTTGGGAAAAACATGTGATTGCTAATAATAAAAAAAAAAACCCAAGGAATAATATGCTGTCAAAGGGATATTCAGAGGGCAAATCAAAATTCACACTTAATTAAAAGTCTCCCTGTTTCCATCGACTCCACACAGAGTAGTAAGAGCTCAGCTGCAGAAGCCAAGCGGGAGGTGACTCTTTAATGAAGCGCACATTTGAATGAGATGGGCATTTGGTGTCAGCAAAAACAATGGCAACCTTCCTTCAGGATTACTACTTTCCACTATTTGACTTTTTTTGGACATGTCTAATTATATAGCTTCTCTTACCTGTCACCTAGCAACCTTAGCTAGATTTAATTATGTTATTTTTAGAAGTCCCATAATATCTCCACTGACATAACAATATGCCTATTCTTTGAGATGAATAAGAAACATAATCAAAACTGGTGCAAAAATCCTCAGAATATACACATTTCCCCTTATTTTAACTTATTACAGCTGACCACTCACAAGATGTTTTCATGTAATACTTTTTTTTTTTAACATTTAGATCTTACTTATTTGGTATACATGACAATTATATTTTATGAAAAACAGAAAGAATCAAAACTCAGTAAAACATGTATTCCATTCAGTTGTTCTTTTTCTTTAAAGAAAGAGCTGACATCTAGGTTATCAAAGGAATAAAACTATCGAAAACGTTGCCCGAACAACTATATGAGCTTCTGTTCTATTTCTAACCCTTCCCATTTTTATAATCTTTATGAATAATCTCATGTCTTTCCACTTTTATTTCTCCAATTTGTCTTTTTTCCCCAGTTTATGTATTCTATATACTTTTTCTTTCTTTTTATTTCCTTTATATTTTTCAGTTTCATTTCATTACAGAAATTCTTGCCTCCCATTTCTTTACTATTGTCTTCTCTCCCATTTATTTATTTATTTTAACTGTCCCTCATTTTGTTCAGGGTTTTCCCCTTCAGCCTTTCCCTTCCAGGCACACACCATGTGCTGTCTCTGGAGCAGCTGAAAGCAACAAGACTCAAACACAGCTTGCCTAAGGGCCCAGGGATTTGTAAGCTACAAGATGCTTTAGAGGAAACGTTTTCTTGCAACTTAGTTATTGCCTCAAAAATGCCAGGAGAATTTAAAGCATATTTTATTGGTTCTTTAGAATATAGATAATGTCTATTTAAAAAAAAAAAGAAAAACAACAAAACAAAACAAACAAACAAAAACCCACAAAAACACAACAAAAGCCCCCAAACACTAACAAACAACACAAAATCCACATACACACAACTCTCCCCATTTTCTAGCCAAGTGGTAAGGAGAGTGGAGAAGCAATACTTTGTGTTTGATTATTTCAAACTGTTCCAACCTGTAGATTACTGCAAAGCATCAGTGGGCCTGTGGGACTGCCTCGCTGAAGGAGTTATGATGTCGTAACTGCTTTATACGGCAGTATCTGTCCTTGACTGTGATAGTGAAGACAGTGTGGTGAGTATTCTCCACCATATCAGGCATGGATACTCCTGATACTAGTGAAATATACCATATATGGCAGATGTCCCATTGGCTTAAATTCTGTATTAAAAAGATACACAGCAAATTTTATAATTTTTTTTTCAACATAAAGTGCTTTAAGCAGTTGTTTCTTGATATTGCTTTTCTCCAGTATTACAGGTTGTTGTTCTGCAAGCATTTACTCTCATACTGAAATCCACGCCTGGTAGGGTAGAGTGGTCAGCTGACACTGTCTGTTGGAGTAAACCCCACATTTGCTCCCTATACAGAAGGCAAGTTTGCCTTCAAGGAAACCTTGCTCATATTTCAGTCATTCAGACGAGACAGAACAGGGCATGCGTAGTCAGTCCAGACACTGCATCAGAGCTGTGGAGACATAGCCATAAGTGCCAGTGGAATTAATTACATTCTGTTAAGTGAAGTTTGTGCATAAGCTTTTGTGAGAACAAGGCTTAATGTTGTTTTTGACATAAAAACACTTTACAGAACTCCTCCCACACTTCTTAAAACTGCATCCCTAATTATGGAGTGTGGAGCTCTACTATAAGTGATTGATGTTGTTTTGCGTGTTGTTATGGAAACAAACCAAGTAGGAGTTTCTGATTTGCGTATAGAATTTTGAGTCAGATTTTACAGTAAATAACTAAGCTTTCCAGTGTATAAGCAACAACACCATATGGCCATTAATCTCCACCAAAAGACTATGTCCTCACTTGCCACTACTTGTTAAAACTAAGGTCTTTCGAGGAAGGGGGTAAAAATCAATGGACCTCCATCTTTCCACTGGTCAGTGAACAACAAAATGTGGTCGTCTCAATTAGGGACAGTTTATAGGTGTGAACATTTGACGAAGTCTCTCAAAACATTCAAAAGAAAGCAGCTTTTTAACTCAAACTTGAATCGACAAATTCTGCAGCTCATAGGACACCTGCCTGGGGATGCTACCTCTACACACAGGAATTTATGGAATGGAAGTGCCAAATGAATGGAAAGTTCCAAAGAATGACATATCTAAGTTAAAAGGTATTAATTTCTGGTACTGAACATGTGGGATGTGGGTACCTTCCAAACAGAAAAAGACGACCAGTGTTCCTCAAAGAGCTTACTATGCAATAAACAGAGGTTTGCAAAAAAAGATTGCAAGAAAGTGTAAAAGAGAAAGCCACAAGAAGAATGAAAAGATCAGAGGGGTATGGATTAGGAAGAAAAATAATGTTAATTTTGTGGAAGTTAAATGACCTAGATAGACCAGAATCATTTTCCGTTTGTGTATATAGAGATGAACTTCTGCTCAGTGTATCTGAATCCAGCCCTGCGCTGTGGCTGTCCTTTCTCCCGGCCCCTGACAACAGGACCGACTGACCATCCCTTTCCTTTGCATCTGTAGACCATTGCAATTCCACAGGAACCAAGAGGCATTGCTGATTACTTTAGCTCCTACTTTGCCTGCTCCTGGACCCACTCCCTCATTGGGCTCCAACGCATGTTCACCCCACAAATCTGCCATTCTAATATTGCATTAGTTCCTTATTAAAAGGTCAGTCACTTCTCCCCCAGAGGGCACAAAAACTTCCCTTACATCTCTGTAAGCTGCAGGAGAAGAATGGGAACTGCCCACAGCCCTGCTTCATGACCTCCTTATTCTGGCTTTTGATTCTACCTCTGATCGAAATTTTTGTTGCTCATATTTTTGCTCTGAGGAAGTGCCAACGTCACTCTGGTTAGGGCGACAAGCCTCCTCACCCCTTCCTGACCAAAAGTCACTTCTGCCTGGGAAAACACTGATAATGAGTCTCTTTTGACATTAGATATTTATGCTGCCCTAGTGCCCTTTGCTGCATCCCTGGATGATTTCTAACCAGGCCTTAATGTGATCCCATTAGTTATCCTCCAGCTTTGGGGACATCTAATATCCACTCTGTCTGACTGGGTACAGCTATGGACATATCCCCTACAGGCCTCTGCTCTCTACTCTGAACTCTTACTGCTAATCCAAACATCAGGCTGGAATCTGGCTGAAGGACATGACTTAAATACCCTTCTGAGTGCACAGAACCACAGTTTGCCCCTGGTCTGAATAAGCAGTGCGGTGTCTTTACACAGAAGCATTCAACAGGACTAGGTAAAATAATCAGCAGTCTTTTGTTTAGGCTTGTTTGCCTGACCCATGTGTTACAACCCTTGGGCCAAGTTTCTCTTTTTCTATCAGAAGGGAAAGCAATGCCATTAAGATGGCACAGAAAGTGAATCATAAAGACCTTCAAAATTACAGAGGCAGGTAATAATATTATAGGCTGCCTCATAAGTGATATAATTGCAGTTATTTTTGACAATAAAAAGCCATTGAAATTACGATTTGAAATACATATAAATGTAGTCATTGGGCTGTGCTTCTACAATCTCAGCTGAGTACTCAATTCTCATCCAAAAGTGAAACCAGGATTGAATAAGCAGCAGCCAATGCTAACTCCCCTATAGTAAGAATAACTAATACAGAGGGAATGAAATAAAAAGAGCTAGCAATGCATTTCCCCCCCAGCATATCAAGCAGGTTTTCATATGGAAGCAGTGGTCATCAATCACTACCTCATTACCAACCTGTCATCTGGGTTTAGGCTAAATGTATTCTGGCTTGCTGCCATACTAAATGTTCAATGAAACATCCTTAAGGCTCTCTACAAGTTCAGCTGAAGTCACACATGCTATATATCAAAAAGGAACATTAGCGTTATCATAGCTTAATAAATAGTGCCATTCTGGCAACGTAATCCTACGTTCTAGAGCTATCTTCCATTCCCAGTATTATACTGCTTAAGTAAACAATCTTACTGTCTTGTGTGAAGTTTATTTAGTGATAAATGCATGTAAAGATAATTAGTCATACTGTTATAGATACACTTCCATCCTAACTGAAGAACATGAGCAAAAATAGCACAGGATTTTAAAAGCACACAATGGCATAATGAACTTTATCTTGCAGCATTAGTTTATAATCCTTGCACATGGTAGTTTATTATCAAGGTTTCACTGCACTGGGAAACAATGACAGCTGAAGGACCCCAAATCAGTGTCTTTTCAAAATAACAGTGGCTTGAGTACAGGACTTTTGCATACCCCTGGGATGTAATACCAGCCACTAAGATGACTGCAAAATGTATTTCAACATCTGTGAATACTACCTACTTTGTGAGTAACTCCTGACTTAAGGAGGGATCCTTACATTTAGTCCCTCATTTCCATGCACATTTGAAGCACTAAGTCCTGAATCTGTTTTCAAATTTAAAAATGCCAAAAAAATACACATATAGATTCTGCAGTGGCAGAAGCTTCAAGAGGCACCATAAAACAAATCCTAATAACACATTTTTAGATACATGAATCAGTTTATAAACTTTTTTTTAATAGTGAAAAATCATCTCAAAATTTAAGAATACTTTTTTGTCCTTGTATAAAATTTTTCCTTTTTAGACACTGCATTTTTTTATGCAACAAGACCCTACCATTCTTTAACTAAAATATGAGAAATAGCTCCAATATGTTTAACCAGACATTTTCCAAAATATTTTAAGTATGTCCCAGGAAACCTGCCTTGACTAGTGAGCTGGGCTTGTTCTACGCAAAACACATGGAACTTAAATCATGAATTCAAACCCTTACCTACATGTGACACTGTTCCTTCCCCTTGTGCACTGATGTAACTGAAACAGCAGCTGGACCAACCCTCGACAGTCCTTTTCTGACATGTTCACAGGTGCACGCATACATGAGGGAAGGTAATCCATTTTTTTTTAAATTAATTGTGACAA
The DNA here is from genome assembly GCA_013397315.1 of Donacobius atricapilla. NCBI lineage: Eukaryota > Metazoa > Chordata > Aves > Passeriformes > Mimidae > Donacobius > Donacobius atricapilla. The sequence continues at coordinate 734,125 of WBMY01014150.1, forward strand.
ACTGGAGAGAGAGGATGTTAAATGATTCTTTGCTCTTCTACTTATATCGAGCAAGATTAAACTAGGTTCTTCTTTTCCTGTTCTCCTGCTTCATCTTCTAAGGCCCCTAACCAGAAGTCAGTCTTGGGACAAATTTTGTTGTCTGCAGAGTCTTAGCAACAAAGACTGAATTTCCAGACTTACAACTGGGGCATGAACTTGTCTTTTCAACTTTGAGCTGTCTTGCTTTCTGCTTGCCTATTCCACAACCATTAAAGTTATCTTGTGCCTTTAAGAAAAGGTCTCTGTCACAAAATAGGGATTATCAAATAACTGTATTTACTGCTTAGAAAAGGTGATAGGCCACAAAGTAGTAGTAACACAGTTCTGGCACTCCTGAGAGCAGTGATAGAGTATTTTGTATGGTTCCTGCTCAGAAATGCAAGGAAAAGCCATGATAAGGTTTTCCTTTTCTGTTTTCTATTTCTACATATATACAAAGGGCCAGACATCAAATTTGCTGTAAATATTATATAATAATACAGATCAAAAGCTTGCACAGATTTCACTGTACTTTTTTTTTTTTTTAACAAAGATACTAAAGAAAAAATACTTAAAAAAATAAAACATGGTGCATGTAAAAATCGGAGTGCATTAAGCCGTTCTATCCTTAACCATAACCTTAATTCAGCAGCATTTTAGAGGTCATCTGTAACACAGCGAGCCAGTTTAATTCAGAAGCTGCAAGTAATCACTAAACAGAACAGCAAAAAAGTATATTAAAAGATGTATTAACTGTAAGTGTACTATTATTTTCTTGTGAAATTGGTGGACAACAAGGGAAGGGGAAAATATGTTTGGCTTTCTGTATACTTTTTACAAAAGAAGCCTGTAAATAGGCTTGCAGCAGATCTGACCTCTTCCATGCTTCACTGCTTATAGACTTAGCTGCTTGGCCAAAGAATCTGGATGCAGATTCTTCAGTGCAGAAATTATCACATTAACAACGTGATTAACAATGGCTGCTAGATTAAATTATTGCAACGTTCATGCAGTATCACTATAAATTCTAGTTATCCACTTCTTTAGGTTTGATTGGTTTGGATTTTGGATTTATTTTCCCCCTCTCCCTCTGTAAATACAAATGGATCTCTCAGGATCCTGAGAGTGCTCAGAGGACTTAGTATCCAGCTGTTGATCCTTATGTTCTCTAGGCCAACACCTGCTGCAGAGATGCTACCAAGACCTCATAGTTGGCAAGCTGCTCTAACTCCAGTCAGTTTGCAGGTTGAAAGGTCACTCCTTTAATGTAGTCAATTTGTGGCTTCCACATTAAAGAGAGGGAGCTGTCACTGCTGGGGCTCTGTTTTATGAAATCCAGTGACAGTAAAACCTGATGCCCTCCACTTTCATAATAGCTTGAACTGTCTAGTACATCTTAGAAAAGTAACTCCTAGAGCCTGATGAGAGGATAAGCCAACCCCTCCGTGAACAAGAGAACCTTCTAACTCAAAGCTATAACATTACTTAAGGACTCTAAAGAACTGTCTGGAGGCACAGTCTGAGGACAAGACTAATTTCCTTTTCTTTCTATTTCAGATACAATATGAAAAAGAATCGAAGATAAAGATGCTTTTTTCCTACTGTTTAACTCCCACTATATTGCACCCTGTAAGACCAAAAGAAGATGAAGAATAGATCGAATGGTATGAACAAAATCTACTAAAAAGATTTTAAAAAGACTTCTGGTAAACAATTTTGACTCTAAGTAACTGGATATGTTTTCGCCATTCACTACTAAATTACACATACATGAATTTAGGTTCAAGGGACATTGCAGTGTATCATCCAATTTTACCATAAATTGGCACACCTTTATTAAGACCTTTATCAGGTTATAATTTACTTGCAGAACATAAAAACATGTATTTTCTTGACTGGAATTTATACACATATAAATAATCAGTGATGAATCCCAAGAAGAAAAATATTTTAGCTATCTACTGAATTAGAACAGAAAAGTAAGAAAGTGGATAAGGTATAGATATACATAATAGGCGTAGATTTACAGAACAGCATGTATTAGAATTTCCTTTCCAAACATTACCCACTACAGAGAAGTGTTCCACAGTCAGTGTCCCATCATAAGAGGAGAAATTTGGAGAATGGGCTACACTTCCACTGTCCCACCCTTCCTATTTCCAAAACCAGAGAAAAGGCAGTTTTGTCTAATCCAGGAGTCAGGGCACTCCAGCTCATCTGAATGGACAGTGCAGTTTGATGCAGGTGAGTCTGCACCATCATTAGCTCTCCATGCTCCCAGCTCCATGGCAGCTCTGAACAGAACCAAGGGACCTGACACCAGATCGACAGCCACCGACACCTAGCACAGAATAAAGTCACTCTATAAACCAAAGGCAGGCTAAAAGACTACCCAGCAATTATAAATTGCAAGTACACAAAAGTAAAATCTCTCAAGTCATTGTTCACTTTCAAACACAGCTTGAGTAGGGAGAAAAGAACCAGACACTGGTTGATAGACATATTTATAGGAAATAAAACCAATTTTAATGACACTGCCTTTTAAAAATGATGCCACAAATGAATTAGTTTTCCTAATTTCAATGTTAAAATTGCATGAACATATTTTTTTACTCCTATTATATTGCTAGGAGAATTCTTTCTAGTCACATGTATGGTTGGAACAGCTGTGTATGACACCAAACGCAAAAAATTAAGGGATGTTCCAGCATATTAGGTTTAACCCTCATTTCTGTCTCAATGATAGATGCAAGAATTCCAACTAGGTTGATTTTATGAGGCAGTTAAATGATTTGTATTCAGACCAGCATTAAAAATCCCCAAAGTGACAAAGTGTACTTGAACAAAAATACCCTGCTTGTGACATATCCTTTACAAGTAATGTGTTTTCATTTTTCACATGTTGCATCTCATTTATTTTATTCAGGCACACACAGTTGAATCTACAAGATACAGTAAGCTTCCAATACTTTTGAAATAATAAATCATTTCTTACAGATGTTTTCAACCAGTGCAAGTCTGCTGCTCATTAATCAAACATTATCAGTGTCTATCACTGCCCAGCGCTAAACAGGAAAGGCACCTCATTTTGAGTTTTGACTTTTTTTCACTGGTTAGTCCCTGACCATTCTACTACTGCATGCTTATTAGAAACACCTACTGCATGGCAGGTCCTACTACATGGAGTTTTAGAAGGGGTCTTATACAAGCAGAAGCATTTTTTCTTTAAGAACCAAAGGAAACCATGTCAGGCTGCTCTTCAAAATGGCAACATGAATGCAATTAAATTGTCTTCAAAGCTCTTTTCAAACATCTAAGTAAAATATAACCATGTAAGCAAACTATTTCTGGTCTAGATTGTTTCATATCTGAAAGGTTGAAATAAATATATATTAGGCACTATGCAAGATACATTTCACTTCTGATAAATTATTAAAATTTCATCTCAGAAAACAGTATACAATACATCCTTACCAGCACAATCCTGCAGGGGAAAATCTAAAGAAAATGTTTCAATGTGACTAAGAAGTTATCTGATAAAAAACTGCAAATTCCTTGTGATCATTAATGTATTGCTGGATTCATGCCAATAATGCCAAATAAAATCCGCATTATTTCATCTGCTCTATCGATTGTTACACATCTTTTTCAAAATGCTGGAATAGAAATGGAATTGGGTAAGCCACACAACTGCAAGTGCTTAAGAATGAAGATTTATGTAGCTTCAGGAAACAACCTGAACATTTGCCAGCAAGAACACAGTATGGCTTCCCCACACGATTTTACAGTACTGAGCACTTTCACAGTCCTTTCAGTGCTACATTTCAATCTTCCAACATGATTTCAGAGAAGAAGGAACTCAGTCAGGACACCAATAGCCAGAGCCCAAAAGTCTTACCCTCAGCAGACGACCACACCACACTGCTTCCTTCCAGTGATCTGTTGTGCTGTGCATGATACATATTTTTGTTATTAACCAAGTGAAAAATTAAAGGCAATGAGCGTGATTCAGGTAAAAAACTACTACCATCCCCTGCCACAGCAGCAATTCACTCAACTCTCCTTTAACTAAACATTTTGTTTGCATATTCTACATCTTTCTGAATGAACACTGAACACCACACTTGCATCTAAGATTATTCACCCTTCAAGGCTGATTAAGCATATTCCATTCTTGGCAGGTCTACAGAAGTGACTGAGCTACAGTGTGTATTTTCTATGCCTCAATACAATAAAGAGCACATTCAGCACATGCAAAGGCCCATATTTGCATCTGAAAAATAAGAAACTAACTCGTCAATGTAGAGGTTGTATTAAGACTCTTATGTCCCTACAATTTAAAAAGTGCTAAGATTTCAGAACTTTCTTTGCTTAGTTTTGTTGGGATTTCCAGAAAAAGCTATGCACAAAGAAGGCATAGACTGCAACAATTCGGGGAGATTTCTTCAGCTTCTATCTACTGCGGGAAGGATTTTTTTTTAATGTAAATTACCTCAGGCTTTTTTACGAAGCAGCTACTACAGAAAAAAAATGGGCAGGAACTTTTTACCCCAGTGATTAGTACAAAGATCACCACCAAGTACCTTATGCTTCATGCACAGAATGGTCACTCTATCTCCTCTAACTGCAAATGTCTTTCTCCAAGAGACTTCATTCAGTCAAGAACTCAAACTTTGAGTGTAGGAAGACAAGCAATAAAAAAATGTAAATAGTGGCTATTTGGTCCCCCAAGTATGTAAAGTCTTTTTGAGAACATTTTTTTGGTTTGTTTTGGAGAGACTCTTATCTAACTTGGTGAAGTTTAACAAAACATAAATATTTCCAGATCACAGAACACACTGAGGTGGAAGGGACCCACAAGTCCAGCTCTTAAGTGAATGAGCCATAAAGGGCTTGAACCCACAAACTTGGTGTTACTACCACCTTGCTCTGTCCAACTGAGCAAATCTCAGGATCATAAATTTCTCACAGGTAAAAATTTGGCCATTATTTTTCACGTACAAAAGATTTGTGCTGAGCCACAATAGAAGCACTTAGCCCGTGTTTACCAACAAACAGAAATGCAATCACGTCTAAGTCACTCAGATGCTGAAATAACGAATTGTGATATTTCCAATGTCTAACTACTAAGCAATAGGCTATCTATATAATTAGAATAACTGTTTCCTTTGGAAGACAGTTCTGTTCTCATTTTAAAAATCAAAAAAAGCTATAAATATTATATTATTTAGAAATTTTCTTTAATAAGGATTAATAATCTAATTTAAATAACAATCAGCTACTGACATTCCACTATCTCCTGAGGTGTTAGAATCTATTTAAATATACACATCATACCCAAATAAACATCTATTATCAATGGTGCCAAATAAACAAAAAATCATTTCTAACAAAAATAATCCTATGAAATCTGAAGTGAGTTACACCATCTCCTATTACATCAATGGAACAGTAACAAATAAAACCCTGACAACTCTTAGAAATGTAGTAATACACTGCAAGTTTCTACTTAGTGACTACCATTTCAATACAGTGGAAATATGAACATTAAAGACTATTTGGCTGAAATCTGTTAATCTTTAAATTATTATTATTCTTCCTTTTTCTTCCTATGAAACTGATCACCAAAGATCATTTTAGGGAATATTGAGTTATCACACTAGCTGTTGAGTGCATTTTCACTTTTTCTAATGGCTCATATTCAGCTCAGTACATTTTTTAGCACAAATTAATGAACAATAGCCCAAGGATTTTGGAAAAAAAACAGTTCCAAGGACAAAATTTGGAAAACAATTTCCTCTGCTATATGAACATGTAATTTGTATTAGCATTATGCAAACACTCTAGGTACTTAGTATATTTAATTCTTTGTTTTAGTCTTATGAACAATTTTTATAAATCAATTTACAGAAAATTTAGCAATAACACACTGAAAAATCTAACAGTACAAGCAATCAATCTTAATTACTGTATGTACCCGACACCTTATGACATCACCAAGTGTCAAATTTTGAATATGGTTTGATACTATAAAATACACACAGAAGACTATGTGACTTTAAAGTGACTAAGTTGATCTCAAATCTATAGAACACATCACATTACATAAACCCAGAGAACTCTTTGTATGCCTCTTAGCTTTTCATTTTGTATACATAAATATATGCATTTGCATAGTTATTTTAAATTTCATACTAAAAGCAACCATATGAAAAGTATCTGAAAAGCCTATCTGAAAAGTATAGATTAGAATATTAAAAACCAACTTTCAAGTATCATGACCATAGCAAGTGGTTCAAAAGTCCAGACAACCTGCAAATATGCAAAAGTAGAAACATAGCAGCACAAACATACACATAGCTAACGTTGCCCTGATTTTTCAGCCTTCTTGTGTCTCACAGTTCATAGTTCTTAGGTTTCTCTCGCACACGGTTGTTACAAATAGAAGCAATGGTTTTGTTAGTTCAAGTTAGTTCACATATTTTCTTCTTAGAGATATGGACAGTTGACGGTCAGTTGTTTTAACCAATGGGATGGGGAGAGGTATCAACCTTCTCCCCCAGTCCCTGGCCTTTGTAGAAATACTATAAAAGTGGAGTCAGAATTTGTAATAAACAGTTCATGCCTTCTCACCAGAGTGTGTGTCTGTGTGTCCAACAACAACAAGATTAGTTAAAGATTACTTATTATAGTGCACATGAACAGTTTTTTTCTCAGATATTTCTTCCCTTTAAAAATGTCCATGGCATTAAAACTAAAGAAGGGCTGATGCTGTTCGTCACACACACACACACACACACAAACACGCCTTGGTGAGAAGGCATGAACTATTTATTTTAAAAGATCTGACTCCATTGTATAGTATTTCTACAAAGACCAGGGATTGGGGGAGAAGGTTGACACCTCTCCCCATCCCATTGGTTAGACCAGTCCATCAGCTGTCCATATCTCTAAGAACAGGAATGAAACCTTTCCTTGAATTTATGATAAACATTGCCAGTGTTGACACACCCGAGCATGAGAACAAACCCAAACCATGAAACTGAAACAGAAGAGAAGGTGAAAAAATCAGGGCGACAAAGGGCAGAGGACGTGCCTTCCCATGACAATGGAGGGTACTGTATTGGACAATAAACTTATAAATGCTTCTGGAACAGGAAAGCTTTTCAATTAATGCGTTGAGCTTGAAGGAAGGAGTGAGGGATTCTCTTGGGCACACACTGAAGGCCATTACAGGACTCAGAAGGCCCTCAGACTGTGAATCTCACCCAGAAACTGAATCACTAATGAGCCTGCTCCAAGTTAAATGAAGAACCAAAACTGGCCTCAAGCAGCGCCAGGGTTTCCCCCCAAAACGAGGTAACTGCCTTTCATTGTATCAAACTGCTCCTAAACCAACAAAGGCCTGGCCACTGAGCAAGGATGAGAAGGGAAGCAGATGACTGAGAAGCACAAGACAACTGCTGGGTCAGATGGAAGCCCTGAGCCCTGTCCATGCCCGGTAGTGGCTTCCAAGGCACCACTCTCACGAAGCAGAGAAGTGGCAGAGCAAGGAGATCTCCCAAAGCAACCTCTAAAATTCTTTCAATACGTACTACAAATCCACAGCACAAATCCAGTTTTGTCTTAACTCTGTCAATTCAATTCAACAGGGAGATGCACCCCTTGTTGAGTGGGAAGTGAAAGAAATATGAATTCAGGAACATTATATTTATAAGACATAAATATGCCAGGAAGACTGCTTAAAACTTTATTCATTAACACGAAAAATTGCTTGTCATCTTCTTACCAATAATTGGAACAAAGTAAGTGAGACTGTGATGCTCTTTCTATTTGTGTATAATCTTTAAAAACAAAAAAATTAAATGTAACAAGCCTAGGTTTTTAATCAGTGTTCTACCTTTTGCAAACAAGATGAAGGAAAGTAAGGAATTTCTAGACCTTGTAATTAGATTTTGTATTATGGCAGTCCTCCTATAGTATTTGGTAGAACAATGTTTCCAAAAAGTGTCTGCATTAAACACATATGGGACCACATACACTTTTCTTACAAAAAAAAAAAAAGAGAGCTCAGCTAAAGTAAATTATATGGATCACAAACTGCACTTTAGAAGGTTGTTCATTCTGTGTCTGAATATTATTGTGGAAGTAAAAGGATGGAAGCATAATTAATATTTGTACATCTAAAGGATAGAAGAAACAGTCATGGAGTAACTCTTGGAGCAAGCAAGCAAAGTCTTTTTTTTAGATGTAACACATTCAAGTATAAAACATCAAAACAGGAAATATACCATATAACATCACAATTTTGGTTTTCTTTTTTTTTATACACCTCAAACATAAAAACTGCTAAAAATATATGCTTGAATAAAAAAAAATGCTAAATAATGTTAGATTACATAATCCACTACAAAAAAAAAATACTACTCTTAAAACAATAATAATTAAATTAATTTTGTCATTATATTTAGATTAGCAGTTCTTCAGACAGACTGTCCGGCATCATGGAAAAGACAGGAGAGTGTTTTGTAAAACATATACAAGAGAGATTGTTATGCTAAGTAGTGTTTTGGTAGGCAAGATAAGTAAGTAAGAGCACAAAAATCTGTGTAATTTACAAGTGAATATCATAAGGATGCCCAAGGGCAGATTATTAGTATTTTTTGAAAGTGTCCTAAGACTATTAATAATAAATAAGCTGTTTTGTGAATCTTAGTCCTAAAAGCTTTCAACTGCCTAGTGCTTTCAATGTACATATAGGAATATTCCATCAATATCCAAAGCAGTATCGAGGACTAAAGAGCTGAAATAACAGCTTACTACAAATGTCAATAGTAGAAAAAAATGCCTCAAGCATAAAAATTCTTGGATGGATGTATGTGGTTGGTCTCCAGGAAAGATGCTGCATCAGAAATAATAGCAAGTTCAAATTCCTGCTATAGCATGTAAGAACAGGTTCTTTCACAGAGTTTCTTTCTTAATATAAGCATTTGGTTTTTACTAACAATGCATTTTATATTAAAGAGTAGCAGAAGATAATAAAATAAAGACAAACAAGTTTTTTATTAGAACCAACTGATTGTATAATTCATTTAGAATAAATATTATTCACATGGGACATGAAACAAGAAATGTAGTGTTAAAGAAGGAGGTATTTATTCTCCAAGCTGTGAGCCATGAGCTAAGGCTCTCCAGGAGGCAGATTATAAAGAACTCCTATACTTGACTGCACAGATTTGTGCACATCTTCTTCTTTGGGACTTCACTTCAGGCAGTTGCAGCTCAGTGTGAAGTTCTGATCCTGTTTTGTACAAAGTGCCAACACATCTATCACCGGCCTTCTCATGGAATCTTTATTTTAAAAACTACAGTTTTAAAATTTCATTTTAATATTAGTCAAGGTGCTGTAAGGCAATTATGAAATATTTTGAATTAGCTTTGCCCAGATCCTGCCACTGCTTTTCACCACTGCTGTTCTTCAAACTCGTCAAAGTACTCTGACTTCATGAGTCATCTCGATTATTTCATTTCTCATTATTTCTTATACCAAAGGCTCACAGCTTTTTGCAGATAAATGAATTTGAATATGTCAGTTTGCAGCAATAAAATATAATTTCAAGAGTTTTTCCTGGTTCTGGGCCTTTAATGTCTTTGACTGCATATGGATACCAATGCTTAAAAGGCCACTGTTGACACCATTTAAAATCCTTGATTATAAGCACTTTGTTTGCAAGATTCTGAAACAGTCATCTCCCTTGTCTACAAGGGCCATTGAAATAAACCCAGAAACTAAGCCAGGCACATATTTATTTTGAGTATCTAGCTGATCATATTTCCAACATTATTCTTTCCTGCACTACCTTCCAAGGTATTATTTTTCTCCCTTATTTGCTGTCTTTAATCTGCCTGTCTTTAGGCTTTGGTTTCCTTGCAGCAAAACCTATACGATCAATGAAGTGTCAAAAGATTTATGAAATTATAAAATAATAAAAAACAATACCAAAAAAGCTCCGACAACCGAGCTGGTGATCCTAAGAGCCTAAGGCTGCACAATGCCTGTCCTAAAGCTCTTTTACCAAGGTGTACTGCCATTTACTTGACTTGCTACATTACCACTGAGACAAACAGCTCTTCACCAAGGGGCCTAACAGCCTCCCACACTTTGGGAACATCACAAACACCAAGAAACACAAATCAATTCTGAAAAGTAACCAACTAACAGATAAATCCTGGTATATTTTCAAAAACCTCTGCCTCTGAACTCCTCCATTGAAGGAGGTAAGTGAAATCACAAGTGAAAAGAAAAAGAAAACTCAGAAATACAAGGTAAACCAAAACCAGAAAAGTAGGCAAATAGAAGTCTGTTCACAACCTGAAACGAGAACTATTTTGAACATGACATATTTCCTCCATAAATGTCTGTGCTGGCCATGGGCCTACGGGCCCCATACGCAGATTTCATGTCCTCCAAATTTAGTTTATGAATCAGGAGTACGATGCACAATTTTTTCCTATAGCACAAGCAAAATGAACATCTGTTCACTTTTTGCCATGTAGGTTTATATCTGTGTGGGTGGGTGTGAACAGAGCTCTTGATGTGTAATAGTCCTCCCATCTGCACACCAGGTGGCACTGCATAGTTAATCAGAAGATAATAACAGGGATGAGGAGATTACTTACTTTTTGGGGAAGAGAGAGTAAATCAATCTCAGAGAGGTTTTTTTTTAAAACAAGGTACATTAATGCTTGCACTTTTATTCTTTTTTTTGGTGTGTAATTTCATTCCAATCAATGACATGATCTGATTATATCATTGTTTGAATGTTAGGTTAATTAACTATGAATGACTGCAATTACAACAAAGGTTCTTTCCACAAGGAATTTCACTTTTTTTTTTTTTTTTTTGATGTACAGTTTTAACCCTTGCAAGCAGGATATACTATTTAGAATACATCCAAACAACAATCTGCTTGGATTTACTTGGTGCAGTCACCCAACCCACCATTTCACAGTATTTAATAGACCTCTGAATACCCACATACAATGAAACTTACTTCACAGCAATTCAGCAGCAGAAGATGAAGGAAGAAACAAGTAAGCTTCATTACTCAATGAGAAGTTAAGTAGAAAGTTAGTGCTGCATGTTTAAATCTACAAACACTGAAGTGGAAGTGTTTAAGCGATTTCTGGGAATGGGGGCTTTAGATTTTTTTAATAGCTTACTAAATAAAACAATATTTGAGGATATATTTTTATCTGATATTCATCTAAGGAGAATGTAAATGTTATATGAAACACCTGCATTATGACAGAATATTATAGAATAAGGATAGAGGTTTGTGTAAAGGTCTGCAGAAAATACATTTATGGTGACAGCTTTTCTATGTAGTCGTTTGAATGTCACCTGAAAAATGTCCTTAAATACTTTAAATATTTAGTTCATTCATTTTTATTCCATTAAGTAGTTCTGTAAAGAAACTGTTTTGTACTTTCTCTTTCAAAAAGGATATGAAATGCTTTGTGGAGTCTTAAAAGTCAGAATAACAGAATCCTGTTTTCCAAAGAATGCAGCTGAACTTCTAGAAGGATGTAATAAAAGCTTGGTATTTCTGCATTTGCTCTGACAGCCATGAGAGACACATACACATAGCTTTTTTTTTTAACTGGAAAAAATCATATTCCACTCTGAAAATCCATGAAGAGACACAGTAACACAAAGTGTTCAGACTGCTCTGTTCCCCGTAGGATACCCTTGGCTGCCTTCCTCTGCTGTCTCTCAGGACCATGTGCTCTCTCCTCTAGCCCCTCACCCCTTCATTGATTTCCCCTTTTGCTCTCAGCATGCTTATTCTCTGTTGCCCTGAGTCTCTACGGTGTTTACAGAAGGCAGCTACTGATGCAAGACCTCCTTTTTTTAAAAAAGCAAAATTTTCAAACTGATTTGTCAGTTCAGTCATAAATTCTTCACAAACTCTTATCAAAAAGCAGAGCGGATTCAAGGTGGAGTACATTGAGTAATCTTTCAAATCAGGACAGGATGGGATTTTTTTTCTATGCTTCCTTTTAGAGGTTGGTTTTAAAACTTTGAAAGTTTAATTGGGAGATTTAATTCCTATTAATTAATGGTTTTGATTAAAAAAATAAACCCAAAAGTTTTGTAATGGGAAGAGAATTGGAATTCTAAGATGAAAATTTGAAGAACCAATTCTTCATCTTTAATTCTCAATCAGCATTTTTAATTGCTCAGTGAAATAAGACTAAGTTTAGAAATTGCACCTATCTAAACAACTATGAAAAAAGGAACTAAAAAAATACAGTAGAGACTCCAAGAATATTGTTCCTCCCATTGTTTAGCTGCTACCTTTTGGCCCTATAAAAATTATCATGCATGCCATTGTCTATTATTACTTTTGATGTAAGAAACTGAGATTCGTGAATTACCCCCTAATACTTATGTTAGCTGTAATCAGAAATTGTGACTGCTGGAAAAAAACAGAAGCATGGTGTATCTCTCGCATTGCCATTGCCCAGCTGGATCCTTACTGCTTAACCAGGTAACTATAAAAGCTCTTCCTAGGATTTAGTCTTTCCTAGTTCAATACAAACCTTCATAACCCCGAATTCCACATCAGTCTTCACAGCCTAATTGGGAAAGGTAAGATGGAGGTAAGGTGTGACTCACGCTGAAACCCCAGAGGTTGTCAAAGGTTCGTGACACATACTGGTCACCTGTTCGTTTTCAAGTCTAGTACAAGATATTTTCTCAACTTTGAACCAGTGACTAAATGTATCAGACCTACTGGCTGGAGAGCATCTTTTCCCTTAAGATAAACCACTGTAGCCTCAATGCCTCAGTAAGCAAAGAATTGAAATAAAGCACCCTTTTTTATTATTACTCATTTTAAATAAGTCTGTTAACCTGTATCCTTTTGAGAACTTATGAATTCTTTACCTCTCATGTCAGAAACACAGCAAATAGCTGATTAGAGCACGCTTTTAACACCTGTCCAAAGAGCTCTCACAAAAAGCCTGTTATTCATTTTTCTTCAATGTGGTCACTTGCTAGAATGCTCAAAGTCCAATCACCTATGTTTCACCATCGACAGAACCTGCAGTGGAGGGCACTTTCCTTAGCACACACAATATTCCCACAGGCAACAGTTTTTCCCTGACGCATAACTGTGTGAAAAAGAGTTTTCAAAGTTCCCTTTGCAACTTCACCTGCTCTCAGGTAGCTGCTTATTCACAAGTGCTCTTCTGCCTCATGAATCACGCATGGACTTTTGTACAACCCCAACTGATAAAAATTTGAATTCCATCTCATTTGCAAGACTAAAGGTGTGCTCTTCAAAAATCACATTACTTGGAAGAAGTCCTCTCATGCTGCACTCTCATCCCATCAGGGATTTCATTTTCCTTTACACACTCATTTAGTTCTTTTTTCCACTAACAGGGAAAATTGAAAACTACCGCACTTCTTTTCCATCAAGGTACAAATTCATTCAGAAGCAAATGACAACAAAAAACAAATCTTCTGTTTTATGTAAGTAGCTCCATAATTATTTTATCCCTATGATGCAGAGTAATGTTCAAATGTGGCATTTCATTGAATATATTTGTTCAGTAGGCAAAGAACACAAAAAGAAATGCAGTCCAGGTTCATTATGGAAAACTGGCTTTTGCTGAGAGCTTTGAAATCCTCTGTTGCATTAATATGGTTAACTCCACAAATATGCAACCCCCTGTCCTTCCGCTCTCACTACCAGTGTGCAAGGCCACATTACTGTCCAGTGGCTTACACAGTACTGCAAAAGTGAGATGTCAGGCAGACAAGGGGGTAGAGAAAGGGCATCACAAATGCAAGGTAGCTTCCAATAACAAGACTTGGTAGGTACACATAATCCTTCATTAGCATTTATACCCTCTGTTTCCTAGGACAATCAATGAACACGTACTTTACAGGAGAATTATGCTTCGGATACCTTCTCTTGTTTATTAGAATTCTGGCTGTGTCCCTTTACCCAGCATCTGTATGGCAAAACGTTGTCTGTATATNTTATATTAGAATAGCTTTATTAAGGTCAGAAAATAAACCCAGATACATAAACCAAGCACTCCAATTCTATGTGAAGTGCTCAGTGGTCATTTTTGCTGACACTAAACTGAACTGTTATTCTAAGCTTCTGAGTCAAAAATGCAGAGGAACAATACTGATGATAAAAAAAAATGACTGAGAATTTTGCGCTAGACTCACAGAAAACAAGTGCTTATGAATTAATTCCTCATTGGTGAGATTTCATAATGTGGTTTGAAAGACACAGATGAAAACAATAAAAAAATGTAAGTCTCACCATTTGCTTTGTACATAGTTACATCAAAATATGATACATCAGAATTCCTATACATGGAAGTTCTCTAACAATGTGAGGATTTAGGATTACATAAATCACAACACTCTCTGCTATCATTATACGACAGAATAGACCTGCAAAGCTTATTATACTGCATAACCAGATGGTAAACAACAGTTGTCGTTGTACTAAGAATTACATCTCTGTAATCAATAATAGGAAGGAGGAACAGTTGGACAACTTGTTCCCTATTATGTTCACTTAGGCAACGTCTAGATCAATAAAGAGCATTAAGCCTCATACCAACTGTAGACAATACCTGCTCAACATGCCTATCGTATGGCAGCAATGGGTCCAGCTGTACTTCAAAATAATTGTAAATGGATAATAATTCTAATCTAACATTAAAAAGAAGCGATGATACAAACAGCAGAGAGGTGCAGGACTTCTTTAGTATATGAGAAAAGACAGACCTATGATGCCATTTTAGGGTAATTCAAAATCAGCTTATTTTGTTAACTCACTCTGTAAGTACATTTCACTACAGCCTATCTGAAGGATGTTACACGTTTTATATGGATAAAAGCAAAAAAGCAACCAAGCATGACGTCACTGGCTTACATATAGACTCAGTAATTGCGTGGGTGTAATAAGCTGTTTGCAAAAATTGAAAACTTGTGTATCACTCTAGGCCAATATGGCAATTAATTACAAGCAAATTTTTGGTTCATCCACTTTTAACTATCTAAACAAACAATAAATCAACCCATTCAGCAACATTCCCATCTCTCTTAAAGATCTGTAATATAAATCTGAAAATTATAATAACCGTCTTAAGGCCACTAGTTTTAGCCTCCTGATTTTAAAATTTTTCTTTTATTCCATACTTCCATAATTCATCAAACTAAAGCTTTCTCCCATCATGCCATTAACAAAGATACAAGTTCCAATTTATTCCTAGGCAGTCCTTCAATTTCAGTATGGCAAAACATGGGACTGTGAGCTCTTCTTACCTATTCCAATAAAGACTGCTTTATAGCCATCTTCTTTCAGGGAACAGAGTGTCATTCCATCTACTGCAAGGCCTTTTCTAAAAATTATCTGAAAGAATTAAAAATTGCTTGGTAAAAAATTGCAATTTTAATGAAGCAGCACATTCTGCATGGTAAACTAACAAAGGTTTTCAAAATTATGAATGACATAAGTTTTGATTTAGACTTGCAATTGCTAATTCTAATTTAGACAACAAACACTCTCCACAGTGCAGTAATTGATGTTAATTTATTGAAAGAAATAACTCAGCAATCAAAACACATCTATATTCTATACTTGCTTCTGATCAATTACTTTTTGCTTCCAGAAGCAAAAGCTGATTTTTTTTTCCCAGAGCCATTCTCCACCACCAATCCTGCTCTGGGCAGCCACTGCACAGGCTGAGCACCCAGAGGAGGTGTAAGAGTATAAGAGACAGGGAATGGTGTTCTCTGTGTGCTCAGGCGACCAACGACAGCAGTCCCTGTGCAGAGGTCATGCAACTGGAGATACACCTTTTGTTCATCACTCCTAACTCCAAGGCCTTTGAGCACAAAAAGTGTGTGTGATTCGTCTTCTGATATTTCATACTTCTTGACATAGGCATGTGTGTTTTTATCTCCACATCTTAGACTCTCAGAACTGGAATGCTTTCCCTCAGGTTTTTTATATCACATGTGATTTTACTTTACAAAATGCAGCGCTGTTGCGTAAGCTCTCTACTTTGTGATCATAACAGTTCAGCCTTCAAGTCACTGTGTATCTTGTTTGTTATTCAATCGGCTTATATTTCATTTATATATTTTTCAGGTTGGGAAAAAAGGCAGAGGTAAAATACAATTGACAGTACTTAAAACACTGACTTTCCTTGTCTTTGGAGATGTAGTATAAATTTTATCAGAGGTGAAAAAGCCATGTACTACTGCAATCCTTAAAACAATACAGACTCCATTTTCACATGCAACAAATGACATTCCATAAATTGTTATTACATTTTTTTTATCCCGTTGTGTACATATGTTATGAAAACCTAATGAAGGAATTTAAATACCAATACTATTTTATGTGAGGACTCATAATACTTCTAGGGCCTAGCTCTGTAATCGCTATTCAGCTGACTAATTCTTACTAATTTCAGTGGAATTACTTGAATAAACAGCACTACTGAGCATTTACACAACACAGCACCTTCCACCACAGATTTGAAATGCTTTAAGTAAACACCAGAAAATATTCCCATCTTATAGAGGTGTAAAGCTAAGGTACTTATTTAACCAGCTTGCCAAAGGGTCAATTGCAAACCAATGGCAGAGCTTTGAAGCAAATTTACACTGAGATTCTCCGCTGCACTCCAGAACCGCAGAGGACTTGCAGGTCAAGATGACACAGTGGCTCCATTCTGGAGACCTTGTCATAACGGAGCCCTGGGAACTGAGGCTGGCAGAGGATTCCCAGGAATCTATGCCCTGCAGTTTTGTCTAAAGGTGTCTCAGCGCTGTGTTTAACACCAGCCCTAACTAAACCTCCATTCTGTCAGTCTTTTTAAGGCTTCCAAAGGAAACTTTAAAGTAGAAAAAAAGACCTGTAGCACTTTAAACCTTATCTTGCATCTTACCAGCATTTTTTATAAAACTGGGGCAGGATAACATTCTCACTCAGGTTTTATGACAACAGTCTATTACTTCTACAAAAAGAATCAACATGAAAGATTCCAAGAAGAATTTCTTGCTTCACTGAAGGCTTTAGTGACATGTTAAAAATAAAGTATCCCTCCTGGTACTCAAAAATTTGATCCAGTGATGCATTCTAAGTTTGTAACTTCCATTAAAATGTGCAGCAATTGCAAATACCATCTAAATGTTCAGCTCAAGTCCTAAATTAAAATAAATCACTGTTCCCATTATCTATAAACAACACACATTTATTTAACAGAATAATGCTTAACTATCGCTTTCCAAGAAGTTGAATAGACTGTTATTGTTTATAGCAGATGATCATGTTAACACTTTAATTTGATGCATTTTATTATGAAATTAACTTGGATGCAAGACTGTATGATAAGCCATTAAGAAAAAGACTCAGGGAGAAGGAACAAAAGAAGTATCAAATATGAATGGTTTAAGTAGTGCCAAACTTGCATGAAAAAAAACTTGATTAAAAAAATCAAATCATTCCAATAGCTACATTGAACCCCTAAAGCAATTTAGGAATTTGTTTCTTACAGACAATTAATCACATGCAGACATGCCAGATGAGAACTATTGATTGCCCTTTTCCAAACTAGTGGCATTCAGACAGGAGACAGACAAATGCCCTGAGCAAGAGGAAGCATCTTCCTGCCTCTGTCTAGCATAGCTTTTAATCGTTCTTTACTAATGTGCATGACATTTTGCTGTTAATCTTTGGCAGAGTTCTTGTTCTTTTTTTTCTTTGAGCTACACATAGGCAGGATATATTTTTCATTACCTTCACTCCAAGATCCTTCATCAGCTTGGCTTCAAAATTCACTACATCATACGGCAAACGAAACTGGGGGATTTCAGACATACTAAAACAAATAAAAATACTTGTAACTATTAGAAAAAGAATTTTTAAATTTTATATCATTATTATTATTAGCTAAAATACTTTAGTTAATTTTGACATATGTGAATGGAAATGCGCTGAAATGTGACTCTTGACTTTAATTGTTAAGAGTGACAAAAAAGTATTATTCTTCCAATCCTGAAAATACAGGCCAGAAAGGCAGTACCTTGAGGCCAGCAGTGCCCACTCTTGTTAGTGACTATTTAACATATGTTATATTTGAGTTCTAAAGGACTTCAGCTCCATTCCTTTTGTTCACCAGAATACGTAACACTAAGTTTAAGATACCCACTTTAAAAAAGACCTCATGGCTACTGAAAGCAATGTGACATAGCAATCTTACATTAAGCTATCCAATAAGAGAGTATCAAATTTCCCATACAATTTTTTAAAAGTGTTACATATGCTATTTTGAGCTATGGTATTTAAAACTACCTCCATTTCTATTTCATAAATTTGTAATGATTTTTTAGGATGGACAAACTCTTTATCAGCTGTTGATTTCATGTATGGTTTTTGACTTCATGTTTATTAACTGGCATTTTTTCCTCCTGGGGAAGACTAGGAATGACATCTTCAAGTTCCCAGAATCACAGAAGGGGAAAACCGTAATGCCAGTATAGAATCTCAGTTTATATCTACTGATACAGATCTAATACATACATATTTATCTCCAGTGAAATGACATCTACATATGCCAGTTCAATATTCCTACTGTAAAACATGTTGCAGATAAATACGGTAAAGTTATATTTTAGATAGTTTTGTTCAATGAAGATAAAAACATAAATATGTAAAAAAGCAAAGGCCTCTCCCCAGATACTTCTAAGCTTCAAACGGTCTAATCTGTCTTCAAATTAATGAATCAGTAATATCCATAACAAAGCACAGGCACAGGTGATTCACTTCAGCTTATTTTACATATTAACATTGACCATACCATCTTTAGCATCTAACTTTTACAGGCCAGAAGAGTTTTATTTCTTTTAAGCTGCATCAACTTTATTTATATTGATAAGAAACTGTATTCTTCCTTATTTCTAATACTGCCCTTTTTATACCTTTCTTGGCCAGTGTGCAATGAGAAGTGTTGTAAATATCAGATATAATGAATGTGTCAATACAACTTTCATAAGTCATGCTAAATAAAGGTGTATGAGGCAGAAACTAACGTATCAATGTGATTCTGCAAGAGATTCAATAAAGAAATCCAATCAAAAAAAGAAAGTTCTGTTTTCTAGGCCACCTATGTATTTGTTGGAAGCCTGTCATTTCCACAACATGCTCCCAGAAGAGCACTGGTTGTGTCACATCACTGTCAGAATTTGTAAACACTTTTTTTTTCTTATTAAACACTTACTTAGTTTTATGCTGTGAGGTATACCCACATGCATGCACATTAACTGTGAAAAGAGGCTTTTTATGAAAGTCAACTGACGCAGTTTGTCACACACACAAAAACACACACTCACACTTTGATCAGAAGGCATGAACTAAAACTCTACTTTATTTGAGAGTCTGACTCCAATATATAGTATCTCTAAAAAGGTCAGGGACTGGGGGAGAAGGTTGACACCTCTCCCCATCCCATTGGTCAGGACAACTGTCCATCAGCTGTCCATATCTCTAAGACAAAGAATGTAAACTACCTTGAAGTTATGATAAACATTTGTCAGTGTTTACAGACTAGAGCATGAGAAAGAACCCAAAACAAGAAACTGTGAAACAGAAGAGAAGGCTGAAAAAATCAGGGCGACAGTCAACAGCAGCAGCAAATGGTCTCTGACTGCAGATGAGAGACAGAGGAGGACAAGAAAACAGAGCAGAGATGGAGGAGGGATGCAGTGGATACAAAATGTCCCACAAATTCATGTCAACCTCAAATTTGCCCCAATGCTTGGACAGGTGCTTGGCGTTTCTCAGCAACCTCAAATTACTGTTGCTCAAGGAACAACTCTTTGGCCTAGTGAGAGAAGTATTTTGGTACATTGTAAAGCAGTGGCACAGATAGGAGCAAAAGTAGTAAAGCTTGTTCATGGTCTCTAGCAAGAGCATGGTGTGCTCATACCTACTCTACTATAAAGCATAAATTTTACACAACTGGTGTATGGTAGGAAAACCTGCCCATAAATATGAAAAATCCAGACACGTTCAGAGAAGCATGGATTTACATCATATTTAAACATCCCACCACAGGAACTGCAATCACTAGACACCTTTCTAGTGTCACAATATTATGAAAATAAGCTATGATGCAAGAAACATCCTAATTAAAAACAATTGGAAAAAACTTCAAGAAGGCACAAACACTGCCATTATAAACAGCTGATTCCAAATACAAAATTGGTTTGGTCCTCTTAGCAATTTGCAATAGTTTGTGAAGCCTTGAAAACACACTCATCAATAACTGAACTTTGTTAAAAGATGTGCTGCAAAGACTTAGAAATGCAATAATGGATGACTGCTGCCACAGTCCAGCCCCCCTTCTGTTTCAAGATTAAAATAAAGAAAAAAGGAATTGATGCCCTTAAACCACACATGAGCATTTCCACAGTGAATGGAAGTAAAATTTGACCTTGACTGATACATGTTAAAATTCAAAACAAAGAAATACATTTTAAAATACACTCTTTGACCATTAAGAATATTTAATTAACAAAAGAGGCAAAACTCTGCGTAAGGCTTTTTGCACTAGAAGAAACAAAAGGCAAAACATTATTTTAAATTCAAGTTAAACCACGAAGAACATAGGATCACACTGCTTCAAATACACAAGCACATACTAAGGAAGCATAGGTTCAGCACTGTACTACAGCACTGAAGCAGCTGCAGAAGTCCTGCATTGTATTGCCAAGTCCAACCTGAGTCCAACCTGTTACTAAAAAGAGCATTTCTGTTAAAAACCTCATAGTAGTTCTGACTACTTTATAGCAAAAAAACCTGATTTTAATCTGGTATTTATGATAACATGTGCTAGTAAACAGGTAAATCGGTATTTCACATATTAAATCTGCGACCCTCTATGGTAAATAGTTCAAGTAAAACAGCTTCACAGTTAAATGCCTATAGATTAACACTTTGGTAATTGGGTAGAATAATTCTGAACCTCACTGGGAAAAATGCAAGTAATCAGCTCAACTTCTCCAGAACTAATTCCTTTTCTTGCAGAGCATTGAGTAAGTATTTGACATTATGACATTATAGATCAAATTAATTAACCGTGTCAACTCCATTGATCTCAGCGATGCTACATTAAGAAAAGTAAGTGCATCACCCTTCTTCCTCTGTTTCGTTACATTTTTTATTTTTTAAACATGTTGTGTGAATGCATTTTGTACTCCTGCACATCTTACACTGTAGAATTTAATTTTGATTTTGAATGGCTTGCTATCCACTAGTCAGTGTCTGAATTATCTTACACACAGGGATTCCAACAAACCTACTAGATTTGATCACAGACCTTACTGCAGTGGCAATAATTAATTTTCTAGTGTAGAGGACTGACAACATGCAAATATTAGCCAAGGGTTTACCACACAGGAAAACTGCAAACGTACCTTCCTTTATGTACTTGTAACATTAAAGTTGAGGATTGCAGGAGGTTTATTTCACCCATAGGTATGATCTGCTAAAGCTGCATCCGTGATTGCCACTGTCACCCTTATTTGCACAAGGTAGTCCAGGAAAGCATTCTAAACCTAAAACTCTCCATGAAATTAGTATCTGTCTAAAGCATTTTAAACATTCTTTCACTAGGGCTATGGGTACTTCATCTTACTTTAAGAGTTTTCGATATGGGAAAATAGTTCCTGACGAAAGTTTCTAATAAGTTAATTTGATAATAACAATTGCACCCTGGAATGTAACAGGTCATATGAAGAGAATATAGCAGACAGACACCAGATTTGCAGTTAAAGCTTGCTTGTAACTGCCCCCCTTTTAACATCAATGATCAATTATTTAAATAAAAAGTTGCTTTTACAGATCTGAAATCTTTTCTTCCTTTGCTAAAAGTCAAGGAATCACATATAAACTGTATGTACAACAGTATTCACTATGCTTTCTACAATAATTGGAAGCAGTGCTTTGTTGTCATTGCTTTATTACCTTAAGCCCCCAAGGTACTCCTGTTTTTCAAATATTGTGATGTTTGAATAGCCCAGTCGAGCCAAAAAGGAAGCACAACTTAAACTTGCAGGTCCTGCACCAAGAAGAGCTATCTTCACCTGATATGCTTCAGGCATATCTTCTAGAGGAGGCAAGGAAGGGTTTCTGATCTGAGGAATATTCATGGCTTGGAAAACCTGAAAAGTAACACAATCAACAGGTTAAATGTTTTACATACCCTCCTTAAATTTTATTATGACTGACATGATGGATGCTTCTGCCAGTACTGTCACTAGCTACATAGTACATAGCTAGTACTATACATCCTGTAGTAGTACTACTGCTACACCTAGTACTGTCACACAGATATATTATGGCAAATTCACAACATTATAGAGGTTTCCAAATGACATGATCTGTATATTTGTGAGGGATGTTGTATTTGCAGGGTTTGGTTCTTCTGTGGGTCTTTTTGCCTTAAAAATCTCTGAAATCAGATTTTTCACTACTGTAAATTTTACAGAGAAGACAGAACCAGACTACCAGTAATAGAATAAGAATGCAAAGTCAGACAGATGGCAGAGAATCTCTGCAATGCCAAAAAATTTCCTTGCAAACAAATTATTCTTACTAGTAGAAAAATACCTCTGCAAGTAATGCAAAGGATTATAGTGCCAGTAAAGGGGCTTTGCTTCTTCAAGAGACAACCTGCATGATCCTGGAAAAATCACTTATAGCTTGAATTTTAGAGGTGGTAGGTGACAAACTTTAGGTGGGTTTGAAATGTTTTTAGGAACAATGCTTAGTCTTCAGTGCTATGTTTTCCTTGGTGACCCATGCTTTAGATGCCTCCTCTTAGATAATTACAATAGAACTTTATTTCAGTTTCTTATTTATCCTATTTAATTTGTTGTCAACTTTTTAATTTGTTTTCCAAAAACTGTAGACTGAAAGTTAGACTGTTCTCCCTACGTCCCAGTTATTCATTCACCTGCATAATGGTGATGATCTGCTTCAATCCATCGTGACCATTAAAAATACTTTGGAAAAATCTCTGCTCACCGTTGTGCATTTCTATAAAACCCCACACAAGGCGTTGCTAACCTGGCTGTAATGTCACAGAGTTTTTCAGATTTGCATTGAATCAGTTCTTTACTCATGTATACAGGTAAGAGATGAAGGCAGAAATATTCTGCATTCCCCAAGCTAGACTTCACTCTCCTCCGCACTTATATAAATTGTAGGGAAAGGTACTGAGTCTCTATCTTCTATGGTCTACAAAAGGAAAAAGAATAGACTTTCAGCCTCAGAAGCTATTAAACATTAGAAGCATGGAAGAGCACAGGTACATCATCGTTTTACTTTAGGCATTAGGGGGCAAAATGTTTAACCCAAGCAGTATATAATTGTAGCAGACAAAAGAATTCAAGAGTCTATTGCACTGGGATTCTCAGGCAGTCATAGCACAAATTCATCAATGCAGAATCTCAAAAACTACCAGGAGATTACACTGTTCCCCACCTATTTCAAAGTAGAGCTATGTTCCCTAAGTACTAACTAGACCTCTAAAATACATACACTGTCATTGGTGTTAATAAATATCATATTTAAACTATTTAGAAGCTTACCAACAGATTTTACTTTCCTTAGAACTCAAGAAGCAAAGGGTTTTCAAGTTAAACTTTGGCAATTCCACTCATGATTAGAATTTTTCATTTATATTTCGAATCAATGTTCATTTTCTTCATGTGCACTTGAGCACTCATGCTAGGTAAACCAATGATTAGTTCCTTCCCTCTCTAAAATTTCTGTGTCAAACTCCCCCAGTCTTTGTAAATTGACATAGCGGTTTAACAAACTGCATGAAGCAAGAGACAGTTAATTGTTTTAAAGAAAGAATCATTTAAACCTGACAATTCACACAATATGGGAAAGTTTAATGTGGTTATTAATGGATTTCACAGGCTGAAAAGCTCATATTGTACTGTGAAACTAGACTATGATAACCAAAATGCAATCATGTTTCTAAAATGTCTGCTTTGTTATATTCATAAGAAATAGCTGAAATGATACCAAATTTTCATCAGTCTCACGTAGTTTCAAGAAGGCTATTCAGTAACAAAAATTACATAACTTGCATATTTAATGCCTATATTAAACACTCAGAATATGCATATGCTTAACAAATTTACTACTAAATTTACTTTATTGTTAACATAACTATTTTATATGTATTATTGAATAGTCATACCCATCAAATAAATGTTACACTGAAGTTCCACACTACTGTAGTGCAGTGTCAAGCCTCAGAAACCAAGCATTCATGCAGAAAATCCTAGGAGTTCAGGCTGAATGGTCAACTTTAATTCTGCCTATTTGCAAACAGGGTAAAACTGTCTTTATGCAGCACAGCCAGCTTGTGTGGCAGTATCTTGCCATCTGGAATTCAGCGGCAGTTTTGCATATTAAGGCTGGCAGGGTAACTGTGTGAAAATAGCAAACTGCTTTAAAGCATTTCAAAGGATTTTTACACACCTCATGGTGAAGTTTCCCTATCCTGTAAGTCACATAATTAAATATCACTGAATTCCTATGTATAAATCCTTTGGTGGCCAGAGATGTGTAATTGGCATGCAAGTGTTCAATGGCACATTACATTCAACTGTCCTTTCTGCTTCTATGACTATGTTCAGGATGCAGGTGAAATTTAATACTATTACCCTTCTTTCCACTTTTCCTTCAAAAACATTATTTCTTTCTTGTTTGGTGTTTGGACGGAGTTTTTACTTCATTTTGCAGGGCTTTTAAACCAAGACCCATTCAGGAAAATGAGACCAAATGATGAATTTTAAAGCAGAGTCTCACAGTAAAAAGCCTCAGTCATCATCCTCATGTCTGCCTTTCCTTCTGGCTCTCTCTCATACACACAGTCAGAAGATATTAGATAGATTAATAATAGACATTATTAACATTAGGCATTTATTCTTCAACGTTTTATCAAATTTGACACAATTATCATTACTTCACTGTCTAGGGCCTATTCAAATTAAGCCCATATTGATTCTTTCCATTTCTTAAGCCTCATGTCCATTAGGGTCCTCCAACAGGATATCCCAGCTTATAAAACATGGAGACTAAGTCCACAAGTGAGGTCCAATTTGACCAAACCAAAACAGCCAATCTATTCGGCTAAGTTCCAACAACTGAAAAAAATTCTCTCTTGATTCATAAATTTGTAACATAACATAGTTCTCCTATTTGCATTACTTCATTGTGTAAAGGCGTGAGTGCATTTGCTCAGTGCTCTCTACAGCATGGCTCTGTATAGTATGAAATCTAAGAGTTTGTTGTATTCTCTGTTATAAATAAAGCATCCTTTCACTGCAAAGGGGTTGGTTCACATTCCAAAACATTTAACGAAGAGCATAATTCCAAAATATTTAAAAATAACACATAACATGAGTTTGTACACAGGTTCAACAACATGTCCCACTTGAGCAAACTACCATGGTTTCAGTTGCTGAGAAACTGATTCCAGTTTAAATTTCCTGGGAAGTTTTAGCCAACTCAGTTTAGCTGCTTTTCAGCCTGCAGCTAGGGAAAACTGTATTGTTAGTCTCAAATAAAATTCTGGTTCTTTTCTTCACTGCACCACTCTTGTATTAGCATGTTTTGATAAAAGATGTGACATTCAGCAATGAGGAGCAGGTGATTCAGAGAAATACATTTTGCTAATCAGATGAAAATAATTTTATGGCATAGTAAGCATGACCTAAATGAGTCTAAAACATTTTAAACCATTTAAACAGGCTAGAACTGATATTCAGGATTTTTAACTCAATTTTTATACAATTTAAAATAAATAAAATAACTAATTTCAATCAATGTGCCACTTAGAGCTATGGTTTAGTTGATGAAGTGTTTGGTCAAAGGTTGGACTTGATGATCTTGGAGATATCTTCCAACCTTAATGATTCCATGATCCCTAGCAGAGTTCAAGGCCAGGTTGGAGGGGTCTTTGAGCAACCTGGTCTAGTGGAAGATGTCCTTGCCCATGGCAGGGGAGCTGGAACTAGATGATCTTTAAGCTCCCTTCCAACACAAACCATTCATCTATTCCATGACTGCTTAAAATTATTTTTGGACTATGACAATGTACTAAATAAAACAGAATATAGATTGAAAGCTTAATCTCAGTGTTAAAATGTGAAAAAACTTTGTCTTATCTTGCACATCGAGACTATCAAAACATACTTTGTATATCCAAGATATACACAGAAGGACACATTTCAGAAGTACAAACAGAAGGAAAATTTAACCTTTTAATAATATAAGTTTTGACCTGATAACTAAATCTTTTATATTCTTCAGGTATAATGTTTAGTTCCATGCTTAAAAGGCTCTAGAAATAAGTTTATCAGTAAGGTTTACAGTTAAACATCCTTCAGTAAGGCACTGAGATACCAAACAACTACTGACATAGACATTAGAATCCATCTGGGATTAATTTTAGTGTGAAACGTATCAGCATAGACTGAATTCTCATCGTATTTTATTAGTACACAGACAGTAAAATACAGGCAATGAAATCAGGAACATTTAGGAACTGGTTTTATTACTTTCACACTTTCCCACTGGTTTCCATGGATATTTATCTGTAGGCTGGTTTACATTAATATGGGGCAGTTGAATACTTAAAGAAGAAAATCATGTTCTGCACATATTTTATTGCAAAATAAAGCAAATTGCATGACAGTAATCTTCTTGAAGTTGTCAAATTACATGATCACCCAATTAATTCCATTTAATTGCAGAAGATAGCACAGGATGTTACATGAAGTGTTTTTTCCAAAGACATGCTAGTTATGAAACCTTGATCTTCCATCCACAGTTTAAGAGCTAAAGTTGCAATACTTCAAAATTTTATGGAAGTAGGTGAGTGCTCACAAAACTAGGGCCTAAAACATCTTATTAAAGACTTTTTAAACCTCCATTATTCTAGTCCTAAGATATCCCAGGGATCTAGGACATTGCAGAGTCCAAATCGCAAAGTTTCGTGAATCCCACCACTAAATGGACTTAGCAATAGTCAGGTAAATGCTTTAAAAAAAAAAAAAAATTAACACCTGTAAAACAAGCTGTAGAGAAGTTCATATAACTTGCCAAAATATCAGCAAACGTTTCAGCCAGAGAAACCAGAAGTTCCCAGACTCATCCCCTCAACTATTGTAGAAAGCTACACCGTCCCCTTCAGACAAGTCTGAAATTTTATTTATTATTATCATGACTTAAGAGATAATATTACTTAAAGATGCATTAAAATTAATATTGACAAATAAAGGGCTTTTTCTATTTATCCTGCTGTCTTAGCTCCCCAGAAGGAGGCTCCTCTTGCAGATGCAGCTCATGTATCTGTGCCTGTGATGATGCCCAGCCTGGTATCTCAGGGCCATCCAACTGCAGGAGGGGCAGCCCCATGAGAACCACCTTCTCCTCACAGATACACTACAGATTGACCAGAGCTGTCAACTTGCAGCTCAAAGAGGAACCCTAAGCCCAAGAGCACAGTGTGCCACACCATGGCAATCCCTCAGGGAAGACAATTCTTCCTTGACTGTGGTGGGCTGGGGCAGAAGGGAGGTTCAGCACTCAGGTCCCTCACCAGAACACTCCTTCCAGCACAGGTACTCTGCTGAGATGTCCCTAGGTGAGCAGCAGGTAAGCTCATACAATCCCTCTTTTCAGAAAAACACATATCAATTTTCCTTTTCCAATTTCTTTCTGCTGCAGCAGCGGTCAGAATGTATCTGCAAAGAGGCACAAATCACCAGAACAGTAGCTGGCACAAGACCCACAGTAGTAAATGATCTAGCGTTTATATCTAGTGTGCAGAGATTAAAAGAATACATTTTCTATTTATCTTGTGCTGCATCATTCAGAATGATTTAACAGAAACAGAAGAGAACCTTTACATTCAATACAGTCTATCCAAAAACATAATAATTGGAGGGTTTCTCACAAATACTACAGAAGATAAGGTAATAGACCTCGCTTCCTTTTCACTACAAGTTTGCAAACTTGTACTTGAGTATCCAGTGATTTTAGTTCATTTTGGGACTGACAGCCATATACCTCATACTTAAGATGTATTGTCACTGCAATCTCAGTATATTTTCACTGAACTTGTGCTCAAAAAACGGATATTTCCTGATTCTACAGTGCTTGGGCAAAGGAAAGAGATAAAGACATTAATATAATTTTGACCTGTGCAGTAGCAGGTGTAACCTGAGCTTGACACTTGTCATTTATAATCGTGAGATTTACTCCATGTTATTCTCTAGATGCAACAGTTACCATGGTAACTGCATCCCAGTATACACATTCTACATCACAAATACAAACGGACATTTCCTTTTTTCCACTTAAACATTTAATTGTCAAAATTCTCATTTTCTCAGGCTGGATAACAATTCACTTTGAAAATGAGCCAAACATAGTTACAAAACTATATGAAAGGGCAGAAGGAAAATGCAGGCGGCATAAGGTGCCATTTTTTTTTACTGTTCTACCGTATGCAAGACAAATATTTTACAATTAGGGAGCTTTATCTGCAGTATGAACAGATGATCAGTCATTGTTCAGAAACACAAACAGGCACACGTCATACCCATATATTTTCCATTTTAAATCCACATTCCTGCTTTACTGCAATTTTATCTATTATCTCAGCTAGCAGTTGTGCCCTTTTATTATTGCTCACTCTCATAATGCATCAAGTATATGATCCTCAGACTAACTCCAAGGGAAAAAAAGCCTAAAACTGGCTTCATGTACAATGCATTTTCAGTAAATAAGCCCCTGTGGGACAAATATTACACCATGCATGAGAATCACCATGCAGCTCTCATTAAGACTAACACATGTTGCATGCCTAAATTACATAATTTGCTAAGTTACTTGCACAGGTAGAGCTGTGAACACAGTATCTGGGCCAATTCTTGTATGAACAGTAGTACCTTACAATTTTCTTCAATGTTACCATCTATATTTTTATAATGACTGTTACTTGGAAGCACTCATACCATTATATTTTTTCAACTACACCTACTTTCACAGTAAAATTTAACTGAAAAGTAAAAAAGTACTAATTGCAAAAGTGACTGTCTTTTATTACTAATTAAGAGTGCTACAATACATACAAATTCTATGCTAAACAGCAGTAAACCTAAAGGTTATTAACATTTTTTTTTACAATCTTTGACATTTTTATATGTTAGATGTATAGAAATATAGATACTATGAAAATACTAAAGATAATAAATTTTTTTGAAATGTTCTTTTTGTTGGAGTGCCACATAGAACTATATAATTTTATTCTCTTAGAGCTCCTGAAACTAACATAATTTTAAACAAACTTGAAACATTGAAAACTATTCATTGTCTCCAGTTTTCATATCAATCATTATGCTAGCACTGAGCTTTTTTTAATAGATTTCTAAAGATTTTTGAAGAAAAATGGCAGATATTTAGCATTATCTATCATACCATAATTCCTCTCTATTAATCACAGAATAAGGGCCAAAAGAAGACACAAATCAAATTATAACAGATATTACTTGCATTTGGTTCCTAAACAATAATATTTCACCACTGTATTTATGATCTACTTGACAACTGTTAAATCTTTTTTGTTTGGTCAGTTGGTTTCGGGTTTTTATCTTTGGTTTTGTGGGGAGTCCAAGGAAAAAAAAAGTCTTCTGTTTTGCAACGAATACTAGCTTTTTATATATACAGAATAAAAGCCCCCAGAAGAAAAGCTAGTAAAAAAGTTTCTTGTCTGATAAAGCCCAACTATTCAACACCACACAGAACTAACACAGTTCAGTGTCTCTTGTCTCATCCTGTAAATGAGAAGTTTGGATTCTTACACTTGTGTGTTCAAATCTCAAGAAAAATTAAGTGGATAACTACTTAAATGACAGAGAGGAGAGAAGATTCAGCAACAGCTAGCAGAAAAGTTTATCAGGTGCTCCAGAAGATTTACAAGTCCCCTGGAGAGAAGAAAGGAGGGATACAAACAGATAAAAGGAGAACAGCAGCAGCAGGTAGCAATATTTGCTCACCAAATCATGACTCACAGCCATTGAGAAGGGGGTGTGAAGTCTAAGTATGGCACCTGAGGAAAATACTGGTCTTATGGACATCATCTGTTACTTCCAGATTGATTTGCATTCCCATTTTGGTCTGTCCTACAAAGTTGGTTTTATCCCAGGTTTTGCAAAGTTGACTGGAACATCATTGTATGTTTGTAAATAAGATCACCAAATGGCTCATGGTACAGAATAGGGACAAGCACATTAGTTAAGGACTGCATAGAAATGTGCAATCTTAACATATGAATATGCTGTTTTTAATACAGCCACAACTCCCTCTCTTTTACAGAGGCCAAAATAATAATTTTTTCCTAATGTTATTTGGTGGGGCACCATCTGAGACCTTGAGTTAGGTAAAAAGTCTCCATGCCCTCTAAAGAAGTTAACAAATAAAGAGTTGCCTCTGTCTTTCTTCAGATGGAAATTGGAGCACTGAAACTACATAATCACAAGAAATGTACAAGAAGCTCAACAAAAACCCATGCAAAGAATTTCTAATGCGAAGCAGCAAGTAACAACCTTTGCTTCAGTAGCTAAAACATTCACCTACCTTTATGAACTAGTAAATGTACACATATACACAGTGAATCTGTACCTATATAAATAGTTACACATGAACATATATTTTGGGTCAACCTCAAACCATGTATTTACTTAGGTTTGGAAAAACAGGTCAATAAAAAGAAAACAACATCTGAAGCTTATCCTTAGTCTCACAGCCAGTTTAAACACACATTAATTCTGCTATGGAATCTACCCTTATGCCCAGGACAGTTCTACATCTCCTTAATATGCACTTACAGATACATCTGCACTTGATCTTTTCCCCTATGCAGCCTACTCGAGAAACACCCACAATTTCACCTGAGATAAGCCTTCCATTATAAAACAAATTGTCTCAACTACCAGTATTCTAAGGAATCATCTTGTTCACAAATAATGTTCCTTATGTTCCTATAATTTACTGCATTATGAAAGCATTTCTAAGCATCTGAGTGTGCTGTAAGAAAAAGGATAATTATCCCAGCTTTCTATACGTTTATTTTATTAGTATCAACTTTTAAAAAAAAAAATCATTAACAAAGGAAACCACAGGCAATACTCAATAGCACATACAAAGAATTTAAGACATTTTCAAGTCCTACCTACCTCAGTAGCAAACTGCTGCAATCCACCAATATTAATTGGTCCTTCCTCGGTGGAATACAAATTGCAGCCACCAACACAGAGATCTGATGTTGGACACACCATTCCGCATGTCAGACCAAGTGGATTGTCAGAAAGAATCATTTTGGCAGCTCCATAGTAGTTCTGAGGGAAAAAGAGAAAGGAAGAAGAAATAAAAACAACAGTCACATACCAATGAAGCAAAAATTCAAACCTTCAAGAGCGAATTTTGCAGTAGTATAATATATAAACATATATGTTAAATAACACTGGCAGTACTTAAATGTACTAACATGTTATGCAAAATTCCATCAAAGACATTGACACAGAAAGTCAGCAAAAACTGAGGATTATTCAAGGGTAAACTTTTACTTTTTAGCTTGCAAAATAGTTAAAAGCATGTTCAGTCTGAAGTAGTTATAAGATTTTTAGTAGCTTAACAAAACTACCTTCAAAAACTACAATTGCTGCATTTTGTACTTGAAAATATTCTTTCCATTTCTAGGTCAATTGGGCAGTAGCTGAGGTGCAACCCTTATTACGGGTATGACCAGAAAGTGCCTCTTACATTACCAGTTCTTTACAACACAGGAATGAAAAGCTTATTTTACACATCTGTGCACACCATCTCTGTGGATATTCCTGTCCTTCACACTAGTGCAGTAGTGCCAATTTTCCCAGACACATGATGAGAAGACTTTCCATGCAGCTACCTGCAGATATTGCCCTCCCAAATTCTTTTTTGAACTCTTTTTTCTCAACACATACTGATCAAGGCAAACATTTGTTCTCCTGTTTCCTTAAATCATAAACCAGGGAACTGATTAAAGATGTTACCTACAATTCACAACTCCAAAGATTCTCAATATTCAGTGGACTTCAGAAAGGGAATAGTCACCAGATATATGAGAACTAGCAAGAATTCTTTCCATAATAAAACTCCAAGGAATTAACTTTAACATGTTCCCAGTGACTGAGGCCATGACAAAACAACCTCTGGTGATTTTTTTCAGCTGGATAATTGTCTTAAGAGGAAGAATCAGAGGAAATTCCAGGAGTGACCTGAAGCGCCCTTTAAAGGGAGAGAACTACTGACAGCAGTTCTGTACCTACATTAATGAAATCATATTGTAATTAAAGCAAACTTATTACATACTGTATTTTATTATGTATTATCAGTATTGAACTGTAGAGAATGTAGTTCTTCCTTCATTTAACCACTTTTTCCACCCCCTCTAAAAGTCCCACCAAGGGAAGTCCATGAAGGTAGGTTAAATTTAGAGTCACCTTTGAGGACCAGAAGACAATAGAGTATCCCTTAGAACCAGCACTTGGCTAAGGTTCCACAAAAGCTTCTTTAGTGAGAAAGTAATGCTGGGATCTCATTTCAGCTTTCTCCACACTAGAAGTAACTGAGAGGCTGAAAAACAGTATGTCTCCTTCCTCTTCCACCACCTCTTCCATAGTCCAGTCTTCAGTAATTATCACCAGTAAGAAACTGTTAATTATAGCAAGTACCTTCACCTGTCCAGTCCCAGAACAGCTGACCCAGAACAAAGAGATGTTCAAGCACTGTGAAGTACTTGGCCATAGCAGACCCAGGCAGTGTCTGGGACTTTATGTCAAGCAGGTTAATGCACACAGAAGTGTTTATTCAAAGCAAGTACTTTGCCACATAGAGTACAAATCCACTTAGGAATAAAAAGAGTAGTGTCAAGATCTGAAAATTTATCCAAAAATGGGTAAGAATAATTTGGTTTGGGAGGTTCTAATTCACTACAGACATATTACTAGACTGAGCATGCAAATCTCTAAAGTTAAACCAGATCATTCAGACACATACAGAGATTACCAAGAAAATGCCAACATCCAAGAAATGTATTTGCAAATGTAACTGGACTCCTTGCTTACAGTTGCTGGTCTACTGCACACCACGAGCCTCTATCGCCTGGAAACACAAATGCTGCCTAGGTGTACTTTCAGGGGATTTCCTTAGTCACTATTAAACCCCAGTCCTAATCCTGACTGAACAGGCAACCCCTTTATACAACTGTTCTGAAGAACCTTCAGCCATTTCCCCTGTAGTGACTACTAAAACATTTCATTATCCCCAGTTCTCATTTATTCCAATGTAAAGGAGTATTAGTTAAACTGGAATTGTACTATATTAGCAAATATTAGCAAATATTAGCAAATATATTATACAATATTAGCAAACAGTTTTGCTCTTCCAGATAAATTATACTGTTTTGATATCAGAGATTATTAGGGATGCTTAAAAAAAACCTGTAAAGACACTGCAAGCTCAATTTGGCAGCAAATTACACAAGTCCAGTTATATTGGAGATGTCACTGACACAAATTTGCAGACAGCAGAGGTGACAGTAAATGCAGGAGACCCATATCTCCGAAGCAGCAATGAGACCAGCCTAGATACCCTGCAGCACCTTAAGTGCCACTAGATGCCTGTTCCTCAGGCAATTACATCTAGTCATTCCTTTCTTCTACTCTAAAGGAATAATTATAAATTAGTAAGGTGATTTTTCTCACCAACTCAAAGACAAAATGGTTTTCCATGAACTTTTTTTCTCTTTTATGTTTCACACAGATTAAACTTATAGTTTTCTTTCCTGTGTTGTCCAGGATCATTATATTTACTATCTTCAACTCTGGTTCAATGGAAACAAAGTGCATTTCTATTTAAGCAACTTTATTGAGGATTTTATACATTTTTCAGCTTTGTAGTTAAAATCTATATACAGACCTAGTTATTATGCCTAGAAAGCAAAGCTATTAAATATTCATTTTTTAAAAATTAATTTTCTTTCATATATATATTCTCACACTTGATCTATGCCAATACAAGCAAAATCAACACAGCTGGCATATCTTACTCCTTTTAGAAGCTCAAACAAAACTTTGAGCACAGCTATGCCACAGAAAGACAGAGTATGTTAAAGCACAAGTGACTTCAGAGAGAAAGGGCCTGGGTAAGTACAGGTATAGGACCAAGATCACAGTTTGTTAAGGGGATATCTAAGGAAATCTGTCTCAGAACACCATACCAGAGTTTGGTAAGGAAGCTGGAACTCAAGACTGAAGACTCAATGGGGATAAGGCCAGCTGCTGCTAAACTCTCACTTTGGGAGAAACGTGATGGAGCATATGAAGGTAGAGACCTGATTTGGGAAGTTTTGAGATATTGCTGTCATGATCATGAGTTCCTGCAGCTGCCACTAGTAGTGGTAGCACCTGACAAAAAAAGGGACTGCATCCTATTCAAGTAAGAGTATCAAAAACTATATAGTACACATTTCCATTCTAAATATTAAGACCTTAAATAAATTGTATCAACCAGTATGTATCTTTGAGTCTTCAGCACCTAAAATAATTTTAATGATAAGTTAAAAGACAGTCACATTTTAGAACAGCAGGGCAAGGCTTCTGCTTCACTATTGTGCTCCAACTGTGCTAATGTGGGCACCTCTATAGATGAAATGGAAGCACAAGTTCAGACTTGGTTCCCTGGTCTGCCAAAAAATAATTAATCGGTGCTAATTTTACCATAGGTAAACTTACAACATTCTCTCAGGAGAGCTGCAGTTCCCATATTCACCTCTTCTACTTCCCTGATGATCACTGTTCCCACTGTCACTGTTCCTACTCACTACTAGTGAAAGGATTTGCAATGTGCTGCTACCACAACTGTGCAGTGGCTCAAGAGCAATTCCACTTGCAAACCTCCTGCCTGCCAGGGCACAGTGCAGCGTGGAGGCTGGGCTCTGGGCAGGACTTCATGTGCCTAGCTATGAGTTGCTTCATCTCTTTGTCCTTCTTTTCTATTTAATCATTTATCCTATCTTTACTGTGCAATTATCTAACATACCAAACAATCAGAAAAACGTTTTACAATACCTGACAAAAACCGGCAGATAAATTCAGTAAGTCTAGTAAGTTACACTGCGTGGTATGATACAAAGTGTGTTACAAAACTGCAAAGCATTGTAGTACAGCAATAAATTAGAGTTTGTAGTATATGTATAGTATCTTAAATGTTTAGTTACACAAACACATTGTGTTTGTGGAGCTTTATCCTCTTTAAGCTGAAAACTTGTATTAATGATCATTATATTTATCAGTGACATTAAAAGTAGAATATCGACAACTAAAAAAAAAATATCAATCACTTCATTTCACAAAACTAGCATGCAGTAGGCTGCATATAATATAGGCATGCAGAGATGCAGACCAGGCAGGCTGGTAACTATGCATATGTCGTACATGAGAAAGGATTATAATTAAAGGGAGGCTGGCTTTATTAAAATGACACAGTTACTTCAGTGCATGGAATAATGCAAGCTACCTTAACAGTTTGGAGTAATTTTTGTAGATGTTTAAATAATACGATGACTCAGTTGGCCAATTTCTTATAGACGTTACAGAGGAAGGCAAGTCTAAAACTAGAATGTTTCTGAATTTTTTAATGAGATAAATGTCTGCTCCTGTCATTGTTCATAGAACCTTTTTTCCTGTGCACTTCCATAGAAATAAATTAATCTAACTGGATAAGATGTTTTGTGGTTTCCTACATCAAAATGTCAATAAATACTACATTGCTAACACAGGGAACAAAAACAAGCCTTAAACAGATATCAATAATCAGAGGAAAACAGGCAGAGGAGGATCTCCACATGTATCATTTGGAAGCATTATATAATTTGCATGCAAATTAAACTGGTTTTTACTTGAAAAAACCTATTAAAACACATAGGATCAATACTGAGAGACCAGAAGAAATTGCCTTTACTATTGGGAAATGCTTATAGCATCCTTTCTTTCAATTCAATTCAAGAGCTTTTTAAATAAATTCATTATGCATCAGGGTGTTTTGATATTGCCGTTTTCTCAAAAACAATGAAGAATGTGCATTATTATGCTTTATGTAATAAAAATTAATACACTAACTTTATCAGAATTTGGAGACAGCATGAATACTTTTAAAGGAAAGAAGAAAAAAGTCATAATTTCTTTTTCATCTGGATTTAGGTTTAAAAAAGGGAGACATAGCAAAATACATGGAAAAATATCACCACCTCCTATTCTAGTTCATGTTCTGCAATGGCTTTAAAATTTACTCAAGATGTATTGGATTAAAATATTTCCACAGACCGAAGAGTCACTATTTAAAGTACGTTGTTATATAAGGAGCATTTTTCACACTGACACACACCAGTTCAAATATAACAAGAAACGCCCTCAGTCTGTCAGCCCCCCCAAATATCTTCCAAAGAAGAATGAACAAAACATAACAGCAACTTATCAAATCATACATATTCTATATTATAATGCTGATGATTTTTAATCAATCCAGAAATCTTTCACATCATTTGACTTGTGTCATCATAACAGGACTGCAATTTCACACAGTGTCACTATCTTTTTATGAAAAAGAACGGAAGAAATATCTTGTACTGTCATTTTGTCCTTTGTAGTCTAGAATGTGAGAGATTCCTTAATTGACATAGTGTCATCGCAAAAGTCTATTCTACATAATTACACTACGGCAACTGAAACCAGCTGTCAGCCATTCCATTACACTAAGTACAAACAGACATCTCAAGAAAAGTCACTGCTTCATGTGCATCAATTTAACATCATTCCTAATTTTTCTTTTAAATGCTTTTCTTTTCCTTACTATTTTATTTAGTGACCTGAAATATACTACGATTAACAGAAAAAGCTGAATAAAACACCACTTTTGAAAAACCTGGGGCCTCAAAGTAGTACTTAAAGATTAATCATGATGAATATCTGTATCTAATTATTACCAGTCACCTAGCAGCTTTCTGACTACCACAATCCTTCACTGTATTAGCAGTACCCCATCTACAGTATTTTACATATGAACTGTGACTCCTCATTTTCTACAGACTGTGCAATGGCATATAGATGTCTTTTGTTAATTTAGTCAGAGTTCCTCTGGCACAGAAAAAACCCATCATTCTGTTTTTCTCACCTGTCATAATCCTAAGTCTCTCAACACCTTTTCTCTGTGGCAATCCTCTCTTCATTTATTTTCTCCTAGCAATTCCACAACTTTTTGTACCTTGTTTTCCTCTCTCTACACACTTTTCATTTTTCTTATTTCTAGTATATTACCACAAACATGTTTGCCTTTACTCCCTCAATCTCCCAAACTTCAGATTCACCCTTATCCCTTGGTATCCATCTCGATCTTCCAGTTTGCTCCTTCTCCGATTTCTCCTTTGAAAACGCAGAATTTCACTCTTGAAAATCCCACATGAATTTTCTTTGGTTTCATTTAAACCTAAAGATTCCTCTGAAATCCTAAAACTTACCTCCGTGTTCCACAAGTTTCTCTGTATTGTTCCCAACATTAATTTCTCCCTCCTCCATTTCCCTCCCAGTGTTCTGTACAGCCCGGGGACAACCTTTTACCTTTAATCCAGAGAACAGCATGCCTTTGCTGATTTTGGGGATTGGGTTGTTTTAGAGTTTGTTTTCCAGTGTGGGGTTTGGATTTGGTTTGAGTATTTTTGGGGGAGCACTGGGCTCTTTTTTGTTGTTGTTTTTTTAATGCTGGCCTCCATATAGTCTGTTAAAAAGAGTTGACATGTCAGTGCAAACTAGCTTATCTTTATTATTAAGGCATATGGGAGAAGATGGTCTTTCTGAACAGAGAAAAAACTGTAGTCAATGTCAGGAGTCATTGTAATAATGCATGGCTTGAAATAAAAATGTGAGAGCTATTCACAGAGGGCTACAGTGACAAAGTGACTTCTACAAGTACAGATAACACAAAAGATACTTCTGTACCCCCAGTTCTTCATTACAGTCTGCAACTGTAAAGGCTGAGTCACTCACTCCTTATGCCTGTGCTGTGTAACAAAAGTTGATATCCCAGTGTGCACCAACAGTTGTTTTTCAATGCTACTACTCAAACCATAGAGGCATCTGATAATAAAAAGCTCCAAGACTCTCTCACTGAGTAGTTCAAAGGTAAAGCATGTGAGGAGCTGTTGCTTTCTAAAGGGCTGCTTCTCTGGCACAGTTTTGCTGAACAGGAAAAAAGCTGCACACCCAACAAATGTTCAGGCTGAGAGATGCTTCTGGGAAATTGTAGGATTTTCTGCTGCTGTAAAACATTTCCTTGTGCCAGTCCTAAAGGGCGAGTGCTAAAGTTCCATTTTACAAACTCCTTCTTGCTTTGACAAACCAACACAGGGAAAGGAGGGCGTACAAGCCTAAAAATCATCCCTGGTACTACTTCAGGGCTGGGGGGCAAAGCTTCTCCTGTAGCAGCTGAACATGTTGGGACTTCTTTTAGTGTATTTTTTTTTTTAATAAACAACTAAGAAAGTACTTGTTCTTTATAAAGGAATACGTGTTTTGCAATGCAGTGGTATTTAAAGAGAAATACAAACAAGAATACTTGTTTGCCATCTTCTGATGTTTAGAAACAAAAGAGCAACGTGTGCCTGGTGAATTTGATGTCTGATCTCTGAGAGACACAATTGCAAGCGGTCTTTATGAACTGAGAAACACAAACTGGGAAGGCACAATGGAATAGATTGTACCTTTATAGAGTGGAGTTGTAATCCAGTTTGTATGGAAAAAGAGAATGGAAGTTGTGGCCTAAACTCTACTGAGTCACAGCAGCTAACACAATACAGTATAAGTGACATCCTTTCTCTCAAAGAGGCTCAAGGCTCATTGAGTCTGGCAATTCAATTACCCTCTCAACCCAGGAACAACCCTCCTCCCTTGTCCCTCTTCTACTCCAGAGCTCAGGTCTAATGGCAGAACAGCCAGAACAGCTACATTGTACATGGCCTGTAAATATCTAAAAAGCCTCAGGCTTAAGAGAACAAGAATCCCTGACCCTTTATGATTGCTATAGCCATTTCCCAACAAAACAAACCGCATACAATAGAGCTTTTTAATACCTGACCAAGTAATTCATTTTCAGTTTACTGCTGTCTAAGTAGTCTATATTAATCATGAATCACGTTTAAATAAATACCTGCATGCAATACTGCTTACACAAGGATAAGGATGGGGAATTTATTGAACACAATCTTCTCTAAACAAGTAGCAGGGTAACCAGCTGAAGCAAGTTTCTCAAGTTGGTGATGAGAGATTCAGAAGCAGGACACCGATTTCAGTAATATAGAAAAGGTACCCCAATTCCCTGAATCTATTGACCTCAAACACCTGCATGTTCTGTTTCATCTATTTACTTCTTCTAGAAGCTACCATATATATTTATAATCTTCTGGATTAAAAATGAAAGTTTATTTATAAGATGAAAACAGCAAAAACAAATGTATCATACTGAAAACGATTTTCAATGACATGCAAAATACCCATGATCATCTTAAGCAAGAACTTTAGTGACAATAATACAGAAATTTTCATCAAGCTGAATGTTCAGAATGATAGTATCAAACTTATTATTTCATCAGAAGTTTAGCAAAATGCATAACAAAGTGAAAAATTACTTACTGATTCCACTAAAAACTATCAAAATTATAAATGATATGTTTTAGTGTTTAGCACACCATTCTTGTCTTCTATTTGCTCTAAAAGCATACGGTGCAGGCGCCACCACCGCAGCAGAATGAAAGAGAGCAGAGGACACCACAGGAGTAGCCATGGTAGTGGGCTCTCACACAGATTCTGCCAGGTCATGACTTCAGGTGAATCGTTTCAACTTTTGGGACCCCCCTCTCAACTTCCATCTTGTACCTTTGACAGGAGTGTCAAAGCAAGGAGTTTCAAAATGCAGTACTGAAAAAACAGCAGTACATACCTATAACTACAAAAAGATTCCATTAATAAAGTAAACCAGCAGAATTTCCTGTTATTTTCTGAATAACAGAATTTGTTGTAAGAGATATTTTATAGCAAAGGCATCAGAAACTAATACATCAAAAGGAAAATTGCAGGCTTCAATTCATCCTCCTTGGTTCCTTATTCCCAGCTTTACGTTTTGACAACTAGGCCCCTTTCCTCAGAAACATATCACCCTATCCTACCCAAAGCAGTAGCATAATGAATCCTCCATAAGAAAAGACCATCCTGGCAAAAAACTTCCATAAAATTTGCTTTAGGTTCCTTAAACGAACTACAGCACAATGATCACTGGGTTGGAAGAGACCTTCAAGATCATTGAGTCCAACCCATGCCTTAACACCTCAACTAAACCATGGCACTGAGTGCCACATCCAATCTTTTTTTAAATGCATCCAGGGATGGTGACTCCANAGCAGATGAGTCAGAGAGCAGCAGTTTCATTACTGCCTTGTACCTTCTCTACTCATTTTGCCTGCTTCACCATGCCTGAAGAGGTAACAAGCAGTAATATGCCACAAACTATACTGTGGTTGCAAACAGATGCCTACACTCATGAAAATAAATGCAGCAGTGACAGGATACAGATTATATATGCAAACAGTCTATATGCATATACTGGGCATAATGCCAATTACTGCAAACCACACCAACACGTAGTTACGTGATAATTGATACACGCATTTTAATATTTCAACTTAATGTTTCTTGTTAAGGTATAGAAATTACTGGTATCTTCTCCGTAGTGCACAGTTTATTAAAAGCAATTTGGCTGTTCACTTGCACATGGAGGTGCTGCTGTTGCCCACCCTCTTCACTCAGCATTACCTGTGCCGGCCCTTTCATCTGCATCTAACAGTAAGAAATGTTAGAGCATAAAAAGCAGACAGATAACCTTTACAGCACCCTCAGTAGATTATGTGTCTAGTTGGGCTCATACAGATGTAAGTCACATGGCAGATGATCATTCCACAAATGGGACATAAGCTTTAAGAGGTATGGGGCAACCAGTATCCAGTCATCTCTAGGCTACCCCAGATGGCCTAAAACTTCTTGACACATCAACTTTGCAGTAACCTTTATTTATTTCTATTTATGACCATTAAAAGTAATTTTTAAATCACAATTCAGAATAATGTTTTTAAGATTTCATTATGATAATCGTATAGTAGCCTATTAAGAAAAGGCACAGTACCTCCAAAGAGGGGGCCCCGTTTATTTCTGTACTATGTTATTAACAGTCCCAGTGAGTGACTACACTTGCATTAAACAGAGCCTCTTACTATAAAGGACAAGATAATATTCCTTGAGATTATCATCTTTATACCAAATTTTGGCCATAGGAACTTTAAATCATAAAATTACAATTACTTCTTAAAAACAAACAAACAAACAAACGACAAAAACAACAACAACAACACCCCCCCCAATACATCTAATGAAAGGAGAGGTTTGTAACTGTAATACCTCAGGTAGCAGAAAGGTTAAATAATGACATTATAATGCTCAGGGGTTTGAATACCACTGTATTTGAAAACCCTCAAAACCAAAAACGACAGAAAAAGTGACATGAAGAAACAGATCTGCACTATACACTATTTGTACTGGCACAGAACAGAAGTAAAAATAATCAAAATTAGCTGACTTAAACTTCAAAATGTCTGTTCTAAACACTTTCTTTTGAAGACTTTGCAAAGATAAGCCTTGAAATGCAATCTCATCCACAAAATTGCAAGTAACTGCTGTTATGTCCTGCCATGTACAACTGTAAGCCCAGCTTTACCTTGTTTGCAATACTTGTGATGAATGACTTGATGTCCAGATTAGTAGGACAGCTCTTCTGACAGGGGGCATCTGCACACTTTAAGCATCTACAGGAAGAAAAGAAAATGTGTCAAGGAGACATGGAATACAAGTGCTGCCAATAGCATAAGGTTTTCAAGTTAGGATGGTAAAAGAGAAGTCAAAAAGCAGTAATGCACAACACTTTCATAGAATTTCTATTTAAAACCTCAAAGCACCATGTGATCATTATTGACTGACATCAACACAGATTAGTTATGTTTTGTTGACTGCACTTTACATAGGAAGGCGGAGGGTATAATTTATAAGCACACAGAAACCTGTTGAAGTATTAGGAAAACCCAAATTACATAGAGGTCATTTTTACCCAGAATGCATGATTGTTCAACTTCTGACCAGTTAATTTTTCTATTTGAAAAAAATACGTGCTGTGAACCTAAATTCATTATCTAAGTTCTAGAAGTCTCATTATGGATTAAATGCTCAATGTTGGACAATCAGACATACAAAAGCAACAGTACTTCCACAAAGGAAGGAATTAGTTTTTACTGTATGTCCAAAGAATAAGAATAGCTGATGAGTTTTCAAGTCACTTCTCTGTGAAAGTCCTGTGATAAGTCTCTGACTTCTGAAAACAAGTCTTATACTTACTCCCAACCAAAATCCCTAAGACTTCTTCCTGTCATTTCTAATGATAAAACCTAACTAAATTACAAGGTGACAAGACGTCCCAAGTAATAAAGACTGATTTTCTGCTTCTGCATAGTCATACATGGGGGTGTAATGATCTGGTTGCTTGCACCAGTCCCATCTAAGGATTAAGTCCTCAGGACAGTCTACACAAATTGCATTAAGCAAACCTAAAACAAAAAATAAAAGTCAGCTGAAGAAGTAAAATGGTTCTCTATTAGGCACAAAGGTATTGGTACACAGCCTTGGTTTTATAGATCAATGATTATCCTAAGTCAAACGCCTCACTACTTGTCTCAGAATTTCTTAGGTTATCCCAGATGCTCTTTTGATACTGCTTTAGTAACACTCAGAATTAATGCAAATTTTGAGTTTAACTATCTATGGAAAATGAAATAAAATTTGGTTTTTTATGTATTATTTGAGCTCTGATACTTACATAAGTTCCACAAGTCTACCTTAATTATTGCTATTCAGTGTTAGGTAACAACACTGTGGAACTGGCTGGGAAAGAGTATTATAAAACACAGAAAAGCTGCACGAGGCTAGTGGACTATATGCAAAGAAACGAAGAGCCCTTTAAAAGGAAATAAATGACTGGAATACCCACAGCAAAACACTGTTCTGACTTCGTCAACCACACACATCAAGGTTTTTTTGTTGTCTTTTTTTCATTTAAGGGTGGACTACGAGAGAAGGGAAAGCTAGTTAAGTAAAAGATTATTTAGCCTTTCACCTTACTGTTCATTATCACTGGCCCCAGAGGATATACTTCAAGTAAATAGGTTTCACAGGCTGCAAAAGATGGGAAACCCACAGAAGCCAAACCTGGGTTCAGCAGCATGCTGGGTTACTAGTTCAGCTAGGTGGGATGTCAGAAAAGCATCAGCAGGTTTAGCTGTGCCAGCTGAACATAACACTGCCCAGCACTACCTCTGACAGGTAAATGTTAAAAAGGCGTCAACAAGGAAAGGTGGGACAGGGGCATCTCAGAAGGTTGTGGCCAGAACACTGAGTCACAAGGACGCTTTTAGCATTCTAAACAGACAAGAGTTTCTCTTACTTGAAAGAAAGCAAAGTTCTAGTACTAGAAGCAAAAGCGCTAGACAAAATAACAGCAGTATGAGGGCTCAGATTAGCACTTTGCCTGTGTAGGCAGTAAGGAAATAACAGAACTCAAAAACCATAGAATTAAAAAAGACATCGATTCCATTATGACTTTTTACTCTTCACTTTCCTCAGTGTGGTTTTCTTTAAAATACAACAGTCCTGTATTCAAAATCAGAGGAAGCACATTGAACATATAATACATTCTGCGGATTATATATAGAACAATCTCATGTCATAACTGCATGGCACCTGGCAGGATAAGATGTGTACAGACTACTCGTTAGAATAGCAAGCACCATTACCAGATTCTCTTGATTTTTGAGCAGCTTCACAAATAACAGCTGTTGAAAATGTCAGCTATTGGGAGGGGCAGGTAATGCAAACTTGAATGTGAGCTTTGGAGAGGAGGGGAAGGTGCCATGAATATGCCAGTCCAGACTTTCTCTTATAATAATACCATCTTCCAGGCACTCTGCAGACTAAAGTGCACCAGGCTGCCATTAATCCCACTTATCACCATGACAGCTCAGTAATTACACTCCCGCTATAGCTAGGTACTGTAAGGTACTGTAGTCCTAATAAAACATCAAGCACTGTGCTGAATGCATGCTGGTTAGGTGTTTTATTAAACTTGGGGGGTTGATCACCAAGTGACATTAGCGTTGACCTATTTTTCCATCTGATAATAAATTATCCTTTGACCATACCATCACAGATATCACAGAGTGCATTTACTGTACAAAGGAGCAAAGGTATTGCATTTGAATCAGGCAAAAAGAATAAATAAAGTAGTAGAGTTAACACACCAGAAAGTTATTACATAAATTGCTGCAAGTGACTGATCCCTTCAAAAATCACAGGCAAAATACCCTGCTTAAGGGAATACATCAACAATTACCATGAGCTTCAGTTCCACATGCATATACACCAATGGAGAAGCATTATTATACTTCCTTTCTTTTTCTTCAACTGTCCTCCCACCCTGAGAAGTCCCACCTGTCATTTTACAAGGATATTTTATTACT
This sequence comes from Donacobius atricapilla, assembly GCA_013397315.1. NCBI lineage: Eukaryota > Metazoa > Chordata > Aves > Passeriformes > Mimidae > Donacobius > Donacobius atricapilla. The sequence continues at coordinate 779,044 of WBMY01014150.1, forward strand.
ATGATTTTGGTTCAAAACATTGCAAACAAATTAGAAATTTAGATTAAATGTTTCTAATTCACCCATTAGCTCCTAGCAAATTAAATGAAGAGGTACATGCTTACTACTAAAATAAACCCAAACAAACAACATTCTGGACTACATGCAAACCTGTGCTAATCTGAGAATATATATCTTATATATATATATATATCAGCATTTCTTAGTAAAAATATAGGAAAAATCCTACCAACTATCAGAAAACACCCTACACGATGAATTTTGCTCCCATTGTTCATGGAACATCATCTCCTTTAGAAACATATAGGCTGTTTTGTATCTTAAGACACCAGATTCACTTCACATGTATATTAATTTCCATATAAAAGGCAACATCACAGTCCTTGCACAGCAGAAGATAAAAGGAAGCCATAGCCAAGACTAATATTCAGTTAATAGCTTTTGTTGTTCAATTGTTGAAATATTACCCAATATTTTATTTTAAAGTTAAAATATCTGACCAACAGTCCCATTTCCAGGTATAGGCTGGCTCTTAACACACTTTTGCTTCTAAACAAAGAAGGGCAATTTAGTTGTATTATCTAAAAATGCATCCAACAATTGTCTATGTAAGTGGTAATAACATCACCTGAAGTGCAATCACATGAATGCTGAAAGGCTGGGGGTGAAACAGAAAATCTGGAGTAATATTCCTCAAAAAATTGTAGCCAATAACCCATCAAATCTTCATGTATCACAAAACAGACCAAATAACCTTTATTATGGTAACTGTTGGCAGAGGTTTAGAAGCAAATTGAATCCTAATTCATTTATGCAGTTTTCTGCAGGACATTAGCAGTCATTTTGAAAAAATGCTTCCAGCTCTACTACTTGTAGAAATTTCTGAAACTTTATCCACAGATCAGAGAAATAGCCCACATGAAGTTCTGTATGTACTTCCTGAGGCTTTGGTCAATTAAGAGAATGGTAGAGCTAATTGCACCCTGTAAATAAGAGGTTGGTTTGAACAGGAGACCCAACTTTGACCCAACCAAGGCTCTTCTCAGTTCCAAGTTTCTTGCACCACTCTAAACACTGAGCTGGGGACAGCAAGCACTGAAACAAGAAAGCTGCATGTCAGGAAGGAATCACTCTGTTATTTCCAAATAAATCTAAACCTCAATAAATCTGAATGCCCCTTGCCTTTGAGGGCAGAAGTGAAGAGCATTACATAGATTTTTCTCTTGAGGTTCAACCCTTTAATTAGTTATGGCTAATCTTAGAATTTAGGCTTTCTTCTCCCCATTTGGTCTTGCCTCTTGCTGCTCTGAAAGAGGGTCAAAGACAAACCTAAACAGAGATTTGGACATATATAGACTCATTTAAAAAAGGTAAGGGATGTCTTACTTAAATAGTAAGCCATTGGTAAAAATCTATTGTTGGCAGCCAGGGGAAAAAAAAAAAAAGCTGACATTATTTTCCTAATTAAAAAAAAAAAAAAACAACCCAAACTAACATTTGCAGAGAAAAATCCCACATCCTTTTGTCTTTGTGTTTATTGCATTTCACAATGGAGAGAAGAGAAGGATTATAAAGTAACTGGGCATTGTTTTGCCAGGTTAAAATACCATAACAGTTGATACATGGGTTTAATGAGTACCAAAGACAAATAATACTTACAGGAATATTTAAAATCAAGAAACAGAAAAAGGAATTCTCACATGCAAGGCCAAGAGCTTTGCTGTCTAAGTACAATGTGGCAAAGACAACAAAATCTTCAGTTAGAATCAACTATGAAAACAATTTTGGACTACAGAAAAAAACAAATCTAACTGCCAAGAAACACCTCTGAAGACAAATGGCATCAGAAACTGTACAAAACACAGCAAAACAGACAAGCAGATATCCTGGTTCTGGATATGTAATATTGGGTGGAAGACAGCAGTCTTTTAGGCTATTTTGTAAAAAATGACGTGAAAAATTCCATTTGTGAGAAATGCCCTGCTTGTTAGCAATGCAGAGGAGCTATAAGAAACAAAACATTCAGTATCATGTAAATTGGCAATACTAGTTCATATCTAAAGAAAGAAGAAGAGACCCCCACATTGTCACTTCTGCCTCTTCAGTCACCTCAAATCCTGTAACCCTTCTAATAGATCCATTAAAAAATGGCACTACTTCTCTGTCAGTAGGTTCACATGACCAGAGGAAGTAAATTTTAAATAGAGGCACTCAACAGGATTAGAGACAGACATGGCATTGCTGCTGGCAGCTACGGGACGCATAAGGGAGGTGCTTTTTCTTGAAAAGAAGAAATGATCAGAGTTGAAAGTAAGTCTTCAGACACAAAAACCTCCTACCCTAGTGCAGAATAATGGCACTTACAGACAAGGTTATTTTTGGACACTTAAGAGGTGGTGAATCATATGGACATAGGCTCCAAATCATTCTATTCATCAATGTCTCGTCTTTCTCTTTTCTTCTTTGGCTCTCTACACAGCTGTAATGCTTTTCTCATCTACTTCTGAATCCCCTTTGAGTGCAGGAACTCTCCTCTCCTCTTTACTTCTGCTTGGCTGTCTTCCTGTAGTCTTTCTTCCCCATTCAGCTGAAACTTCTCCACATCTCTGTCCTGTAACTTTTTATCATCTTTCACCATAACTTCCTTTTAATGGACAATGCTATTAACATAAAAAAGGAGCCACTGTCTGCCATCAGGTGTCTATGACAGTGGTGTAGAAAAGTGCGCACCAGTCATTTTACAGTCCATCTTCGGAGTTGTTGTCTACTACCATCCAGCCCTTCAGAAACCTCTGTTTCTGCACTAAATCTCTCATTGCCTAATGCCTTGTCTTCTGCATTCTATGGACAGTGCTATCTTGGTCTGTGATCAGACACACAAATGGAGCTTAGCAGAGGAAAAGTAGGTTGGTGGGATTTCCTCTTAACCCCTTGCTGAGCAGTAGGAACTGTCCACACTGCACCATGGGGAGCACTCTGCTCCAAGCTGGTTCATGAGAAGTTATATTCTCCTTACATTCCTCCAGTCATTTCACAGGGACACAATTTTTCACCAAACATTTTGCAATATAACCTAAAAGATTGCTGCCTTTCACCCACTTCATTTATATAGCTTGTATATCATTACTTTAATTGTATTTCTCCAATTTATAATGTTACTGAATAAAGCTGTTATATAAATTAGAGGGATTAAAAATAGAAAACACAGTTCTGCTTACAGAATACTGTAGCACAAAGCATGTATATCAGCTGATGCCAAATCAGAAAAACTGTATCATCCTTTTGACATATTAGAAAACTTTTTTTTTTTATATTGATGGTCAAAATAATTTCAACCATCTATTACAGCAAAGTTAATTCTAAGCATGGTCCCCTTTCTCTTGTTTCATAGTAAGCATTATGAAATTGCTGTTTTCAACATTCAAAAGTCATTAAATTGTTCCAGAAAAACTATATCTAGTTAAAGGTGTTATTGTTGCCAACAAAATATTTTTATTTAAATCTTAAAGTTTTTAGAGTTACAAAAACCAAATACTTAAAAGTCAATCTGCAACTTCTCTATTAACACTGATTAAATTTCACACCACATAGTAATTAGTATTTTATCAACATCATAGGAATACCATATAGTTTCCTGCTTATGATAATAAACTTGGTAGTACCCATACTATTCCAGTACTGCAAAAGACTCACAAGAAACCCACTTGTTGATAAAACACTGATAGTACCTATTTAGACCTCACACTGCACTCTTGAAGTCCTTGAAAGCAGCACTTTACCTGCCAAACCAGCCACTTGTGGCCCAGCCACACCTTGCCTTCTGGAGCTTTTTAAATGGGTACATTTATGTTCACCACAACAGTGATCCTTTTCACATAAGAGACAGCTGTTACATGATGTTCAATATCCTTTTAATCCTCTATAGACCGTAGACAGAAAGGTTGACAGAACTGACAGTTTTTATTATGGCTTGTCCTGTACACAATAATCTTCTTTCACCTGGACTATTCTCCCAGAAGTGTTACAGATATTTTGACTTATATTAAATATACTTCCTAGGGTTTTTAGGAGGTACAAAATTAGTTTTATGTGGCATGATTCTTGTCCTGTGTAAATTACCTTTTCAAAATACGAAACACGTGTTGTCTGTTTATCTTAATGTCAACAAAACTCCTCTGGGTTCACTTCAGGAATGATAACACTTTACACGTTTAGTCAAAGATGTTTTTTTCTCCCAAAATGCCTTCATCATCTACACACATCTTACAAATGCCATACTATTCACTATATCATTAATATCAGGAGCATAAATCTACCATGTATTTGCACTGAAAACATTGATTAAATTGAAGAATAACATATATAAACAGTCTATGATACAATATAACGTAACTACAACGCATTAATTGAAAATTTAGGAAAATGTTCTCAATTAAAAACTACAAACCCAAAAGAAATAGATTTCCTCACTACAGCACTACAATCTGTCTTGCAATTTAAGTATGCCAGTAATTCTACCACTATTAATGGAAGAGTGATTTAAACAACAAACTTGTGGAGAATTAGTCTTGGGAAAGGCAGTAACAGCATAATAAGCTAAAGCTTCCCTTTTGGGGATCTGAGCACCAAGAAATTTCCCAGCTCTCTCTTTTCCATCACCCTGCACTTATCCACAGATCTGTTTGAATGCTGATCTAGAACCCTGCCACTCACAAGTCAGGCTACACTGCTCTCTGCACACAATGCATTCCCACCATTTCCCAACTCATAATGCTAAAATTAGCAAAGGGTAGGAATGTGAGGAAAATGGATAAAAGAGGGCAAAAGACCAGGAGGGTTTTAGCTTTGCTGTTGGTGTCACATGAACATTTGACCCTGGACATAATCTGGAAGCAGGCAAAAGCATAAATTAAATCATTGAATTTCGGATTAAAAATAAGAACTTCAAAGGTTCCAATTGCTCTTGTTTTCAGATTTGCAGAAACAAAAAAGAATTATCAGTTTTGACTGCTACTACAGTTTAGAACTCCAGAAAAAATTGACAGGACAGGTTCCTTTCCACTGCAAACCTGATAAAGATGCTTCTTCCAATGGAGGAGATATGTCATTGACAAGAGCTGATTACCTTTTTCCAAGTTTTAAAACTTGGAAAGAAAGGCAAAGTTTCCATAGTAAATAAAGCTCAGTATTCCAGACAGTGAACACTCCAGTTCATTATCAAACTGCTTAACGGTGCTCTACTTTAATATATGTAGTCCCCAGTGGGACCCAGCCAGATCATTCAGTTGCTTATAATGAAAATGCTTAAGCAATTTCTTAAGCCAGCCTCATGCAAATCTTCAAGGAGTGAGTTCCCAGCACTCCAGTGTCCTCACTCTTCCTCACCTTAAAATTGCTGCAGCTACAGATTTGAGAACCACGTGCTTCTACTCCCGTATTTTCCCTCGTTTGGAAACTGCGAGAATTCAGCAGAGGATTCTAAGATTCAATATTTTGTCTAGAAATTGCACTTGTACAAGGACTCTCTCTCATCCGCTTTTTCAAATTAAGAGGTTTGTCTACGATACCTTAATAAGTCACACTGTAATTTGTTAATATGTTCAGTCATCAAGATCCAGAAAAAAGGAAATCTGCCTGCTATTTCAGTTCTGATTTTCTATATTGCAAATAATTGACACGTTTTTTTAGTCATAAGAAAATAATGTTACCCTGTTTACAATAGATAGGCATCTTTTTTAAAAGGTGGCATTTTCTTGCATGCTTTGATGTTTAAGGTAGTTATTTGGCTCTGCTTTTCTACCTTAAATTTACTCAAAAAGTAAAGATTCAAAACCAGCACCTCCTCAGCAATTGAAAAGAGCTCTATGACACAATTATAGAAATCAGAGAGAGAAACTGGGGAGTTGAGCACAGAATAAAGACAAACCCTGAAGAAATTACACTAAGAATCAATGTTGCATTTTTATATCTTGAGTTTAAAGATATAAGTATCATTTTCACAGGAGATAGTTGAAAATTCAGTCTTAATTGTTTGCAAGAGGGAAATACACTAACTCATTAAAACTAAATTATTGTTCTTGTATGTGCTATATATCCAGATTTTTCTATAACCACCTTCACTAGGAAAAATTTTATAACATTCATGCATTCACAGTATGATAACATGAATAAATGACATAGCTGAAAGTCACTGTCCAGACTTCACATTCTGTGAAAGCAATTTATCATTTAATTTTTTTTTAGCTGGGCATCTCTCCCAGTGGGAAAAAAAAAATCAAAACCAAAACAAATCAATAAAAAACCCCACCAAACAAACTAAACAGAAAAACACCGCCAAAAAAAATATGGACAGAGCCTTTCTGTAGATCACCCAAAAAATTTAACACCTGACTTCCTTGGTAGCAAGGCTGCCTCACAGAAGCACCCCACTGTATACTTGTACCTTTCCACAATTTCCGTCTTCCAGTGTAGAAATCTCCTACATGTAAATCTCCTCTATGCAAACTACTTAATTGGAGAGAGCTGTTCAAGCTTTACAGTTTCACCAGGCTACATGGACAGAACGCTGGTCTACATGACGCAATAGGTTTACACTATCTTTGCAATTTCTCCTAGTCTGCTGAATAATGGCCTTTTAAAATGGCAAATTTATGTCTGCTTATCTATCTACAGTTGACGTTTCCCACAGAGATAAGCAGACTCTAAAAATTTAAGAGTTCATGTCTGCCTCAATTTATTTAGGACTAGAAGAGTGACATGAGTATTTATTTGCCTTATAAATTAAAGTCTTACTTTAAGCACTTTACTAGGCACCCCAAAATTAGGATAAATAAAAAGGATGGTAGTTAAAATAACAGTACCCAAAGGATCTAAAATATGAAATATATACAAGGATTTTCCAAGTATAACCACATGAAAATCTTTTAAAAATAGTTTGATTTCCGAGCACTACAGCTCAATGTATATTGGCAAAGAAAACTACATCTACTAGCTAAACACAGAGAATATTCTGGACTCTCAATGTCAAGAAAGCTTTGGAACGGCAACTAGGGAATAATCAGTGTTTGCAAAAATAGGACAAACATTTGTTGCTAAAAAGAAGGCACAAAACCGTTGCATTTTAGGTTTCACCTTTACAAGCTAAGCAGGAAGAATTTTCACATCCTTTTAAGAAGATTATATAAAAGAAAGTATTTGTCACATTTCCTCCCATACTCAAGTTAATGGCATAAGAATGAATACATTTTCTGTGATGGCTCAGCAGTTAAGTGCTGTCTGGAAAATATTAAAAGAAATGTGGGGTTTTTTCAGAGAAACAGCTTCAAGAAATTTTAGGATGCATAAAATAAATCATTAATCTGCTGGTTCACGATAGTTTGACAGACCACTTGTTCTTGAATTTGTGGCATTGGTCTCCTTTGTACATGCTCAAATTGTTAGACCTACATCAAATACAGTAATCCCAGGACTGTAAATGTAGTGTGGCTGAAAAAGCACACTTTTTCCATTTCCCAAAGGCACTGCATTTTCAAAAACCTGCTGGAAGGATTTAAATATTCTCTTTTGGTAGATAGTTTTGCTTGCTACAAATGAGCAGATGTCTGCCTTTTGGCAATTCTTTTTTATGCAGTTATTTGAAAACAATTACAGAAAAATATTAAAATTTATATATTTAAAAAAAAACTCCACAAAGATCTGCATTTCTCAGACTAGTCACACAGACATTTCAGAAAGCCTAGGAATCAGTACAAAATGCTTCTTCTCTTCCACCCTCCATTAGTACCTCCTCTACACAAAATCACACAGAGTACACATTACCAACTCCCCAACTGTTCCTGCATCCCAGACTTAGATGCTCTGATTTTAGCATTGCTGTTTCTAACCCAGAAGCATTAGGGTTTAAGGAATGCATCTGGTAACTTCCAGAGTTTCATACCTCAGGATTCACAAGATACTACGATGCAGCCTATGATACCAACACAATCACACGTACAGCTTACTTACCAGTGTCTCTTCTTTAACAGTGACGGCTGCCAATTCTTTTCTTTACTCCAGGTGAATGCCCAAGTCTGCTGGCTGCAGATTCAGACAGCTCTTATTAAATTTCTCAGCAGTAAGAATCCTGAAGCTCTGTACCCATGTCCACAAATTAAGCCAACAAGAAAGCCTCCCTGACAGCTACTACTATCAGTCTGCTCCATTCCTGCATCCCTGGCTCCAGGACGTCAGGAGGCAAGCCTACCTATTGCTTCCCCCATCCTCGGCCAGGATCTGATCACAGCAGAATATGTTCCAATTTGGGGTTACTGCAGACCAGTAAGAGTTTTGATTGTGAATGATGCTGCTGCTTTATCAGATTCCTTTCTATCAGGATTTGCCCGGTTAGCACTTCTAAAAACAGTTAGCTCACTTTCACAAAGGGATCTTGATATTGGCTTCCAAATTTTAAGTGGGAGAAGGAAAGATACTTTGTGTTAGAATCCCACTCCAACCCCATTTCAGGTATATTCAGGGGCTGTATTTTCTACAATGGGTTGGATGGTGTTAAATACTCAAGAAAGGCTCGCAAAGATACTAGAACTACTTAGGTTTCGTCTCCAGCCTCTGACTGAAGTTAGTCAGTTCAACAAAGAATATCAATATAAATTCAAACCAGCTCTTGGGTGTTTGTTGTGCTGTCAATATGTGTTCAAGTACATAACATGAAGCAATGGAACAGAGGACAACAAATGCAACTAAAGAGTGTTTAGTCGCTTCTAATTTAGTCAATGCCATTTGTTTTTCTTTTGCAAGCTGAGAATAGCAGAAAGATAAAATTATCCACTCTTTAATTTCCCATTTCACTACAGATGTGAAATGTACTGCTAGTCACCTCATGACTGGAAACAATTTCTTGGAAATAGCCTCTACTTATTATTTCCTACACTGAAGCTATTTTATGCATAACCAGATGGGACATTTTTCCAATCATAAGAATTGGAAATGAAGACAGGAGTGAAGAAAAGTAAAAGCACTACCTTTTCTCCATCCCTTCACTTCCTTATCCATGACCAGCCTCTTCAGCCCCCTCAAAGAGCAGAGAGACAGAAGTTTGACAGTTATCACTCAAAGAGAAAAATTTAAAAAAATCAATTCCCAAAACGCAGAAAACAATTCAAATGAGGGTAATTAAGAGCAGAGTTCCTGGCAGTATTTTGGAAGATCTCTCTACAAATCCATTTTTGTGCTTTACACATGCTAAGATCCAGCAACCTAAGTTATACTCTTTTGCTTACAAAACGTGGCCAGGCAAAACTCTGTCCTCAATTCAAAACAAAAGCAATAGGAATATGCACAATATATTACATACGGAAACATAAGCTTGTCAGTTTTCAGCAAAGAGGAGGGAGTGACACTGTTCTGGAAAATGCTCTACTGATAGCTCAGCATGATCATTCCTAGAATATACTTGAATATGTTTACTAGCACTGTGCAAGATGATGTACTAGTAAAAACAGTTAACACTGAACTACAAATGTCAAAACAGACTAAGAACATTATGTGACACATTATTCTTTCTTTGTGTTTGTTCACTTGCTAATTTGCACGATTCAGTAATTCATAAAAGAGTCTCCCTATCATTAGTGCAAATTAGTAATTTTCTAGCACATAGTTAAAAATACACATCAAATTTACACCATGCATTGCATGTTTGTTGCCTTTGAGAAGATGAAAAAATATTACTTGGTCACATTAAGTTCCTGGGTGATTTTTTTGAACCTGAAAATAGCTCTACACAACCTCCTGACATATTTCTCAACATCAGCCTAGTGGGAGTATATCACTCACCAGCATTCTTCTGCTTAGCATGAAAATATAAAGCTATTTTTTTTCTGAATAGCTCCTGATCGCAGTACTATTCACATATTTTAAACGGAACTCATTTCTACGCTGGATGAATCCTATTACTGCCACACCAGTAACATTATACCTGTCCTAATCCCTCTCCAACACACACTTTTCCCATCCTATAAGCCTAAGTCACTGTGTAGAGATAAATCTCAAACAGATGAAGATTCCATTTAAAAATTTAAACATCATATTTTGGTTTTATATTCAGTCAAAAAAAAATCATTCAACTATAGTTCACAGTACTGTTTTGCATGCACCATCATTTTTGGAGGAAGAGGGTTCTTAATGCATGTACCTCATTACTACAGTCTGTGCACAATTTACACAATACATACACTACAAATAGTATTATGAATGTCTTAACTGAGTTTTATGTTCCAAAAGAACACGCAAATTAGACTTATTTTCAGATGTTGTGATTTAGTGTAACCTTTCTATTAAGACAAAAAAAATAACAAGTTCCAGCATTTTTAATATTCCTACAACATATGCAATGTAAGGTGTGGGACTCAACCCAACTCAACCAGAAGAGTTGAAATTAGTTTAGTCGTCAGCCATGAATTATGTGTGACAAATGCCCTCAAGTATTCCATCTTTTTACATAGTCACTTCATAATGGCTCTTGCTAGTATCTATTAAATATTTTATGAATTTATCATGAATATAAAGTATGACATTACTACCTTATGCTTGGAGAAATAAGAGATTCAATTACTGACACATTGTATCCAGGGCTGGGGAAATATAAGTGGGAAAAATGTCGATTAAGAAAAAGAAAACAAAAACCCAACAGTAGCAAGCGTTAACTAAACACAAACACCTTGCTAGGCCAAGCTTTTCATGCCAAACCTATTCCAAGTGGCCAAGTGTTTCAGATGCCAACTCTGGGACCAGTACTTACAGCACAGAAACCTACAGTTCTGCTGCAAACACACTAATATTAAATTTGCTGATTTTCAGAATGTCTTCTTCTCCTTTTAAATAAAACCAGGCATTTGACTCATATTCCAAAATGCAAATGTTTAAATTTGCATCATGTTTTATAACCACATACTCTGTATTGTACTAAATCATTCTATTGGTACATCTTGGGTTATGTGACAATTACTTCTAAATACTGTTTAAACACAACTGGTCTAAATTTTTCTGCCCAGCTACAAACTGCTATTTCTTTATTAGAGAGCAGCACCATTTTTTTTGTAAGCTCAGAACCCAGCCTTACACCATAACTTAAAAATAGGTGACAACTTTTGCCTCGCTAACCAAGAAACAAAAGTGCAGACACCTGAACCAAGTATCATGAATTAATGTATCACTTTTCAAAAACATTATTTTGTAAACCATGACTTCCTGCTAACATAAAACATAGCTGCATTGTGACTCCTGTGATCCGTGTTTATCCTGAAAATGGTCTGTTACAGTTTTGAATGCAGAAATAGAGTTCCTTAAAATATAAGGATCTTTGACTTGTTTTGAAACATCTCAGCAGCCCTAAGAATATAACTGACTCTCAGTGTGTTGTCCAACCCTCAGCATTGTTCAGATCGACCATCCTTGGGGAAGCGGACCAAGTGAAAGCAAAGTCGTAACCCTTCACTTTGCATCCGGAAGTAATAAAGTCAGGTCAGTGCCCATAACCACATGTGAAAGAATTAGCTCTGTCCATTCCTTATTCTGCCAGTGAATTTAGGCTCAGTATAATGTTGAGGCATTTTCTGTTTGCCCATAGAGACTGTGAGGTGTCCATCCTTGGAAGCATTCAAAACCTGGCTGGACACAGCTCAGTACAATCTGCACTAGTCAGCACTGTTCTGAGTAAGAGGATTGGGCTTAACAAGCTCCCTATGTCCCTCCCAATTTCAGTAAGTGACTCTGATAGTACAAGAGATAACTAAACCATCTGCTTGAAGGTCATTTTTCCCTGTCTGCCCTCCCAGGGTCCCCAGAGCTATGCTAACCCCATCAACACAGAACTCAGACAAGGCAAGTTCACTCCTGTACAAGAGACTCTGTTTACCTGCTCACATTTACCCAGGCAGTCGCCTTCAACAAAGCACCTGAGCACCTCTCACTCTTGCTTTGTCCAAGATATAAGATAACGAAACATTATTTCAGTTTTGACAACAAAGGACCAAGGTACAGAATACTTTGGCAGTTTCCAGCAACCTGCAGCACAGAAATCACTTGCATCGCAGCCCGCAAGGCAATACCAGAACCACCAAGTTATCCCTCGTTCCTGGGTGCTCTATTGGACCATCAAGTTTGATTCATCTTCTTTAAGTTAACAAGAGCTTTCTGAAATTTTTTATTTAAAAGTTACAGATAATAACTCCCTATCTGTTGCTCCAAGTGAACAAAATCATGATCCCAGGAAGTAAATGAGAAGTCTGTCTTTCAGTGTACCTCAAGGCAAAGTTACAGCAACATTTTTGCTACTTTTACTTGTATTTGTTCTGAAGAGTGAATTCCAGGAGTTACCTCGAATTTAGGCTGTCACTGAACATCAGCAAGACTGCTGAGTGTCAGATGATGAATTCTTGTCACAGACATTAATATGACAGTAAAAAAGAAAAGTTTTATTTTTAGACTTCTGTTGAAGTTGGAGGCCTATTGATCAGACATTTTTAAAGGAAAAACAACTTGTAAACAGAACCAATACATTTGGAAGTCAGATATTCAATTCCTTAATGACATTTTAAAAATCTCCCTTGATAAAAGAAAATGCCTTACTAAACAATGTCATGTTACATCACTTTTTTTTATATCACACATCTGTGAATGAACACTGACTGGAGTACCAAGGTAATTGTATTCAACATCTGTGTGAGAATGAACTAAAATACGGTTATTAAACCCCCCCTATATTTATGCATGTCAAAAGAAACATTTGTTTTCTAGTACAAAATCTCACCGTATAGAATATATCTTTTTTCAACTTCTGTTAAATACAGATGAAGTCTCAACAGTAAAGAGTAGCATTATGCCATATAATAAAATATTTTTTCTATTTATGGTGACAGGGGTGTAACTTGTGAGGCATTTCAAGTCTATAAATTTTGCTTTTTTTACTGTTTAGAGAGGTCCTGTGACCAGCACTGTTACAAGTCCATGAAAACTTTAGAAGATATGCCAATTCCTGTTAGTACTAAAATAAATTCATATTTGGTATTTAACACTTTCAGAAAACTAGGTAGCCTTATCTGTATGGTTCTATAAACAAAAAACACAAGTACTGGTAAACAGGAAAGACTGGATATCTTTACACATTCACAATATTCAATTCACTTTACATTGTCCTCCACTACATCTAAGTACAGCAGTAATTACTGAACAAAGAATATATTCTCACACTAATGAGAAATCCTGTATAGGACTTCTTGAAATGTCTTTCCCTCAATGAATCTCTGATCAACCTGCAACAGCAATCATTCAGGGAGTATCTAGTGTGTTCTGCATCAGTTTCATGAAGAAAATAAGGTGTAATATAGCATGTGTACAAACTGCATAACATTAAAGAATCATTTTATTTTACATCTAAGTTCCAGGTCTTGGTGTTTTGGGATTTTTTAAAGGGGGAAAAAAAAAAAAAAACAAAACCACCACAAACAAACGCACCACAAACCACCAAACCCCAAAACAAACAACCCCCCCCCCGCCGAAGATTAATGCATGTTAACAGACCAGACTAATTTTATTATTTATTAAATTTATAAAATTTTAAATATTTATAAAATTATTATATGATTTTGTTCCCTACAGAATAAAATCATTTCACCTGCTCAAGTATGTCACCAAACATATCAGAAAAAATATTAAAATCAAGCTGCCATATTTTTCATTCAATAGGAATCCAAACAATATTCACAGGTTTTTCCAGAGAGTAACACAAATGTTTTCCAGCTGTAGGAAATACTTTGAAGACATATTCTGAATGCTAGACTCTCACTTCTTGTCTGAATTCAATATTAGGAAACTTTCTTGCTACTCTGTTGTCTCTTAGTAGTCAATACACAGTGTAATAAAAGAAATAGAGATCCCTCGTGTTGATAAAACACAGTATGTCTGAAGGGAGTAAGCATGTACACGTTTAAAATAGAATGCACAAATCAAATGTTTTATTTGGATTGGGGCTGGCAAAAACCAGTAGCTAACAGAAGCATTAGTGCTATCCCAAGGCTGCAGTCTGCAAATAAACAACTTTGAAAAGAAACTGTTCTGAAGGAAGCCTCCACTCTCACCTATCATTATAAAGCATCCATGTCTGATGCACACTTAGTGAAACTGAAGTTTGACTATGGTATCTAATAGTTCTATTAAATGACTCCAAAGTTGTTCAATAAAAGCAAATTTGTTAGAAGGAAACAAGACCCTTCCACCTAATGAGACTTAAATTCCCTCAAAATACTTTAGCAATCTCTAAATGAAACCATCTGTGGTATTAAGAGAGGCTCAGGGACGATAAGCCTCAGAGTTCCCCTATTTTTAGCCAGCAAATCTTCCTGACAGAGCCACACTGCCAAAAAGCAACTAAACTCCAGAGAAGCAGCCCTCCTGCCTCTAACCATCAGTCCCTTCTGAAACTTGCCTTTTAGTGCTACAATTTCCAAAGTACTTCCAGCCCACAGGCAGCCAAGCTAGGTGACAGGGACTGCTTTAAACTTGCAGTACCAAGTGAGCTGCAAAGTCTGTGTTTTAATGAAACTTTGTACTAAGAGAGGGTAAAGCCTCCAAGAATGTCCTTATGAGGAGTAGTGTGAGGCTTCTGCTGTAGGGAAGCCTCAAATTACAAGACATTTTATGTAGTCCAGAAGAAATGCAGGAAGATTTTCTGTGCTTTTTGAACTGTTCTTAACATCAGCAGTTACATTATAAACTGAAACTTTGACTTTTATCCTGTTTGAAAAAAAAAAACCCAAACAAAACAACCCAACAAACCAACATGTTCTTTTGATCTCTAATACATAATGTAAGCCTACCCTTCCTTTACACTTTTTTTTCACCTTTTAAGTATCAATCCTATTGTAAACAAACAAAAAAAATTACAAGAATGAACACAACAGAAAGTTCTTGCAAGGTTTCCCCTGCTCCAGAAAAAGCCTGGTGATGCAGAGGGTGCTTATAGGATGCTCTCAAGGTTACCAGATCCATGCCATGGCAGACCCAGGAATTACATGAGCAGCTTTTCCCTTCAACAATGGTCCCTTACCTTGACTGCCCAGCACAACAGCAGTGCTGTACTGCCACATTCTTCTGAATGAGCAGCATCACTCTACCAGTGTATTAAAAATCACTGGTGCTTATGAATCCCTCTAAAATAGGTATATGCACATCTTAAATGCTGTCCAAAACCAGTAAACACTTATATTGTAAGTGCCTGGCATGCAGGCAAATCCTGCATGAGTTTCTAATGAGTTTGCAGGAAACCAATGCAGATATTCCCCCTTCCACAAATGAGCAGCTAATATTCAGATTTCAATGCTAAACATTTATCAAGAACCATTATCAAGAATAAAAAACAAGGAAACACAAAAACCAGAATATTCCCAGATCTAAGTCACAGTTAGATGTATGAAATGAAAGCTGCTGCCACTTAACAGAAGATGCAGACAGAGCAGGACTCCGTAACCCTCAGTACATGAAGTGACTTAAGAAGAGGAAAGGTCCTCCCAAAAGTGGTTCTCTTAAAACCTAAAGCTAGGTTTGCCTGGAAATCAGTCTACCACAAAATGCTACCAGAAAGAATTTGGAAGCTGGACAGCTATTTACCTCCAGCTGTACATACTTTTCATATCCTTAGATGGGGAAGGAATTGCCGAATTGCAATTCTCACACAGCCAGTCCTCATAAACTCAACCTGCAATCCTACCCTATCACAGCTAGACCTGCATTTCTACATCAGTTACACGTATGATTCCTCCTTCTTCAGCCAATTTCCCAGAACCAAATTTTGGTGCTTCAGCCCCTGCTACGCAAAGTAGCATATGAAACTTTGTCCCAGAGTATAGAAAACACACATCGCTTACAACACGGAGTAAAGAGATGTTTTCCAGATCTTCTAAAATGAGCACTGTGTGTACTGCTCACAGAGTGGAACAGACCATGCATCAACTGTAATGCCCATCCAGCAGGCAAGTTACAGCCAGAGATTCATTTATTCTATGTAATATTAAATTATATGTATCAGGATTGTAAAGTGAATGCTGCAGTCCCCAAACATATATCTAATTCTAGTGCCAAATAGTTTAATTCTAATATTTTTATTTTTCAAAGTATGACTGCGTTCAATAGTTTGAAAATATTAAAAAAAAAAAAAAGCCAAGAGTTCCTACCAGTAGAATAAACAGATAATTTATTTTGAAATACAGAGGGAGGAGGAGGAAGAAAGAAGCTAGTGGTAACATGAAATGTCTTTTCATAGCACACAAGTACTTTGGGTTAATTACTGCTAAGGTGGTTAGACTCTTCAAGTTTTAGACAACAGAGCCCTCCTCTGCTGCAGATGCTAACATCTGTAGGAGTTCTACCTCCTTCAGACATTGTAGCACCTGGAGAAGCCACAGGGAAGGTAACATGGAGTCTTCTTGACATTACTGCAGCAGCTGTCAGCTCAGGAGGAGGCATATTCTGACTTGCATCAGACAGCAGCATTGTACAAACCCACACGCCCTCTTGTTAAATACAGTCTATAAGCAACACTAGGAAATCTGTACTGAGAACAGACTTACCATATGATAAAAATATCCAAATTCATTAGTGAGATGTACTTACAGCTCTTAATTTTGTCACATGGGTATAGACCTTGATTTGGCAATTGTTTCATGTGGCAGATATACCACTAACAAAATCATACCATTCATGGTGACCTTGTAACTTCTGTCTAACAGTGCAATATATTTAATTTAAACAAATTTTAACAGGACTGTTGTTTAAAACCACAACCAAAAAGCTGAAAAGTATTTATTACATGAACTTATTTTCATGACCTCTCTTTTCAGTGGGTCTACTAACTGTAAGCAAAAATTTAGGCACTAATGAAAAAACATTAGTGCAAGAACCCAATAAAGACATACTAGACACTACAAAAACTGTTCATCCTTCACGAGTCCAATCTTGGAACAAAGAACCAACCGTTTATTCCTGTTTGAAAGCATATATCAGTTGCAAGATGAGCATCACAAACTTCCCCAAAGTGAGTTATAGAGCTGTAAATATAGCAGGATCAGTACAAAGAAAGCACTGCAGCCCTTCCCATGTGAAGGCCATACCATGCCACACCACGATCACAAAAAATAACAAGCAAAAGTTTAAAATATAGAACATGTATGCATTGGGATTTCTTTTACAATGGTATACTAATAATAATGATCAGGTTAAATTCCCATCCAATTTGTCTGCATGGAAATAAACACGAATATCAAAAAAAACACACTGTAGCAGCAGAAAAGGTACAAAGCAGTATCATCACTTCTAGGTTCTCATTTGCTATTTACTCAAATCCTTTCCAAAGTCCTAGCACTCCAGTACACGTTCATGAGAGAGGTATTTTCATCGACAACATGCCCAGGAATATCTGGAGTAACAAACAGTGAAGAAGAACTTATGTTTCCCTCAATTTCACAATACCAGAATGCTATGAAATAAAAACAGAGTGCAAGGCTGGTAACTTCAGTATGTTTCCCAGATCCACTGCAATAACAGAATAGCCTAGCACGTCTCATAATATTTAATAATCTTGCTGCAAATCAGTGCAGCAAGAACAATCTTCCTTGTTCTTACAATAAGCTGCTGTTAGGCTCTTCCTAACTCTACAGAAAATACTCTCTGAGCATTTCCACAGTGCTACAAGAACTAAACTGAATACTAAGAAGTGTAGTACTAATGCCATGTACTAACATAACTCGGAACTTGAAATTTTTTTATACTCTTACAAGTCAATCTACTTCTACAGGAAAAAGAAACCAGATTTCAGACTACTGTTCCACAAGAATCTGTAGACATTACAATTTTTAAAAGATTTTGTAGAAGGTAAAAGCAGTATTTCAGATGTCAAACACTTACGAAACTTATTCTGCAGAGAAGATCAACTTCTTTTCTTTATCTCAACCTATAAACACAGTAGGTAAAGCTGACAATTGTCATCTATTATAGTCAATCACCCATTCATCTCAATGGGGTAATGCAAAACTAAAGAGAGACAATAGATTTTACAGATTAGTGAATTTGTAGATACCACCGTTATTTGTTCAGTACCACATTATCATACTCAGCTCACATGGAGGGGGCAGACACATCTTTAATGTACTATTTCCCTTTCACTCATGGCTCTGCAATGTGGAGCATTTCTGTACCTGTCTGCTACAATTCTCACTCCTCAGCGCAGACTCCACTTCCAGTCTCTGTCCAGTAGATCCAGTGAGATGATCACTTACTAAATGCATCCATACACCACACACACTATAAACTAATAACACGTGCACCTAAAGCAATCGCCAGGCCTTGCAGAGCCTCATCCCAGTGACATCAGAGTGGAAGGCAGCATACACATCTCCCAGTCATTCCTTACACTGCTTCAAATCTCCACAGATTTACACATCTCTAAAACAGACATGACTTTGGGATGGCTCCTATCATATAATCTCTCCTCCACAGTCCAGGGCCAAGTAATGTATCCAGAGGAATTATTTTGATGACTTAATGCTAATACTGAAATTAAAATATAAAACAAGATGTTAGAAGATGTGTGTATTCAAAACTCAGAGAATACAAAACTAAATCTCATTTTACTTCAAAGGAGACAAAGTCAGTTACCCAGGCAGACACCCTCTTATTGATCCACTCCCATCTGAAGATTTTGAATTTTATTATTAAATCAAGAAGAGCTCAAATATGCCCAAGGCAGGGAGATTCTTGGGAGGTTCCTGAGGGATATGTAATTTTTAACACAGCTCTTAAGACTCTCTGTGGTTAACCTTTCCCATTTGCTTACACTTGTGAAAAACAGAGGTTTTGGTATACAAAACAGAGAGATGTGAATGGGTACATAAAACATACTTGTGGATAAAATCTAAGGAGCCTTGAAGTATAAACTGAACCCAGCCATTCTTGATGATATATCCTCTTGAGCTGTTCCTAATTCACCTCAACACAAAAAGGACTAGAATGGTAACAGTTATCTTGAGAATTGCAATATGCCTACTTGCATTGCCACACAAATCAGAATTACCTTTACTCAAATCACTCAAGTGATTTTAATTACAGGGTCAGGCTTGAAGATACAGAAGTATGATTGGCTCTTGTCACCATTCTAAAACTTCTGAAGTATTTTAAAATATCCTACCTTTTAAATCTTACATTCAGCAGTATAACCTCTCATTCAGAGAATTAGCTTTTATTTTGACTGCTTGATCTTTTGTGTCATTCAGGCACATGCTACTCCTTTTCCATGAATTCAAAATGCAAGTATTTTTGACTGCTGTTTCATCTTCAAAGGCAAGACTTGGGCTTTGAAGACTCAAAGTTAACTAAAGCTGACTTCTTCAACCCAACTTGGATATTCAGGTTCCAAACACATACTAAATGAATGGACAGAGTAGACAGTGGTATATGTAACAAATTCTCAAAAAATCAGCCAATGTTCTAACTGCTAAAACTTTAGTTGCTAAATATCTGACAGGGTCAGAGACGAACCAGAGCCATGCCTTTCCTTTACCAAAGGTTACCACTGTGCACTTGCTCATGAGGAAATAAATTTAAGCCCTGCTTTTCCATCTGAAAATAGAAAAAAAATCAAAACAGTTTCACAGCAACCATTATCAGACAACCTATGTTCAAGCCGTAAGCTGTGAAAGTTCTAAATTCAGGCACTTACTCAAAAATCAGGAGGAGCAGGGATGTGAACTCACAGATTTAACACGTGAAATGCTTGGTAAAACTCTAACCTATTAGCTTTCAGTATCACTTTCTAAGCTCCCTCTGTACATCTGCCTTGGTTAACTGGTAGGGACTGAATCAACGTGGAACAGGAAGCGCCTATTTGGAAACCTACTGCAGAGTTCAGTGTTGAGAAGTTCTTTTATGGAAGTGCAGCCTAAGAACTCCGGCAGCCTTTAGGTGCTCTCAGGCTTTAGGAAGGTAAAGTGGCAACTTCTGAGTGACTTTAATAATTCCTCTCCACTGTCTCATAACTACCAGGTACTTTATCTGACCTGGTAATCTAAAAGATATTCTCACATGTTGTCAGCCTCCTCAATATAAAAACTGATTAAATCATCAGTCCATTTCTTTGAAAAATACTATATACTGTTCAATAATCTTGAAAAACAGATATATTGTGTTGAACAGATGTGCAGCATTTCAAAAATCCCATTTCCAGAGAAAGAAGGTCCAAATGGATACTTCCAAGGATGCAAACTAGATGGCTGTATTCAATAAACATATCTATTTCTGCTTAGAATGATACGAAGCACTACAGGCACTGTTTTGGTGCTATATATGGTACATTACTCATTGTGAGAAATAGTTAGCTGAGTATTTTACAAATGGAAGAAAACAGCTACTTGCGCATACATTTGTGATTCAAAGCCTTCATGTAAGCAATGACACCCATCTATCTGAAGTATGCAATGGTGCATGCTTTTTTATAGCAGCGCTTTACATACAATGAGAAAATCTAAATATACAACATGTTGATAGCATATCAGGTAGTCTTTCTAGTACATCAGCCTGATGCTTATGCTGGACGAGCACCTGCCAGCACATCAACCATTCCATCATTCATTATTAGATATCTCTGCAGCTTTCAGAAAGAGACAGATGATCTTCCCATGGAGACCAGCACAGCTTGACTGCACTGATGGGTGCCCAGTTTGACCTCTAAATCTCTGGGGAGCATTTCACAGCCAAAAAAACAAAGATTAAGAACTGATTAAATATCTTGTTTCCTCAACAACACTACAGAAGGCATTTAAGGAATAAAACCCTCAACTTTGGTATGTTTATATTACCCATAATAGTAAAAATGATTAAAAAGTATTTTGACAGGCTTTTTAAAATAAGTTTCTACTATTAGTAGCATTTTTTTTTCTCTCAGCTGTTCACCTACTGACAGGAAGTATTTAGACATTTTTATAATGCCAAGAGATTTGACAAAATCACACTACTACCACTATTATTACAACCTCTCAAAAATCCAGTGTATCCATGATCCAAAACTAGTAACAGAGTACAAGAAAGCCATGCAGGTTTTACATACTTCCACGTAAGCATCTTTTAGTTTTGAGGCACAGAAAAAGCATGCTTAGCCTGATCTGAATTGCTGCAGTGTTCTTGTTAAAAATCACCATCTGTCAGAGATTATCCTGTTTTACACAGAGGGAACATGCATTAATTATTAATCCTACTCCTCACAGAAATGTACTCACACAAGATCAGGCCTATCCACAGTGTTACATGAGTATTAGTGTTCCTAGTACGTAGTCTCTGGATGAAACTCAGGAGTGATCCATTGAGAACCTCCAGCAAATGAGCTGCTTCAGGGCAGGTCACTGGCCACATGGCAGGGCATCATCTCAAAAGACACAACAGCTGAATTCTTAGGGCTCGAGTCTGTTTCCGTGAGCCCACATACATACAACATACCTTACAGATATTACCTTTACCAATGCATGCACTGTGGCTCTATGCTGTGCATACACTGAAGCTCATGATCAAGTTTAAGCACAAGAATTTGGCTTTGTTTAAAATTAAATGCAAGAGCAAGAGCTTTCTCAGTGTTGGCCAAAGTGCTCAGGACTTTGCTGAGTCTTCCATGTGCGCTGAGGGAAGGAAATCCTAGCTGTAAAGCAGCACACTGATGTGATAGATCTGATTTATCCACCACGAGAATCTGAAAATTGGCAAAATAAGAAGATAAAGCAATCCTGTCACAGATCTTAGTGAAGGACAATGAAAAGGGTTCACTCTTCCCCAAGGAATTCCTTAATCAAATGTAATTTCCTAGGGGAGTATATAGTATAGATCACATTTTTGCTCTAATACAGTTTTACCTATTTGGCATTGTTTGATATACAATGCCATATATTGCCTTCAGTTAAAACTTCGCTACTGCTGAGCTTCTTGCCTTGGTCAGAGGTGAACTGACCAGGTAAATCCTTTCATCATGAACTAATGTCTTGGAGGCTTTAGTACTTCAATGAGAAAAAACATTAAGAAAGACCACTGAGTAAAGTAATTGCAGGGCAGGAGGAGAAAGAAAGAGATAAATAAATTTATATCATATAGGAGTCGCTGGTATGAGACAACTCTTAGTACCAGGTTTTATTTGATGCAAAGGATGCCAGAACCTCCACCTTATAACAAAGAACAAAACTGAAAGTCGATTCTCCAAACAAGAAATAAGACATGTCAGAATGTGAAGGACTCTTCTAGCTAAATACAAAATATACTAATAATGCCCATAAATCTCAAAACTTTACGCTGTTTTTAAAGTAATCTCTTACATTACAATGTCTGTACCTTTCTGAGCAAGGAAGAGGTTAAAAATCTTGCTTTCTGAAAAACAGAAAATTCTCCACTGAAAAGCTGCCTAAGCTGCCAAGGATGGAGGGATAGTACTCCAGTTGGAACTCATTACAGACAACATAGGAGAGCTGATCCAGCTTTTTATTTACTGTAGAGGCAGAAATGACATGAACATCTTTCTGTGTAGACCTAGAAAAATATGTTGGCCCTGAAGCCAAGGATCAGAACATTATCAACCCTGCCAAAATGAAATAGGTTATTTGTTTTTTTAATTTAGTGAGATTTGGCACTGATTTATGTATTTTTCCCTGGAGGAACTATTTATATTCTTCAGAGCACAGATGATAATTGTTAATTTTCAGTGGCCCTGCATAAAGAAATAGTAGTTTTATTATTTTGAAACAAGAAGACCACAGTTTTCAATCTGGTAAAGAGATGCAATTTCAGTTGAGCCATTTTAAGTCTTTTCCAGAAGGTGGAACTTCCAAGGAAGACTTTTTCAAGTAAGGACATGGCCAAGGTGCTCTCAGTGTCAGCACCTGTGACAACCAGGAAGGGAGATGCAAATTTCACATTAAAAGTTCACCTTCCATCAAGTGAAACATAACTCAGGACTTCTGCCGTTCTCACATGGCTCATTTTTCTTCCAGGATAAAGTCACAGCATGAAGCAAAAAGTGGTGTCAGTTTTGAGAACACAAAAACAACAGGTATCTTGTCTTGTGATGCCCTTTCCAGAGACACTCCTGAGAAAGGATTTTATTCACTTTTACACACCACTATTCCAATACCACATCCATTTATCTGTACTTACAGTGCATACTATAGCTCAGGTTATATTTCCAGCTCAGATTAGGCTGCCTGTGTGTGACAGGGTCACATGAACCTGTCAAAGGACCTTCCCAGGACTCTGCTTACAGACCTCACTTCAGTGGCTTAAACTGACCATGCAGCGGCTCTGAGCAGCTCACTCAACTGAGTGACTCGGTTATTACGTGGGGTTTGACCCTTTGTAAACTACCACATCCTAATCTGCTTCCCTGGCAGACAGGGCTGGACCTCAGTTCTCAGGCTGCTTCTGCTGAGAACTTTGGCCACTCATCAATCACACAGAGATTGAAGATGAAAATATGCATCTGGAAAGCTACCACCTTTCCTACAGCTATTCCATAAGCAAAGGAAGAAAGATTACCGCACAGGACTTGGCTCAGTCCCTCTTTGCTAGTGAACCGCTAGTAGGACACATAAGGAGCTACTAAAAGGTCACTTGAAGATAAAAAAAAGAATTTCAAAAAAGGAACAAAAGAGGACAAAATTACCTGCCTAACAGCAAAAAAAGCCCACTGCTGTCTCCCTAGTAGGATATCTGAAACTGGTCATCATGGATGAGGGGGAAGAAATCCATGACAATAACCAGCTGAGAGCATCTTCTTACTTGAAAACATGGGAAGAGATTTAAACTTCCTTGCTATTTTTTAACATCTATCTCAACATGCAGCACAGAATTACCATTATTTGTCTAGTAAAGCTAAGAAACCATAAATAAATGACACCAAAAGCAATAAAATAATTGATGCTACCTATTTTGCAAGAAAATTATTCTATGGCTTGCTGGAGATTTTTATGCAAGCAATTGTGGTGGTAGGTTGTCATTACATTTTAACAAATGAGTCCATCATATCATTCAAAATTACACTCTTGAAACCCCCCTACCCCGCCCAAAAAACCCCTCAGCTTTATCTACGTATATTAAAAATCCTGCAAATACATAACACTTAGCCTAAAGAGTGTCTGGGTCATCAGGCATACAAAACGTAACATTGGATTTTTCTGATGAACCTCTGCTTCTGGGTCACTAGTGGCTCCAGTAGAAACTCCCTGCAGTACCACAAGTACCCACCCTGATCCCCAAATCCTTCCAAAACTGGGACAATGAGCACCTCTGGTGGCTTTAAACCTTTATGACTTGCTTTCACAGGTCGGACTCCTAACAAAGCAGGCATGGATTGCACCAGATCTTACAGAAACTCTTGCTAAGCCCAAGCTGTTTCTTTCAAATGCAATTTACACGGGTTAAAGATTACTGCACCTGGGCAATAATGCGGCATCAAATACTGACTTAGCTCTTCAATGCATAGAACTGAAAAAACTGAATGGGGGACAGAGCGAAAATTTTTAACAATCAGATTTTTTGGAGTGTTCTCACAAAGCCTTACTAATATCCATATTAATTAGTGACCTTCTCATACTGCAATAAATACACTTGTCAGCAAACCACTAAAAAGAGCAACAACCATATGATAAACAGGAGTCTTTCCATGAAGCCAGTCCATTAATTACCACACGCTTTTCCACCATTATTCATCACGTGGATAATAAATGAGCCATAACATAAGGTTTATTTATCTTGTGATTACTTTCCCCTAGATCATCAGTTGCAGAGGTTTTATGGTACTACTATATTCTATCAGTGCAAAACCTGAGCAGATTGTGTTGACCCAACGAAAAGAAATTCAGAACAAGGAAGAAACAGAACATTGCTTTTCTATAGAGAAACTTACAACTACCAAACTACTGAAAAATACCCTAACTACTGCAGCTCAAATCTTGGTGATACAGTACAGACAGACATTTCAGAAATCTTCATGGACACAAGACAGCTCCTTCAGAATGTTGTTCATATTTATTCCTTGACAGAAACAGGCTCATCAAGCTGCTCTGTATTTCTGTTCATGCAGTGAAACAAGAACTGAAGAAACAAATTCCTTTTGGAAGCTACTTGCAATTTAAAACAATGCTTCAAAATTAATTAAAAACATTCTTTTGCAAAAAAAAAAAAATAAAAATCTGAAAAGTCATAACCAAAATGAGAAAATGCTTTCTTTAATATCATATTTTATATACTATAAAATATAAACTAATAATTTAAATTGGGGAAAAAAATCAGAGGGTACCATTCCATTAGGATTATTTGTCAATGAATGTTTAGTTCACTAAACTCTAAAAAAGAAAGAAAACTTGCCCATCATTAGAATTTTGTCCTTCAGGGAAATTTATCTTGCTCTCAATTTTCATAATAGTGAGTTATCTTACACATATAGATTTTCTCTTGGTTATGGACTTAATCAAGTTTCATTTGCTCCTTCTTTTCATGCAGTAGTAGCTGTGATGTTTTTCTAAATGGCACATCTCAAAAATATTCTTTCTTTAATATTTAAACATTAAAAGCTCTTGAATTCTCAGCAATTTTGAAAATCCGGTCATTAGCCACTTATCTAGAATAAAAATTTTGAAAGGTTCTTATGGTGATCTATCCATATATAACTGCAAGTTGCACATCCAAGCTCTCTGTAGGGATTTTTGAAAGATCTCAGCCTATGGGTAGAAAAATAAAACCAAAACTACCTCATGGATCTTACCTTTCTGAAAATATGTAAGCTGCCCTGCTGCCCCCAGAGCATGCTTACTTCCTCCTGGTTCTAAGCAAGCACTACAAAAAGCGCCTGTGCCAACTTCACCACACAATCTGACCTGGGCTTCTGCCATCATTAAGCCTCAGCAGCTGTTTTAAGCAGGATCCAATGTCCAGGGCCAAGGATACATTCATTCCATCTAATATACTAGAAACAGCATCTTAACCTTGCTCCACAATTTTTTTTTTCCTACCTGCCAGTAGGAATAAATGTAATCAAACATCTCTTCACCTGTCTCTTTTACCAAACCAAAATGACAGCAAAGAAAACTGAAAATGTCCCATAACAAAAGTAACTAATTCAAAGCTCCTTTTTTGAAGGAGGGCTCCGACTTTGATTCTGAAAGTAATATAAGAGTAAGTGTGGTTATTATTCTATTAAATTATCACGTATTTGCAGACCTGATTACAGGTGATAATGGACAGACTGCAATGGATTTTGGTTTTTAATCTCTTAAGTATTGCTTTTCTCTTTTTCACCTTTTTTTTTTGTGACAATACAACCATATTTGGCTTTTAATTCAAAGCAGAGCTCTAGTTTATAGCACATAAAGATGTCTCTGAAGCACAAAGTACTGAATCAGAAAAAGAAAAGCACATCCCATCCTACAGTGGTGACATGAGTTATTTGCATAGTCGCCACAAAAGTAATAATTACACTGTAACTCAATAGGAACAATGGTAATTTCACAGTAGCTCATGTTGTTGTTATCACCCTATATCCTGATAACTGTGAAATTAATTTGTGGCACCACTGTATGTGTCAGCTTTAAGCTGTTCCCTAGGTAACATTACGCTACCATAGAGAAGGAATGCTTGGCAGTAAAATGGGTAGCAGCAGATTGATTATACCAGAAGAATCTTCCCTCTACATACAAATAACTTGGCAATCAAAGACAATGATAAGAAAAAATCCTCCCCCCTGCTTTTTTTTATCTTGCCTTTTTTTTTAGTATTAAAAAAAAAAAATAAAATAGTTAAAGGTATTTAACTGACTGTTATTTATCCACTGAAGGAAAGGTAAAATAAAACGAGCAAACTACCAGACTTTATTTAGTGCCACTGACCCATTGTTTCAACTGCAGCCAAGATGCAGTATAAAAAAGCTGAAAGTTTCCTTTCTCTTGTAGTCCTTTCCAGTGTTAACCACCAAACCGTAATTTTAAATATGAAAGCAAATAAAGCAATAACACATTTAAGACAGCAACAACGGTGTAGGTTATGCTTTCAGAAATAAGCCTAACTTCATCTGAGTGGTACAGCCCTTTCACCTCCGAACACTCAAAATTATTTTGCACTACTACTGTCAGAAAGGAGTTCCACACTAAATATAAAAGACAACACTGCCACACAATGCACAGAAATAATTACAAATTTACTGGTGAAAATTTAGTGCAGCAATAATTGAAGGTCTGTAAAGCATTAAATTATGAAATTTAACAAGGGAATTAATGAGTGGTTCATAACAATAAAAACAGTAAAAAGAAAGATCCTATTTATTCTCACAGAACTTGGATTTCTTTTTCTAATTCAGGCCTGCTTGTAGCATTAGAAATGTATACTGTAATGACTTGTTCTCTCGCTGCATGTTTGTTTGTCTGCAAGGAAATAGGTGAAAAAAATCACAGCATGTTATATATACTGACTCAGTGGTTCCGCTGGAGTTTTGTTACTGAAAAAGCATCACTATCTCAGTGTCAGCACTAGTCATCAAAGGAAAGCAAGGTGTTGAGCAGATACTCTGATCCAGGATATCCAGGGACAAGCATGTTTTGTCACTCTGTGGTTTTGATCTCTGATAGATCCTCTTCTTGTGATTACTGTCCCCAAAACCCCTGCCAGGTGATGTTCAAATGTGGGGGGTGGAAGGGGGGTTGATTTGTTGGGGTTTTTTGCAATCCAAAATAAAGCTTTCAAAGCTCTGAAAGCAGCTGTAAGAGCCTAAAACCAGCTTGGACAATCCCAAATGTGTATTCTTCATTAAATATTGGCACATACTATGCCAAATTATGTCACTACTGAGCGGAAATTTTGACCACCCCATACTTAATTATTCATCAGAAAGGCACTCTGATCATTATCACTATTGACCCAGGACTTCATCCTATATCCTTTGCCAAATCAGCATGTACCCTTGTCCACTCAACACACTCTTCTTTAACTCCCCACTGCGTGAGGCAATTCTCATGCACAAGGACCCTTAAATGCTGACAACACACACAACACACATTTGTAGTCAGCAAGCTCACCATATTACCAAACGGAGAATTTGCTGGTGCTCTCAATGCCAGTAGGAATTACTATGGGATATCAGTAGTGATTAATCCCCAATTTCAGTCCCATTAATAACTGTCTGCAGTTTGCTTTGCTGGACCTGTGCACGGTCTTGATGCTCAGCTAGCTCAGTAGTCTTTCTTTTTCCCCCAACCTGACACTACTTTTGCCTGCAGGAGCATGGGCCAAGGCTGATGGTTGGCTGATTAACTCCTGTGCATCTCCTCTGTTCTTTATTTTCTTTTATACACTCTTCACATGTCAGTGTTGAAATGACTCCCGGAAGCTCGAACAAACACCCTCTGGAACAACAAATACTGCCAATGACAACCAGCCTTCCATTTGCTAGATCAATGCTGCCAAAGGCATTCAGAAATGCTTCAAGAAAGGTACATGTATGTATGTAACTAAAGACCTTTGGAAGGCTTTGAACACTAGCAGTAATTATTATCTTTATTGTATGCCCAAACTTACTACCATGGAGAAAGAGGTGAGCAAGAGGTGTCAGATATCCTTCTAAGAATACTGACTGAAAAATGAGCAGCGGCGATTAAAAAAAAAAAAAAAAAAAAGCCTGAGTTGGAGGAATTTTACCTTTACAATCATAAAAACAAACCAGGTGCAGTACAGATGGTATTTTTATCTGTGATAGCATTCAATAGCTTGTTTGGAACTAACAGCACTCTGAGTTCTCTGTGGTTCACAAAAAGAAAACCTAATACTGTTTTTAGTATGCACTGACACCCTCTGTTCCAAGACTGCTAGTGAGGCTAAAGATTAACTCCTTAATTGTGAACTATTTGCTCCACAAGTGGTGGCTGCTCCTCACCACATTTGAAACACGAAAGGATATACCATGGAGCTGTTTATAAAGCCACTGCCATGGTATTTTAAATGTATATATTTTGCTGAGGACTGTTCAAAGCTGTAAAGAATATCAATGTATCTTTAAGACAGTTGCATTGGGTTGACGCCACAGTGCAACAGTGATATTTACTGACCTGGGAATGGCTTTAAAGCAATGTGAAAACTAGTCAAGAATGAGACCAACTCCAAAAATTCTGATTCCTATCCAACCCCCAGGTCTCTACAGCAAAATGACTACCAAATAAGATGCCTCGACATTTCTGGTTTCTCCCAGCTGCCAAATGGCTGATATATTATTACTTTCCACACTTCAAAAAGAAAGGAGACATTCTGTTGCTATCCTGCATATATTTTCAGTTAAGATTTTGGTTTAGATATATTCTTCCTTAAAAAATGGGACATTTTTGGAGGAACAATGTACATAATTTGATCTAATTAATGGAGTACTTCTTTCTGATTTCAGAAGATATAGCGGGATTTTTTTAAAGGATATACATGATCTCTAACCAGACGGAAATTGCATTTGATTGCTACAACTACAATGCCGTGAATGTAGAACCTACAGAGAAACTTTTGCAAATACCTCTAGAATATCATAATATCTCAAAATAAAAATGTAAAATCCTTGCAATGAAGCAACATCAAATACATTTCACAAGACAATTGTCGCATACATTCAGCGAGAGTTATTAACTGGCACACGAAGTCTTACAACAATTTCCATTGCGCTTCCATCCAACTGTAAGCTTGACGCATTACCTTGGAAGAATGCCATGTTTCCCGCTGTGCTAAACTTACTGAAACAAATAGGAAAGCAGCATTGCTGTGTTACATCCCTGCTTTACTATTGTGTAATTGGACCACACTACAGGAACAGCACTTTATATTACAAACATTGAGTTAACAGTACCAACTTGTGGCTTCGTGCTCCCAGCACAAAAGCAATGAATTCTTGTTTTAGATCAAGAATTAAATGAGTATGATACAAGGGATAATATTTTGAAGAACTTGCATTTCAAGGCTCTGTTTTCAGTTTTAGTTTTAAAACAAGATAAATTTTATGTGTTATGTCGTTGTTATACAGGCAGGAGAAAGAATAGTTAACAATGTCAATAGCAAAAAGATTACTCAGACCTTTCCAAATTAGAGGTAAGGTCTTCGTTCGCACAGTGTACCCAAATAAAATAAAGGAATAAAAATTGATGAAAGAAGCAGGGAGTTAGTTTTACACTTCCTGAAACAGATCTATTTCAACTAAGAAAATGGAGAAAAAAATCACTCTGTATAGTGTCTGCTGGTTAAATGCCTTCCTGTAGTATAAAAGGAAAATCAAGGATTTCATCTGCAATTAGGTGAAGAGTGGGTCTCTCTCCTCTGAGGTGTTAACCACCCTTTCCCTATGATTCTGCCCATCGAAGGATTTGTGCCTAGAATGCCTGCATCTCTCATAGCAGAAGATCCCTGAAAATGACTGCGCCTATGAGCAGAGTGGCCCAGAAGCAGTGGGTTTCTACAACAAAACAGCTGGCATGAAGCCGGACATAACCCTTGCTGAGAAGCGTTTATTTCAGCTTACTTCCAACCTAGTCCTGTAGGCTTGAGCAAGCGCCACGGACACGCGTGTCCCTGCGGCTCCCCGGGCCCAGCTCGGGAGCGCTGGGAGCCGCAGCACATCCCCCGGCTCGCACCGCCCGGCGGCCGGCAGCGGACACCGAGGCGCCTCACCGGCGGGCCACAGCTACACCTGGTGCTCCCTTTGTCATTGGTGCTCATCTAAACGACCCAAAGAGAGAAGCCAGGCCAGATGCTGCTAATTGTGCAGCTGCACCTCCGCGCAGGCTGAAAAATGCACTCAAGACATCTCCTGCTTCGGCTATGCAAGCCACGTGGCCAGCAGTTCTCAGCCACGCTGCCACAGCTGTCTTTAGTGGAACACACTCCATGGACCAGAATCTCTTATAAATATAGAACCATTCCTGATTAAGTATTTTTAAACAGCTCTGTATAGTTCTTTAATTACAAGAAGGGTAATTCCCACCCCAATTAAATATTTAATCAGAGAAGCCACAATGGAATATCCTTCAGGACAGAGGAGGGTTAACAACACCCGCAGTTGCCATGCAGGCAAATTTGCCATGAGAAGGCGGAGGGGTGGACACTGCGAGGCACAGCCCAACCTGTAACAGCCAGCCACGAGCCAAGCGAGAGCCACTGTAGCTCCCTGGGAACAGAAACTGTTCTGCACGTGCTCAAGTGCATTTTCTCTGCATTAGAAAAACACAGATAAGCAGGAAGAACTACTAGGAAATCCACTTTTTGCTCAAACAAGAAGATATATCAGGTAGGATAAAAAGAAAGAATTTTTTTTTTTCTTTCTATTTTAAAACGCTCCTCAAAGAGTGTTTTCTTGTCTTTCGGGTAATACTGTCAGATACGAATTTAAAAATATTTTTCTTCATTTGATACATTAACAATTGCAAAGAAAATGCTTGGTTAATACTAATTAATGACTACAAATGAGGAAAAATAGCAGTAAGAAAAGTATTTGTGGCAATAATCAGTACCATTAAACACTATTATTTGGTAGTAGTAAAAAAAAGTAATAGTCTTTACAAAGATAGCAGCCATAATTACTTTATTAAATTTTTGAAGTACTATATATAGTAATCACTATTTTAATGTGGCAATAATAAAAATATTAAATGCTATTAAAAATAGGAATTTAAAAACTAGTCATACTATTTTAAAATAACTTAATTGTTTTAAAATATTACTGTATTGCAATGGTATCAGATTATAAATAGAGTCTTTTGTAAATATTCTGATGGAAATCACATTATAATTCATTCCATTCCATATACAGACCAATTATTAAAATTCATTTGAATGGGTGCAATTCTATGGTGATATTTAGAACAGTTCAGGGTTTAATTTACAGAAGACGGCATTTTTTTTCTTCCTAGGGAGAAAAAAAAAATAACAACAACAACAAAACAACCAACAAATCACAAAAACCACAAATCACCTTGATTTTTGGTATTGGACCAAGCCAGAACTAAATGCTGAACAACCTAAATACACTAAATGCATACAAATTGAAGCCTTCTGCAAATGCCTGCTCCTCAAAGAACCTTATCACTGACAATACTCTGTGCACCTTACAAAGCACACCCTAGACAAGCAGTCCTGGGCAGTCAAGATGGCAGGAGATATCACTCAAGAATAATCTGTTCCTTTATTCTCTGTTACACCTCTTATATTTGTCTCACTGTGCTGGTTTGAAAGTAAAACCAGTGAAAGACTCCAGGTCAGAAATACAATTTAATAGGAGGGGGGAGAATAAAGTNTCTGTAAGCAGCATCTTTGTACAAATTGTTGCCTGAGATCCTCACCTTGTTCAGTCCTAGAGATGCCTAGAGATTTAGTAGCCTTGCCTTAGGCACTAGCAGTGAAAGCCTCTGGGTGTGTCCTGAAAAACCTCAAGTGGTCCAGGGCTTAAATGGCTGCCTCTTAACTTTTCAACAGCAAGCTCCAATGAAATAGATTCCTAAGTAAAGTATCTTTAATCTGGAGAAATAAGGATGGAAAACTGTTTCTGTTAAATTTTGTATCCAATTAGCTAAATGTATGGTACTGATTCCAGTATATCTTAACAACTGTCTTACTGAAAAAAGTCCAATACACTTTACAGTCTTACTCTCAATAAACAGGTTGATTCCATTAGAATATTAAATTTAGATAATCTTTCCTTGGTCTCCCAAACAGCCTCAAGTAAATAAACAGGATTTAAATTCAGAAGTCTACAGGGGAAGGACAGATTAATTTTGATGGAAGGTAAATATCTTAGGGCACAGCTGGACCCACAGTTTAATCTCTAAAACACCCTCACCCCAACATAGAAAACATTTCCAGTAAAATGGATGTTTGCTCTTACATCCAAAAACCACAACAGCCAGTATAATGTAAAGCTAGAACTCTTGAGAGGCAGCAAAAAATGTAAGTAGTAGTAGCTAATAATAGCCCTTATAACCAAGGGGTTCTGCACATGTCATGGTTCAAACCCAGCCAGCAACTAAGCCTCACCAAGCCACCACCCTGATGGAAAAAGGAAGAGAATTGGAATGGTAAAAGTGACAAACCTCATGGATTGAGATAAAGACAGTTTAGTAGGTAAAGCAAAAGCTGCACACGCAAGCAAACAAACCCAGGAATGCATTCACTATGTTACCTTGGCAAGCTAGTGTCTTGGGAAGAGACAAAGGACCCTAACACTGAATGTCTACCCCACCCTTCTTGTTCCCCCTCCATACCTGTCTGGGATATCCCTTGGGTCAGATGGGGTCAGCTGTCCTGGCTGTGTCCCCTCCCAAATCCTTGTGCACTCCCAGCCTCCTTGCTAGGGGGTAGGCTGAGGAACAGGAAAGGCCTTGACTCTGTGCAAGTGCTGGTCAGCAATAGCTAAAACATCCCTGTGTTATCAACACTGTTTTCAGCACAAATCAAAAACACAGCCCCAGGGCAGCTACTGTGAAGAAAGCTAACTGTATCCCACCCAAATCAGCATACCAACATAATCAGAAAATATAATGATTACCTGCCAACAATGAAAGTGCAATGGAAAGACACACTATCTGATAATACAATTCTGAATGAAGATTGTATTTTTTCCTCAAACTCTTAGTTTTGTATCCTGACCTCTAAAGAGAATGTACTTAAAGACACCCATGGCAACAGAAAGTCCAAGGACAACACAAAAGAGGAAAAAAGATTACACTTTTTCAGGCTTTTGAGAACTACAGTAAATGTCTGAAAAGAAATAAGTACAGATATATGTAAAGTGGCATTTTTAAAGACAGACTGGTTACTGACAGTAGACAAAACAGTAGGAAATGGCCTTTGTTAATTACATGTGGAATGTGGTACTCTCAATAGGCTGGCTACAGATTAAACTGATGACTTCTAAATAAAACAGCATGAGCTTCAACATCTTCTACTGCAACATCTGACTTCTTTGCCAAAGCTGCAACACCCCCAGGTTCTGTGTACATCCCCAACTTTCATTATGGTTTAAAATGGTAAAATGCATCTTCTACCTAAACCATCCAAAGCTCTGCAACATAAAATCAAGCATCAATAATCCACAAAAAGCCATGGCTCATGGCAAAACCACCAGCAAATTTTCTTCACTCATATCTGCACTTTTTTTTTTAAATTTGTATTTCACAAACCAAAACCTTTTTTGATGTGTACAGGCTGGTAATCTATATTGTATATATTGCCGCTCTGGCAATCCAGAGCACTTTTGCCTGAATGCCAATGGTAGCAAAGAACACATTTCAGAAACATTTTCAAACTTTGCATTTTAAAAAGTAACAAAGAGGGAACCCATGGAGAGAACTCCAAATTCTGTAGTGCAATTTTCCACTCTGTTAGCACACGAGTGGCTGTTAGTCACTGAAAGGTACGATGCTGCACCCCCTTGCACACCACCGTTGGAGTCTTTGTGGTAAGCCATCTGTCACAGTGGTTTTCAAAATCTTTCACCATCAACATCAGACAACATCTCCTGCAGTTTGTTAAAAACCAAATTTTGACTGTAATCCAATTCTTTTCTTTAAATCATAAAACTAAATGGTTCAAAATCAAAACCAGGCTCTCCTCAGCAGAAGTGACAAAAAGTAGGGGTGTTTTTCTCCTTTCCCCTTTGAAATATTTCTTGGGAATGTGACACACAAATACAGAAATTATGTATTTACCATACTTAGAACAGACCCAAAGCATATTTCAGTCACAGTAATATCTGTAAAAGAGTATATTAGAAACATACAAGACTTTATGAAAAATGTACAGGTAAGATGTTGCCTAAAGCACATTTCAGTATATCAACAAAAGTAGCAATTATAATGCAGTTTCCAAAACTATGAATATTATTTATTTTGCTATTTTACTATATTGCTTGCTATTTTGCTCACAATGCTTTTGTTCTATATCCATGTATGGGTTATGTACACTACAAGGCATAATTCAAACCTCTAAAGTAAAGCAACTGCAAATCTACACTGCTGATTGGAATAGAAAAAAAAATTCAATATCCTTTCATATTCACCTTTCAGAAACATCATCAATACATTATTTTAGGTTAGTAAAAGTTATATTTTTAGGTTTATCCTGGCTAGGTGACTAAAGGAACATTCAAAGGAAAACAACCTAACTTACCTTGATCCGCTCCCCAGTAACATCTAAATAAACCAGCCTATCACTGGACCAAAAAAAACATAACTCATGAACTAAAAATAAGAAATTATCTACAGTATTTT
The DNA here is from genome assembly GCA_013397315.1 of Donacobius atricapilla. Taxonomy (NCBI): domain Eukaryota; kingdom Metazoa; phylum Chordata; class Aves; order Passeriformes; family Mimidae; genus Donacobius; species Donacobius atricapilla. The sequence goes on from WBMY01014150.1 coordinate 814,383, forward strand.
GAACAAGGTCTATGCAGCAATCAGCTGACAAACTTGGAAATTCATTTCAGTTTTAAAATTTCTGGGGAAAGTATTATGAAGCTGATATTCAACAGAACAGTCTGTATCACAAGCCCAAAACAAGGCACTTTATAATTTTTTTGATTTATACTTGAAAAAAATATATAAGGCAATGCAGTTACATTCTTTAGTGCAGAAGTTATGCATTATCACTAGTTTCATAAAATTTTCAGTGAGTTATACCTCACACTTGAAAAAATGGACTTAACACTGATACTTAACATAGCAGAGCCTTCTTTTTCTTTTTAATTGCAAAACGTAATCTGAAGTTAATTAATTTTCCATAGAAATTACAAAGACAATGTAAGTTCTAATAATTACCACAAAACTAATTACATTAATGTCATGGGCTCCTATACGTACATGTTTGGCATTACAGCTCTGCAGCATCTGTCTGTAGACAGAAATTATTCCATTGTGGCCAGGTCTGAGCAATTCATCCCAGGCTCTCAAAGGGTGGCTAGTGAGTGACTCAGAAGTTAGTTAGCCAACAAAGAGCATGGTAAAATTGCATGGGCACAGCTTAACAGTGCCTATTAATGCCACTAAACAGCTTCTAGCACAGAAGCAGCTTGGTTAGTCATAGCTACCCTTATCCAGGGCAGCCTCGCACTGCGAAGGCATATGGCTAACGCTTCGTCAATGCAAGTGATGTTAGCAATCTGTTTGATCTGTAACGTAAATTAAGAATGATAGTGAAGTTCTGATTTCAAAATGGCACTCAAACTCATATTAGCCACATGGATTTTTATAATGGAAGGACTATTAAAAGTTCTCAAGTGCTTCTAACATTCTGCATGCATTTCTGTGCAACACCAAACGTGACTAGAAACACTAGCATTTTGCAGCATCTCCTCATCTCTATATGCTACTAATAATATGGTAAATTTATAAAATTGTGAAGATGCATGTATAAAAAATAAAATCCAAGGAGAGCAAGTTAAACATCCCCTGAACTCCAGAGTTTCATAGGATTTTTTGTTTTCATTCTGAGAACACCTCTGCAGTTAATTTTTTTAGGGAAAATCTCTAAATGCAGTCAAAATAAGGACCTAAATCAATAAGCCAATCAGTGGCTTACCTAATTAATATGTCATATGTATCAGAGGATGTTTGCTTTTGGTCCTGAGATCAGAGGAACACGAGGTGGTCACCCAAGAAGCAAAGTGTTATTGCTGTTTGGAAGGAGCACAACATTTTTGTTAAATACATAAGAAGCAATCACTTGCTTTTCCCCAAAAAGCATGCCCCAGGCAGCATTCATGTGATTGCACTGAGATAAATTTAAATATAGAAGAAGGTAGAAGAGAAACTTGGACTTACTCCCTCAGGCCCAAATAAATAAACTAACACAAGGCTAGTGGCTATTTTCATAGCATCATTAAGTTTGGAAAACACCCCTGAGATCAAGTCTACCTTTGATCAAACACCACCTTGTCAACTAAACCACAGCACTAAGTTCCACATCCAGTTGTTTCTTAAACACTTCCAGGGATGGTGACTCCACCACCTCCCTGAGCTTGACAAACCTTTCAGTGAAAAAAATCCTCCTGATGTCCAACCTAAACCCACCCTGGCACGGCTTGAAGCCATGACTCTTGTCCTGTCACTGTGTGCCTGGGAGAAGAGACAAAATCCCATCTTGCTCCACCCTCCTTGCCAGCAGTTTTAGAGAATGGTAAATTCTCCCTGAGCTTCTCCTCTCCAGACTAAACCCCAGCTCCCTCAGCTGCTCCTCACAGGACTCACCCTCCAGACCCTTCCCCAGCCCCACTGCCCTTCTCAGGACTCATTCCAGCCCCTGAGCGTCCTCCCTGAGGGGATGAGCCCACAGCTGGACACAGCACTCCAGGTGTGGCCTCACCAGTGCCCAGTGTAGGGGCACAATCCCTGCCCGGCTCCTGCTGGCCACACCATTCCTGATCCGGGCCAGGATGCCACCGGCCTTCTTGGCCCCCTGGGCACACGGCTCATGAACAGCAGCTGTCAGCAGCACCCCAGGGCCTTTTGCACTGGGCAGCTTTCCAGACACTCTTCCCCAGCCAGCAGTGCTGCATGGGGTTGTTGTGAGCCAAGAACAGGATCCCGCACTTCACCATATTGAACCTTACATCATTGGCCTCAGCCCATCAATCCAGCCTGGCCATATCCCTCTGCAGAGCCTTCCTGACCTCCAGAAGATCAACACTCCCATCCAGCATGGGAGTATTTTGCAAACTTACTGGGGGTGCATTTTCCCCTTGACCAGACCATCTATAAATACAATAAACAGGACCAGGGCCAGTACTGATCCCTGGGGTACACCACTGGGAACCTGCTGCCAGCTGGATGCAGCAGCATTCCCCAACACTCAGGGCCTGGCTGTCCAACCGGTCCTTAACCCAGCAAAGGGGGCACACGTCCAAGCCGCAGGCTGCCAGCTTCTTCAGGAGAATGCTGTAAAGTATTGAAGGCTGTACTGAAGTAAAGAACTTTGGAATACTGGAATTCACTACAAAGATTTCCACCTTCCCAGAACATGAAGGATTTATTTGAACAGATAATCTCTGAGACCTGGATCAAGCTTTTACTTCTCTTAATTTACCTTCTCTTTCAATTTACCTGAGATTGGTCCCATCTCTCAGAACAGTTTAAGAACAACACAGGCAAGAAAAATTACATTTAACATGACATTTTCATTGTCCTTATTTCCTTATACTTCATGTCTGTGTTTCTCTAACTTTACAGCTCTATAATGCTTTTTAAAATGCGAAACCAAGTCACCTGACTCAGAACCAGAATATTAACCCATGTTTGCCACATCTCAGGCCCAAGCCCTAACAAGTTGGTTACTACGTGTTTTGCAGTTTGCACTGCAGACTTGTTTTGTTTACGTGTTTAAATTTCCAGCTTTTACTCAGCAAGCTAATGAGTACTTTTGAAACCTTGGAACTTCTTACACTGCAATTTTCTTGGGTTTTGCCCAGTCATAGAAACTATTTTTCAAATACATCTGAGAGTCTAGACCATACTAAAAGAAGCCTGATTATTACTAACCCCAGCTTGCACAGTTGTCAAGACAACAGTGAATATCATCATTAACAGTAACTGTTTCTAGCAAACTGGAAATCACAGTTGAAGCCTCACTCCCTTGCTCATATTATCCAAAACCATATGCAAATATATGAATGCAAAAGAAAATTCTAAATGAACTTTGGTATCTTTTATACTGATTCAAACAGATAAGCAAACTTTCCCATTTCAAAGTACAAATAAAAATGCTTCAATTTTCCTTTAATAACAAGAAGATTACACAAAAATACTCAGTTCTAATTTTCATTTGCAAAGCTTTCACACATACTCAGTGTTCACAAGACAGACCATATCCATATCCACCTATAAGTAGGACCCATTTACGTATTAACACCTCACCAGCCTCATTGATTGCTCACTGCCTTAACCCACCATGGTGGCTTACCAGCTCAGTTGATAAGTAAGCAATTGCCACACTGGATTCAGAAAAAGTTTCATTTGAAATGTTATGATTTCGTTTGTCTGGCACCAGGCTCATGAAATGTACACCAGACACAGGTTTAAACACATAGTAACATATATACAGTGTTCAAAAGCAATCTACCACCTACTGAGTGGTGACACTCCAAAGGGTTGGGCTCCTGTTGACCGGCTGGAGGAACAGGTCTAAGGCAAACAAACACCAACCAACCAACCCCACCATGAAATCCTGCCCCTGGGGAGGAACAACCCCAGGTACCAGTACAGGCTGAAACCAACCAGCTTAAAGTTAGCTTGTCCTTGAGGACAAGATGAACCATGTGACAGTCCTTGCAGCAAAGGCCAGCAGCACCCGGGGCTGGGTCAGGTAGAGCAGTCCCTGTAGGTTGAGTGGGGATTCTTCTCTGCTCCCCAGTGCTGGCGAGACAAGCCTGGAATGTTGCATCCAGCGCTGGGCTCCCCAGGCCAAGGGAAACAGGGATGCACAGGAGCGAGCCCAGCAAAGGGATACAGAGGTGATTAAGGGACTGGAGTGTCTGTCAGAGAAGGAGAGACTGACTGACCTGGGGACATGAAGCCTTGAGCAGAGAAGGCTCTGCAAGGAATCTTATCAAAATGTATAAATACCTGATGGGAGGGAATAAAGACAACAGAGCTAGATTGTTAACAGTCCCCAGCAAACGGGCAAGAAACAACAGGCACAATGCAAAGTGAAATTCTGGTTTAAAAAAAAAAAAAAACAAAACACCATAGGTGGAAGGGTGAGAGGGGGTGTTGGTTGCTTTTTTGTTTGAATTTTGCTATTGTTTAATGTGAGGATGTTTGCCTAGACAGTTTGTGAAACATCCATCCTTGAAGATATAAAAAGCCTTGGTGGACACAGCCCTGAGCAACCTGCTCTATTCGACCCTACTCTGAGCCAGAAAGATGGTCCAGACCAATGATCTCCAAAGCAGATTGATAAGCCACGTCAATGTAGGAAGAAAATATTTTCTGCGCAATTAATAAATGATTAAAAAAAATAGTCTTTATTTCATCTTTATCTCTTTTTTTTACATTTCCATTTTTGGGTGTGTTCTATAATGCACATAAAATATTAGTATAGTGGTAATACATGTATAAACATACAAATATGGGGGATGCAGGCTCAAAAATATTTTGCTGGTATGCAATCAATAAAATGCAGAGACCACAGGTTTCGATCATTTTCAACCTCCCAATTTCATCAATTCTGATTCTCTCTCTTGATGACAACAATGAATGCCTGTACACAGAATGAACAGATTCAGCAGGAAAAAGAATTCCTGCCAGCTGATGTCTGCTGCTTTTTGAATTTTGTCCTTTTTAAAGCCAGTAGCTCACTAAACCCTAACTTCGCAATTTATTACTATCTAATTTGATATTAATAACTGAGTTTGGATTTCTACCAGACTTCTAAAAGTTACTTTATAATTTGAGGGGGCAGGGATTTCATTATTGTTTGCTTAATCTTAAGACTCTTCAAGGCCACTCTACCCTACTTTCCCAGAGGAATGCTTACTGTAGCAGTCCACATTCTGGTTTCATCACCTACGAAAAGACTATCAGTGTCAGCACCCAGCTACACCACTTCCCGCTCCTCAAACACTTACCTTGTAGCAGACAAACCGGTCTAAAAGCTCCTTTAAAACTCAAGATGAAGCTTTCCTGATGATTTGGATCCAGATTTTTCTCAGTGATTATATATTAAAAACAAATTGAGCTCTTTTTAAGAAAAGATCAGTACTTTTACTTATGCAACCTGACATTATATGTATATAGCCATATTTTTCTGCCAAGTTACTACATAAAATACCCAATTAATTTATCATATACACATTCAAGGTAAGCAAAACAATAGTCTCTCCATTTATAAGCTCCAATTCAAAAAGCTAATGGATTTTTATTGTTTACTTCAGCTTTGCAGTTGCATTAAAATATAGTAATAAATAAAACATTTGGAGTACATTAACAAAATAAGCAAAACATTAACTGAATTGAATGCTTTATGATTTTATGTGCAATCACAAGTAAATCAAATTCTTACAATACCACTCTTTATATACTGAATAATGGCAAACTACTATCAGCTCATTATTTCATTCAAAATCTAAAATAAATGTAAAGTAGAAGTAGAGAAAGTTCAGAGGCTTTGTGATAATTTCACAACCGTTCAGAAAGTTTATTTTGCATACATCTATATACATAAACAAGAAAGATAATTTTCATGTAGACCTTAATTTGAATACTGAAGAGCTGGAAACAGAACAAGACCCTTCTTGGATATTAGTATTTGTTTATGCAGAGCACAGTGATACTCGTAGACTAGAAGTGTACTGAAACCCATATTAAATTGACCATTTTTCTCAAAGATGAAGTTAAAATGGAAGGTCTTGTTCCAAACAGGAGCACTGGGAAAAAGTGTTCATTGTATTTCTCATCTGGCAGACCAGTAGTACCACTCTGGGAAATCAGAGAGGATTTGGGCAGACTGCCCACTCAACTTAAGGCTCATCTGAGATCCACATATATCCACTTAGCTATCCAACTTGGATTTTTTGTTGCTGTTGCTTCCATGCCCACATGATTTTAGTGCTTTTGTCTAACGTGCAACCCGCTCCACAAGCTTCCCTTACCCAGAGCAGGCAGGTACCTCATAATACTGAGGTCAGCAAATCTATGTCCTCCCATGCCTGACCCAATGTCCACTCGTGTCATGAAAAGTAAAAGTGAACTTGAATCTATAAAAATGTACCATTAGAATTACATATGTACAGATAATCTTGGGATCCAAACAGAAAAATGCAGCCACCTCGTAAACGAGGCGACTATACAGCAGTTGAAAGAACCATACAACCCAAAATAACAAGTGTCTTTTACACACATTTAGAAAAATATGTACACCTACATGCATATGCCTCTCCATATTAACATTTTTCACCTTTCTTGTGGCACTTGAGTATGTTATAAAAACACACTACAGTATAAATTTAGTAAGTCAGATATTTTCTTTACCTCAAAATAAAAAAGCAACTAAGGAAACAACCAACCATATAATACTGACTGCAATTAAGAGAATTCCAGCACTGCACAATATCTGTCACTCTTCACAATCAATAGCTATTTCTCAGAATGGCTTGTACACTAGCAGAAATAGCCAGGATACAAATTTATGAGATAGTAAAGTGCTTTTCCACAGCAAAGAATCATGAGAATCTTCTAAACAGGCTTTGTAACAGAAACATGACCTTTGAAATGCCAAAGCTCCCCTTGCTATTCAATGTTGATCACTGAAGAGCTGTCAGCTCCCAAGTTTTTAAAATATTATCCCTGCTGAGTCATGTACTGCAAAACATCACAAACCTGAACACTGTTACAGGACAGCAGCAACCTGAAATCCAATTTGTTAAAAATACTAGAGATAGCTTTATTTGCCCAAAATTCCCCAAATCTTTGCTTTAAATCACTTTCCATTTACTGACACTACATGCAAGATTTACGTACACAGATGACCGACCACACAGGGAGAAAACCCTAAACGTATGAAGCAATACAAGCATAAAGCAAAAATCACGATTAGAAAGGTGAGTGCCATTATTTTTGCAGTTATTTGCAGCACTGGTAGTTGAAATCTTCAGAATACCTTTTCAGTCAGTGTACATGAGACAAGCATCATGAACATAAGTCATGCAAATCAAGTCATTCACAGACATCCATAAATTTAAAGGGATAACGGACACAGTCAAAGCAAATAGATGCATTTATTTTTTCACGTAGATTCTTAGGGGGGTTGTTGTTTTTACTTTTTACTGCACTGGTTCAAGTGTAAGAAGTTACTCTGATATCAGGGAAGTGAGATGAAGCACTATGCCTGCATCATTAGATTTTACTATCAAATTTCAAAACCTTTAAAAGCAAAGCTTATATAATTTTCTGATTCACAGGTAATACCATAAATAACATCTTCCTGATTATTCAGTGAGTTATTTTAGAAAATCTGTCTTCAATTCTACCACCTTTCAGTATAGTAATCACTCCCTTTTCCAGGCGCTATAGCTGGCAAGTTTCTTTGGAGTCCTGTACCCAGATACTCTGCAGGGCAAGTAAGAATGGCAGAAAATTAATCTTCTGACTAATTTTAGCCTCCTCTAATAAGGATTAAGTGCAAAAATATGATGATATTAAACAAAATATACATCTCTACAACACATAAAGGACCAGACAGATTTTTTACATTCCATTATCAAGACCAAAATCATGTAATTTTGGTGATAAAATCAGAGTACACAGGAGCAACCTATATAAAAATCAAATTCAATTTAAAGCAAATACAGGTTTGTTCAAACACCATTGTACAATTGCTTTAACACTTACAGAATTTAGATAAACAATATTTTCATTCACTCACAGTTTAGTATAAATATAAAGCAAGGCACCCCTTAAGCATTTTAAATAACAAATTAAACATTTACATTTTTTACTGTGCAGTCAGGCTTAACATTTATGCAGCTTCAAAACCAAAGTACAGCCTCAAGGGAAGCCTCTCCACTGACAAATTAATACCTTAGAGAATAGAGCTGAATGGTGGCAATGAACTCATTTGTTCCCCCAATAATGAAGAATGACTCTTTCTTTACCACATCTGTGACTGTTGCTATGGTGACCCAGACTTACCTCATTGCTTCTCGAAGTGCTCCTCGTTCACTAAGAGTCGTGTGCTTGATGTCATCAAAATTATTTTCCAGTTTCTCACAGTTCTGCAACAAATGGACACATCCATGTAAGGCTCTTTGCACATGTATTAACAATATTCAGCATCACGCAAACAAAACTGATTTATATTATGTTACCTCAAATTATGCATTCTGTTTTAATTACATGGGAGTCATTAAAAAGACATTGAGAACTCAGAATTAGAGTAAACATGAATCTTATTATATGGTTGTCATGGAAATCATCTTATACATTTTCCATACTGAAATTTATAGAATTTTTACTTTTTCTTCTTTGATTTTTTTTTCATTTATCTCTATGTGAGGCTACAACGCTACTATAACACACAGACAGGAGAACAGAAACCTAAATGAGGATTTCAGAATTATAATAAAAGTTATAAATTTTGTCCCAATAAAACAGGCAGTGTTGTTGGAGCAAATCAGTCATATTTAATTCTTATTTAATTTAATTTTGAAAACAGAAATTGAAAAGATTAGTTGTTTACCTCAACCACAATGTTTCTTCCAGATTAGCTCACCAATATTTCTAAAAGTAATATAAAACCAACATTTTTTTCACAATAAATGAGGTAAAACTTTGTTATATTTTGTAAATTATTGCTAAATGTGTGACTGGTTCCATTACTTCAGAGCACTGATCCTTATCTTCTGCTGCCACAAAGACAGTAAAATTGATTCAGAAGATGCCGAGAAGTGCAGCAATTTGTGTCTGAGCAAAGTGAGTCTGAAATACCAGTGAACAAGAATTCTTTAATCATCTGCATCTTCCATAGGATTTTTATATTCTCTTGAGGCATCATCAATACAGGAGTTTTTTAGGTTACCCCTGTTCTCCACAACAACTTTTTCAATACCAAAAGTTACCTCTGGGAGGCATAATTTTGCCATATGGGTGTAAGAGAAACAAGTTGCAAGCAGAACAGTTCCTATTGCTAACAACCTCGAAGGCAGGATTGCCAGGCTCTATATGTAGCCATAATTTTAAAGAAATTATGGGCACTATTATTTGGTCATATTGCTTTCATAGTATTTAATAAGTGAATTAATTTTAAAGACCACATCTTAAAACTAGTTGTAATAAATACAATAAGAGTTCTCTATTGTTTTTTCTTATTTTCATTGATTCTTTCTTTTTATAATTACACTCAATCTGAGGCTACAAAAGCATTACTGAAAAGGAAATTATTAGATTCTTGTAAATGACCGAGCAAGATATTTTAGCTTGTTCATTTAACATTTAAACTATCATTATTTTTAGATAAGATTACAGACCTTTTAATACAAAGTTTTAATGCTTTAAAAATACATTTCTGGAAATTTCTTTAACAGTAAATTCTAACATTTCTTTAACAATACATTTCAGAAAAATAAACAGAGCTACACATATCTGGATCTTTTGACATCTTTTTTCTCTTTTCTAAAAACTACACGTCACAGTAAGTCTTGTCCCACAGTTAAAGTGATTTGTTTGTTTGTTGTATATTACAATCAGTTGTCCTTTGCATAGCAAAATCATACATCAAGAGTCACTGGGATTGCTAAAGAAATATGGAAGTTGTACAATGAAGTATTCCATTATTCAGATCAGCATACACTGATATCCAGCTCCAAGCACCTAGAGACAGGCTAGTCATTGAAAATATATAGAAGAAATACAAATCAACAATACTAATTCAGGAAAGATTCTTGATTCATCAATACTAAGATGCAAGTACCTGTGCAAGCAAAATGAAACCTCCCATCCCCCAGGAAAATAGAAGCCAGAGGAAACATAATCTGGAATATTGCTCCAAGAGCAAATGTTTTAACCATCCTGTGTCACCAGCACCTCACAACAGGTTCAGAAAATCTGAGCATCATACAATTCATTCATGACCTTGAATATAAAGCATGTAAAACTAACGGACGATCCAAAGCACACAGATTTTTATCAAACACAACTAACTCATCTCAAGATTGTACAAGCTAAAATAACTGGTCTTGTCCATGTAGAAAATGATGAAATAAGTTCAGTTGCTATTTGTCTATGTCATTAGGAGAAAATGAGCTAAAAACTGAGCCAGAAGCAGACTCATGAAGGGGAATGACCTCACAGGACCATGTCATCAGTTACTGCATTTGTACTGAACAGGAGAGCAAGCAAATGCTGATCATACTCACTGCTTTTCCACTCATGCAAGCATGCTTGACCCTTGCAGAGGAACAAGAAAAGGGTGTCTGAATACCAAATACAGGCATAGCTACAGGTGCATAGATGGCACTTCATGTGTCTGAGTGTCAGCTCCTGTGATACTTGTAGATATCTGAAAGGATATCGGTTTCTGAGAAAAACTACCAGTACCAATGAAAATGTAAGCATGAGAATACTCTGAAGAATATGTCTGGGAAATGAGGAAACTTCAGCAGACCATGACCATGGTGAGTTCTACATTCTGAAGTATTAAATCAGTAGCAAAACGTGAGCTCATTCTATTATCCATGCTACCAAATAATTCATATATATAAGCATATTGCATAGGACAGTGTATTTTGTCCCATAATACATTGCAGATTTAAGTCTAATAAGCAATTTAAGTCCAAGGTGTTTTATTTTGCGTAGCAGCTGAAGTAAAAAAATCTAAATGCAAGTAATTAAAAAATTGCTTTTGGTGGCTCACTGCCAACTGATTTTTTTGTGGGTATAGATACAGGTTAGAAGTTTTAATTCTATCATTCAATAATTATATAGAAGTCTACATGTTATTGCTGTTGGCAGATTTATAGTTCTGCATGATACTAGATTAAATATCATCCTTGAGAAGTTTGGGAGGAAAAATAAGTACAGAGTTGCTATTAGGGACATGGTCATCATAAGTCAAAATACCATTACATGGAAAAAAGCCACACAAGTCTACTGCTTCCTATAGGATTCTAGGATAAATACTTGGAATTATTTTAGTGTACCAAAAAGCAAGAGCAGGAAGCAAGTATTTATATTTTATCTATAAACAAATTTCTTATTTATCATATGAGATCTTAACCTTCATGACAACTAGTTAAAAATGGAGATGTACATTGGATATTCGCAACTATCTGTGGCATCACACACAGCATACTGGTAAAATGTATAACCAGAAATGAGAAAGATGAATAATGAGGGTATGAAGATGAGGAAGAAGGAAGATTAATGAACAAGTTGAAAAGCTTTTCCTCTCATAACCACAAAAATATTAATTTTTCCTGCTATAGTTTTTTCTTTTTGTTGTTAATGAAATAAACTGCATGGTTTGGAAGCAAAGATGTGTTCACAATTCTGTATGGTCAGTTATTTTAAGTGACAAGTCCAAAGTACTCTGACACTGGTTGAAGTAATGTCCTGGTTTAGGGCAAATTTGGGAGAAAACTTCCAAAGTGGTCCCTCTAGAAAGCAGATTCAAGCAGCCCCTCCCCAACTGGTTCGGGAAAAGATATCCTTGGACAAAAGTGGAAAAAAACACATTTATTTAACAAGCAAAGTATTCACAAGCATTAAAAAAGAATAGTATTAAACAATAAAACCTCTAGCTGCTCTGAAGAGACGGCAAATTCAGAGAGTCCTTGTCATGGGCGTAGCTCAGCTCGCTCAGTCTCTCATCAGTCCCTCCTGCCCTGGAAAATGCTGTCCTGGCCCCATGGGCCCCAGGTGTGAGCTCCCAGTGTTTTCTGGGCTTTCAGTCCAGAGCAGGGCCCATCAGTTCCAAGGAAAAGAAAAGCCAGTCTGGGAAATTCCTCTGCCTCAGCTAGCTAAAAACTCCCTAAAAGCAAAGGAGAGCCCTCCCGCTGCCCGTGCTGCAGAGAGCACAGCCCGTGAGAAGGAACGGGGGCAGCAGAGCAGTTTCTGCAAACAAACCGCGCTGCTCTGTCCTCCCTCCGCTCTCAGAACCCCTCTGAGAGGTGCAGAACTGAACTGCCAGCACAAACAGAACAGACAGCTGGGGACGCAAGCATCATAAAGTAACCCTAGGAAAAGTAACAATCCAGCTCTAGTAAGAATAGAAATAAAGAAAACATCTAGTTTTACATAAAAACCTAGGATATTCTAGCAAAAGTGAAGAGTCACACTTTTTAAAACCCATCTCAACGTTCATCAGCTTAGCTTTCTTTCATATGTTTTTGTCTTGGATGAAAAAGCCTTCTGTGTTGACTTATTGGAAAAGCAATTCTTCATTTGGCCCCTTGAGTCAAATGAAGAACTTTGCAGAAGTAGCTCAGAAACCAACAGCAGTCTGGTGTCACCACTGAGGATTTCCCTAAATCACAAAACCACTGCTGCCTCTGCCTGCCTTCAACAGGAATAAGTCAGTCTTGAGAAGACCATAACTCGAACTTGCCTATTCTGTGATGCAGTAGGGCTACTACATATGACCGAACTCCCATTAAAATTAACCATAAATCTCCCATCAAAACAAAAGAGGGATTACACTAAGCCATATCCTGCTATTTTAAATCTAGCCTGAAATACTTCACAGAAGACTTCCAAAATTACAGATAACGTCTCTACACACACTTTGAGATAAGGGAGAAATAAAAATCTTTTGCATTGACAACAGTGTAAGACCTGTACCACAGAAGTTGAGTAGATCTCTTTATCCTTGTAGATACACTGCTAAATTAAAAGCCCTACTCTTCTGTGAAAGACGTTTTTAAGGTTACTACTACAAATTCATTGCTTCTGCACGGTTTTAGAAAATTTTCTTAGAAAGCTTGAGTAAATCTTACATTTTGAATGTCAAACATTCTGTGTATTAAACATAAGGAATGTACAGCAATTGAAAGAACAGCTCTCATCTACTCAGGTCAAATTTACTGTTACTGCTAGTTCTAAAACAAATTAATTTTTCCCATTTTCTTCTTTATAATCCATGAGAAAGTTTCCTAGAGTATGTTGTGTCAATTTCCTACTGTTTATGCCGACAAATTTAATTTATTAATTCATTAAGTGTATTTGTACCTAGATTTCTGAGTCCTTAAAATGAAACAATCTGGCCCACATTCTGAAGGATTTCCTAGCTCACTGAGATTTTTAAATCTTTATGTTTAAGGAGGTAGGTTCCAACAACAGACTACCAAAACTGTTGGGGGACCTACAAAATCAACTGTAAATACCTACATCTGGGACAGATTCAGCAGAAAGATTCTCAAATTTTGGTCCAAAAAGTCCTTAAAACTTCAAGTTCCACACAGGCTACAGGGGTGACCACATCAGCTAGCTCTTTTGAAAATGTTGGTTGTACTGTAGAAGTGATCTCCTTTAATGAAGTTGCAACAAAAAAGCTGACTATTTTCAGGCGACTGAGTCAGAAAGTATAGAAAGCTGATTTTCATATTGATCTTCTTATTGATATATATGAAATGTTAATACAAATAATCACTTATTCCAGAAATGTGAACTATTTCATCAGCACAAAACTTCAGAAATAATGAACTTGTGTTTTATAAACCTAAAGGAACACTATAATAGTAATCTAAACTATAATATATTGCTGCAAGGATAATTATTAAGGGAAAACACAGCTGACATTTTCTGATTTATGCACACAATCAGAGATGGAGTCCAAGGACTGTGACATAATTATCTTCATGCTAACAATTTTTGTAAATCTCTTGACAGAATTTTAGCTAATTTTAAAATGCCTTCTGAAGATTAGCACTTAAAACTGTTGGGGAAAATAGCACAATTTATTAGCAAGGGTATAATTGTAAACCTTCCAAATACTCATTGTGAATATCATTTAGACAGTAACTCCTGCTTTAGCAGCTGGTATATAAGACTCCAGTTTATGGAATCTTGAAACAACAGAGAGAGTAGAATCTAATTAAACAGGATTACATGCCAAAGAAAAATATTAAAAACAGACTAATAGTCAATTGTTATGAATTTGAAATAGCACATCTTTTGATGTGAACTGTGCTTTATTTCAATGAAACCTAAATATTCTTAGCAGACTCCTCTCTTGATTTGGAACAGACTGTCTTTCTACACTGAAACACAAAAAGCTAAATGATTCCATTGATCTTCTCTCAATGACTTAAGCTCCCATCTGCTATAGGGTAAAATGACTTACATATATTGCATTTATTCTAATGTTATTCAAGAGCCAATAGCTGTATTCCATACAGGAAGCCTCCTGAAACTGTCTTCATACTGAGCAACTAAACAAAAATCCTGCCATTTGCCAGAGGGCCTTATCTTAAGAGCAATCTTAAAAATTAAACACGTAAAAGGATCGTTTGATCTGATCTGTAACATGTTATCATCTTTGCAATGTCTGCTTACTAAATCCTTTTTCCTATTTGTTGTGACCCATTCTGAAGGGGTTCTTTATCCAAAAAGGGGGAAAGACCAGCTTTAAACTGCTAACTGACCTGTTGTTCACAAAGGAAAAATAGATCCTTTAAAAAAAATTTAAAATATATATATATTCCTAATATCTGCAGACAGTATATTGTGCCCTCAGGTATTTACATAATATTTGACTGCATGCCATTCATAAAACATGAACCTTTGTCATAATATTTTTTTCATTACATAATACGGCCACATTGGCCAGACAAGCTCTTACAAAAATATAGATATTTGTACACCCAAAAAAGTAGAATTCCAACAGAAAACCAACCTAGAGTGTTAGCAATCAAATAAAAATCAATAGAAAAATCATTAAATAGAATTGTGGGATGCTTTAATCAATGCCTTATTAGCATAACCATGTTAATTTTCTCAGGGGTTCCTTAGCAGGATATTAATCCAAGGCAATAAAAATAGCACACATGTAAACTCGAGAACAAGTATCATATTTTCTCCACGAAGAGGAATACATTGCTAATACAGGATTGATACCAGGAAACACTGATGCATGTGCTGTTTTCTGAAACTGCAAGTGTGGCCTTTTGTTAGTAACTATTATAGAAATACCACAGTTAAAGCAACTGGAAATTCTGAAGTGAAAGCAGACAATTTTGGATTTTTTTAACTTTTCCCAGTTTAAAATATGGAACATTTAATCCTTAAAGACAGGTAATCATATAGAAGTTAATTACTTTTTAACACTTTAGTTTGCAATTTTACTGGGGCGGTGAAAGATGTTCAGTTCAGAGATGGCATTCTGCTAACTTCCTTTTCATGCTGTTTCACGCACAAATATCAAGTGGCAAATTTATCACAGCCTTCATGTTCACATAAGGGTATGGTATCTTGCTTGAATTCAACCTGCTGTTGCCAGAGCAGATGCAGACAGCACGTGTTTTGGCAATGGATAACACATCAGATAGTAGTGATACAGGGAGGGTGAAAAAAAACCTTCTGGAAGGACTAAGCATGCAACACGAAGAATAACAGACCAAGGAACCCAAAAGGATAAAGAGCTACAAAAGATATGCAAGGAACCAGAGGCATAGCTGGAAATAATAATGGAGCAGAGAACACAGGTGATGCCACTAACTAGACAGGACAATTTATAATGCTCCTTTCTCAGCTTTAAAAGACAGAAAACTTTCAGGGAGGGAAAAAAAAAAAGGAAAACCTTTGCCTCTCACATTTTTCTTTCTCTTTTCAAAACAAATGTTAAACTTAATCAGCAGATGAATTAGAAGACTTAGCAACAAACTACTGGTCCCTCTGCATCTGAAGGAACACTTGTAAGACTGCTTCCCTTTATGGGACAGGGTTCTGCAGCAGGGAACAATAATCATCATGAATATCAAAAGCTTCATCTAAATACTGTTTCTTTTTTAATGTGGTTGTAGTCCTGCCTTTTTCATCTTGGAGAGCCTGGTATTCTCAACATGAATTTACAATCTAATTCTTTAAGAGAATGAAGTTTAAATAAAGAGACAGTCTCTTCTCAGACTTCCTAAATATACTATTTCTACTTGATAGTGAAAATATAACTAATGACTAAGAGAAAAAATATTCCAAATGCTATGCTCCCTTCCCCTCCTATTACTTTCACATACCTCAACCCTGCTTGCTTCTCCCTTGGGATTCTTTACTCTGCTTAGGCAAATATTCCGTTGACTCATTGAGATTAAATAAAATCAGAGTATGCAGGTAAAGACCAGACTCATATTGAGAATTAACATTTACAGAGCTCATAACCTGGGAAAAAAGGAAGTATCTTTAAAATGTAGGTAGAACTGTACTCCTAAGGAACAGATTATGTTCTTGACCTTCAACAAAGAGCATAAGGAAAAACATACCCAAAAGCCCTTGCTCTTTTAGAACTCAAATGATTAAGAATTTAAGGAATTAACCCCATATGTTTGAGAGTACTAACTTAGAGGATACCACTTATTTTTCATGCATAGCTAAAGAATTATCAAATATTATTTTTTTTATAAAAAAATAAAGTTATAATTAAATGCTTAAACACCATCCTGAAACAGTATGGTCCTCCCTTATGTAGTAGAATAAAAGCAAATTATATGTAACAGGCTTGCTTCCTCAGCCCAAGGTGCCACCTCTCATCTCTTACACGGCACATTTTATTGTCCAACAGCAGAATTTTTCAGACAGGCCACAACAAAACATTTTCTTTCATCATGCTGTTGCCTCAGTATTAAAAGCAAATAAAAATTTTCCCAACCATTTCTGCAGAAGCTAATCTGCTTCACCTATTTCTCATGGGTTTGCATGAGACTCTTGCCAGAAAAAACCTGGGTTTGGGAGGGGTAGTGTTAATTTTCTTCACAGTAGCTGCTCTGGGGCTGTGTTTTTGATTTGTGCTGGAAACAGTGTTGATAACACAGGGATGTTTTAGCTATTGCTGACCAGCACTTGCACAGAGTCAAGACCCCAAGCAAGAAGGCTGGGAGTGAACAAGGAGTTAGGAGGGGACACAGCCAGGACAGGTGACCCCAACTGACCACTGACCATATGGAGTCATGCTCAGCGCATAAAGCTGGGGGAAAGAGAAGAAGGAGAGAGGTTCAGAGTGGTTATTCTCTGCAGTATGATTTAGTGGGCATGGCGATATGTAGTTGAAGGCTGCAGTTAATCATCTTGGAGGCCTTTTCCAACTTTAATGATTCTATGATGGTGTTTGTCTTCCCAAAACCCCATTATGTGTAATGGAGCCTGGCTTTCCTGAAGGTGGCTGAACACCAATCTGCCATGGGAAGTACTGAATGAATTCCTCTCTTTGCTTGCATTTGCAACTTTTGCTTTACCAACTAAACTGTCTATGTCTCAACCCAGAAGTTCGCTCACTTTTACCTTTCTGATTGTCTTCCCCATCCCATCGGGGCAGGGGGGTTGAGCAAGTGTCTGTGTGGTGCTTAGTTGCCAGCTGGGGTTAAACCACAACAGCGAGGTCATACCAAGGTCCTTCTCTCCTAATCTTACGGATCACATCTTAGATCACGTCTTTCTATTGCCAGTTATAGAAACGTGCACCGCTGCCTTCCACATACTACTTACTAAATTGTGTGCTCCAAATTCTCTCCAACATCTGAAAGACTTACATAAATAGTATTTAATTCCCCTGGAAAGAGCCTGAGAAGATGCTAGATACAATGCCAATAGCTGAGGAACTGTACCAAGGGATTACACTCATATACAATGAACACTGTAGGATTTGTGACTTCTGGGCTCCAAGTGACCCAATATTTCTGTCTGGCAGAAAGAGTGGGGAAAATCCCATCCTCTGTCTGCTTGGCTTAGGAGAAGAAAACAGCAACATGTGAAAAACTTCAGTGCTGTGACTGAAACAATCCACAAAAAATATTACCAGGTATCTGACCAGGTGAATTATCTGGAGAAGGGTATATACACTTCTATTCTAGCTTGCCATGTTATCCAAAATTAACATCAGTATCACATTGCTACTCTAAGCAGCAATGAAAAAAAGCAATATGTGATACTGAGACTAAATTTCCTCAGAGGAATAAATGGAAATATTCAATTCACTTGAGAAGTGTCTATCCAAGTCAAAGAAATAAGTATTAGAAAAAAGGATGCAGACAGTAACCCACAAGCCTTGTATGAAGACCTTGGTGCAATTGTCTTACATGCTGCCATTTTGTTTCAGATTTTCCATCACTATCATAGCTCATGAAAGCCTGACGAATAAAAATAGTAATAATTAAATAATAATAATAGTAATTACATCTGAAGTTCATTCATAGACTATGGATACCACATGCAAACATCCAACAAAATGTTACCTCAGCTCTTATGTTTTTAACTATATGCTAACTCAGAAGTAACTATAGGTGACAGGAGACATGCCAGTAGAAGATATGTAAGTGAGCTGAACCATATATCTTTGGAAAAAATAATAGGCTGTAATTTCTCTTCTATTTCCATTTTCTTTGAGACTCAAAAGACATGTCCTTGTGCTGAGATGTCCAGAAAAGCCAAGTATTTAAGCACATTTTATATTAATTGCCATCTAAAATAGCTAAATCAGCTATTGTGATTTAGAATTTTCTAAATTTTTCTTTCTGTTTTCAAAATACCATATAGAAAAAGAATTGTGTAGACTACTATAATTACATGCATCCCTCACTGTGCTTAGCAGTATCTTATCTCAAACCTTATCTCAAAAGATACAGTAAGACAGCAACCTCAGATTCTGTAATATACATGCAGTCAGAAAAACAAATGGAAGAGCAAAATAAAAAAAGGAAAGCATGAATAAGAATGCAGAAAGACTCACAAAGCTGTTTAAGAGTCAACACAACTACCTATTTTTAAATATCATGCATCAAGCCAAGTTAGTCAAAACAAAAGCTTATACTCATTGCTAAGAAGGTGGAAAGTCAAGTCTTGGTGGGGAGGGTGTGGGAAAGGAACAACAAAGTAGAACAGTACAAACACTTACAATGAATTTTACTCTCTCAAAAAAATATTCAGAAAGTCAGAGGTATGAGGCTATTACAAAGGTTGCAGATCCTATGAAGTTATCACCATCTGTTGTGCCATCTATTTACAGACACAGAGGCATAATCAAAAATCAGGGAAAACTGCTCAGATAAGTGCAATCTTCTTTGAAGATATCAGACATATTTAACAAGCTTTAGAATCTTCCAAAAGAAGTTTAAGAAAATAAGTGGTATTGATTTATTTTCTGTAAGAAATTATGTGAACAAGAACTTCCCTATACACAGAAATGAGCAGAGCTTATGTGTAGCTACATCTTTCAGCAAGGCATTCAAAAGAGCATTAAGAGAATGCTTCTGTAATGCTGTTTGTTTATTCACATGTAGTTTGAGAACAACATCCAGGATAAATATATTGCCTCGGGTCTCAGTTCTATTTACTGCATTAGAGAGAAGAGCACTAACTGCTCAATACCTCACTATGGCACTATGCACTCTCCTAGTTCTGTATCTCATTTACTGTCTTCTTTGCAAGATTTTACTTCTTTGGAAGTTTCACGTTGCAATCTGAATAGTTTTCTTCTCCCAAAACCTTCTGGCCTGCCTTCAGACATCTTAGGCTGCTGTATTCCCCTTGTCAGTCTCTTGAAAATTGCCATGTTCAAGCTGAGGTGAACAACATGAACATGCCCCAAAGCACCAGCCAAGCACCTTCCTAGCAATTCCCAAGCAATCAGGACCACACAGAGCTAAGATGCACCAGAAGAGAACTGCAGTGCAAGACTAGGATTTGAATTTGGCTTAGTACTCTTTTGAGGCATCTAATTCAGACCCCACAAACAGTGCTCAAGACATTAGGACCAGGCAGCACAGCTCCTCAGCTAATTAAATGGGTCTCTCAGCCAGGCAGGCTCTGGCACAGAATTTTCCTCACATTGCTACACTATTCAAGCCTATAAATGGCTCCAACTATTGCAAGTGAAGGTCTTTTAGTTCCCTGAGCACTGCACAGGACAGACCTGCCCCTGCTTGGCGTGTTTAACTTGGAGATTATGAACAGCCCACGCCCCTCTGTGCAACCAGTGCTTGACCTGGGTATAATCACACGCATTTGTTCAATAAATTGCAATAACCTAGTTTTGAAAATGTTATTTCCAAACAGACAGATTGAATAATTTCTAAATAACACTGAAACTCTTACTTTAAATTATTTTTCCTCTCTGGGAAACATATTGGACTTATTAATCAGTCCCCAGCTCCTGAGTGTCACTGCTACTATTGCGTATGCGCAAACAGAGTAATAGGAATGAACAGGATGATGCAAATCAAAAAGAAAAAAAAATCATCCTTCTTTTAACATCGTTACCAAATATCTCCCTTTTCTTCTTGAAGTCATTTTTAGCTCTGATTTTTAATTCTTATTCCTATGCAGCAGTTGCCCTGCTTCCCTTGTGTATACACTGTTTGAGCTTTCAATTTTTAATTTTTCTTCAATAGTGCCCTATCTTTTCTATTTTTTTTCATAACTGGGGTTTTTCTCCCTCCTGCTCTTATTTCCTCATGATTGTTTACTTTCTCTCCCCTAGTCCTTACTAATTATTTGATGTCTCTTGGTCGTTTAATTATGTGTCATGGCTTTTCCTTTCTTACATTTTCATATTGCATTCCTCTATTCCACTCCTTAGCTCTCTGATTTCTATGTGCTTGCTTAACTATTACCCAAATGGCTCCAAGCAGGACACACTCAAACTGAAGAATAAATAAATTAAAAGAAAAATACTATCTGTGGCCATGCGGTGTTGCCTAGCAACACCCTGTACCTCTCCACAGCTTTTCTAGAGCCCTGGTGGCAACAGAGCTTTTCAGACTTATTGCTACAAATATATGCAAGATCCCTCTCACATTGTTTGGCCATTCACTGACAAATAAATGCAGAGGAAAACATAAATGAGAAAGAAAAATTCCAGAGAAAGCATCAGCAACAGCACAAGAAATGGCCCCCTACTCCGATGCACGCTGCCCTCGTCTCTGATGTACTCTGTAAAACACATGCAACTTCTATGTTATTGCTGTTCACTAATACTACTACTGTTACAGGCTTTGAGAAACAGAACGTAAATAAGTTTTCTTATGCAATTAAAAATGTGTTAAATTCAACCAACTCTTAAATAGTTACAGTGGATGCATTACTGGCTGAGATTCATTTGCCTCTTCTGAAAGCTTTACACTAAAAAAAAGGCCTGCAGATTGTATAGGGTAGGAAAAATGGTCCAAGCATGGTCAAAAATGCAGTGGAATTATACAGAAAGTGAAGTTTGTTCCCAAAAATTATAGATTCAATATTAAAAAATTTTCAATATTTATTACTTCTAATTACTTCAGACATGACAGAAGTGAAAACAAAGTGAATTCTCCCCCCAGCACTTCTGTTTAAAATGGAAGTTTATGGGCTCTGTCTTCAGAAGTTAGAATCAAATGCTCATTAAGTCTACACTTCTCAAAGTATTGATGATTCAGCATGAGCTAGACTGTTTCAAAAATACTAAGCTAGTTTCACCAACAGGTTTTTTGGGTTTTTTTGTTTTGTTCCACAACAGTGAAAGACTCCTTTCAACAAGCAACTACTTCTGAGAAAGAAAGTGAGTGAAATTATACTTATTCAAGGGACTAAAACTTTAAGGATATTTGGAGTATTGGAGGAGGAATCAAAAACTAGAAATGCTAAAACAAAAGATAACTACAAAATTTACCTAAGGACAAACCGATGATGAAGCCCCACAAAATGATGAAAATGTTAACGTTGCATTTCTGAAGGGCATCAAAAATCAGCATTCTTGCTTGGAAATTTTATATATAGCTAAATCAGCCTCAAAGCAACTTGATGTCTGCATAGCACTTGCACCAGCAGCAAGTGAAAAGAAAGATCAGAGAGCACACACCTTAAAAAGATATTTAACAGCATTAATTCTCATCTATCAGCTACAACTTTTTACTTGGTAAACACAGGCTGCAAATGATCCACGCAAATCAACAAAGGACAGACACTAACATTCAGGTACACAATTAATCTCATTCCCAAAGTAATGATAGTAAAAATAAAAGGCTGAAGTAAGGTACATAGAGTTGGCTGGAGAACACAGAAGAGCCCATAGATCATACTGACCATAAAACAAACACAGGCATTGCACAGTCAGGCACTTGAATTTAAAATGCCTAAAAAAGGTTTCAAAACTTTATTTGGCTCTTGCATATACATGAAGCAAACCCAGTTAATTATACAATCAGATACTATTTTATATACAAGGGTTTCGTGACTTAAAAACACAACAGGGAACTCACCTAATCTTGCCTTTCAACGTCTGGGGTTAGTGTGCAGCCTTGTTTACTGGCCACTAACCAGATCCTTACTTGAAGGTAGACCCATTTTTCCCTATGAACATTTCAGTGATACTTATCACTGTGTATCTGATGTGATTTAAAAGCAATTTATTCTACATACTATTAATTTTTCCTTTTAACAGGTAGAAATTGGCATAAAGAGTCAAATACTTGAGCATGCTCAGTCAGACTCCCCCAGTCTAAAACATTAAAGCATACAGGAGACTAGAAGTGACAACTTGGACAATCACAGTTAACCTCTTGCTTTCACATTCAGTTCATATTGAGATTTTCTTACCCAGTTCATGGAACCATCACCCTCTGATCAGCTTAAATCCTCTTCTTGCTTAATTCTAGACATGAGACTTCTAGTCACTCTCATCCTCAGCCCTTGGCTGTACACCCTCCTAACTGCACTATTAAATTTATTCTTATCTTTTTTATTCTAAACTTCAGTGTCACACCATTCTTTATGATGTTCTAGTTCCTTCTGTATTGACAGTGCCTGTCAACTTTCTTGTAAAATGCTCCTAATATTTATGTCAAGCTCATTAACGAAAACATTAAATGCTATGAATCTGAAGACTGATCCTTCAAAAAGCTCTGCTAAAAGCCCAGCAGATCTTTTTAAGCACTTCTCACTCTCATTTCCTCTCTAGCCAGTTCCTTATCCATGCTAGTATTCTTATCTAAGCAGATGACACTTCATTATTAGTTGGAAAAATAAAAACCAAAACCCTTGTTAGTGTGTCATGATTTATCCCTAAGAATAAAGCCCAATATGCCTTATTCTCTCTTTCACTTTCCTTAATGCATTTAATAAATCTCTGCTTCAAAATTTTTTTTCAAAGTTTTGCATGCTGCCAAACAAGAGTCCAACAGAGCAAGAGTAGCCCATCAATTCCTTATCTTTTAACACACACAAACTGCATTGGCTATTCTTTAATCAAGAACTTGCTCTACTATAAAGCTTGTAATTTCACATGTCAATTTTTCTGTGATATTTTTATGGATGTTGTTCTGTCCCTTTGACTTCAAACATAAAACACTCCAAGTTTCCCATCTTGGGTAATTTCCACTTCTGTACTTTGCCCATTTAGCCACCTCTTACTTTATTCCTGTTTTACTGAAACTAGGAAAACAATTTACAAAGAATTCAGACAATACCTAAGATGTTTAATCCTATCGTCACACTGACTTTGCTTGTTCTTTTATTTCTTTTAGTTTAAATAGCTTAAGAATCTTCTACTATTTGTTTTATATAGCTGAATAACCTTTTACTATTTGTTTTAATTTCTTTCACCCAGAGTAACTCAACTTGACTTTTGAAAGTTCTCATTTTTTCCTCTGTATTTTCTGCCTTGCCAATCAATCCCATTTTATTCAATGCCTTATGGTTAATCCTCATAGTCTTAATATTCTTCTTGAAGTCGTTTTACAGTCCAGTGTGAAAATACTCTTTACAAATTGGGATTCAAATTCCAAATACCTTTTGTGTATTTCAATTAATAATAATCATCTCAAAATTAATGTCTTCAAACTGTTTAGCTCCGTTCAGAGATCTAAACAGTTTTCTTAACTTCTGACTTTGTCTAGAAAACAAATTTCAGTAATTCTTCTATAGAATTTATATTGAACTAACTTTAAAAAAAAAGATGAAAATTATACTCTGTGTTAATTCTATTACTTCATCCTTTTGCTAAATTTAGGGATGAAGTCCATCCAGATTTATACCAAAATTGGTAAGAGTTGACACTGTTTTTAAAATTCTGTATTAGTGTTTCTGACTAAATGACTGTTACTAACAAAGTTTGTCAGTTATCACATTGAAGAATACTTGCACACTACCGTTATTAGGATCTGTGGTTTACAGGCTGCATTTAAAAAGTCCAAGTGTCTTACAATCAATGGCTTACCTCTGTAATAGATTACAATCAATTCCAAGTATAGAAAGTGGTGAGGGTAAAAGAATGAGGATGGTGAACTTCAAAAAATATAATTTCTGGCATGTCTCCTGAGAGTAATACTGATCAGTAAGGGAAAGCAAGGGAAAGGGCAAACCCTACAGAAATTCACAAAGGGAAACTAAGAGAAGCAAATTTTAAAAAAATTTAAAAAAAGAAAGAAATAAAAAAAACCACAAAACCAAAAACAAACAAAACACACAAGAAACAAACAAACAAACAAACAAACTCACCCAAAAGGGTGCTCTTAGCACACTTCTATGATCATGCATCCCTGCAATGGCCTGGAAATCAAAATCATAAAAGCAGGGAAACTATGACACATACCTAGAATAGATAAATTTCTAATTATAAATGAACTGCATAAACACTGTGGGAATAAAACCAGAAAGTTATGCAAATTTAAGTTTAAAAGGAAGAGGAAAAAATTGTAAAATGATAGTAAGAAAACTGTTCTATATACATGAGAAGCAAGAAGAAAATGAAGAGAACTATAGATTATGTACAACAGAGCAAATAAGTGATGCAGGATCAACAGCCCTCCCTGCTCTTTTTATGAAGGCAGCATGATACAGCCATAAATAAAACTAAAAAAAAATATTTTTAGCAAGAACATGGGATTGTAGGTTCAGCACAGAAAAAAAGAGGTTTAGTAATTTATTTTTTCTAATCAGACAGATGCAGCTCATGTATCACTGAGTCATCGAGGAACTAACTGAAGCAATGCATGGACCACTATCAATTGCACCCACTAGAATGCTTGTGGCTTCAAAAGGTCAGAAGAGACAGACATAGTGCTTCCCTTTACAGAAGGGGATTGGGGGGGAGGGGAAACAAAACAAAATGAAACGAAACAAAACAAAAAAGTGAAAATAGAAACCATACCCCCAGGAAGAGAAAATGGAGTACATGTATTAAAACTTATATTGTAATATAACAAGCACCAACATGAGCATGTAAAACCAATGTTAAATCAATCTTGTTTTCTGCCCTTCAGAGGATGAATGAACTCAAGAATAGCTGGCAGGGTAGATGTGGCAAATCTAGAACAGGTTTTTTTTCCTCCCAAGTATTCCACAGCATGTTTTCATAAGCCAACTAAAAATGTAGACTAGATTAAAAAATATCCAGTGAGTGTGCAACTAACTGAAAAACAACACCTAGTTTTTTTCTATCACCAAAAAATACCTGAATCAAAATGATTCATGATTCACCCAAGACCTCAGTGACTTGGTTAACTGGAAAAAATTAATGTAATAATGGTTTCTACTGTCATGATGTTTGGTGGAATAAGGGAAATAGGGGAGGAAGAGATATTAAACATTTCAAAAGGCAAGAAGAGAATTTCAGAATTGAAGCAAACTAATGGGTCAGAATTTGGGCCATATATACAACATAATCCAACACCCTTGCGGAAGGAACAGCACATGTCTGATAGTTCAGTAGTGAGGCAAAGAAATTATTTTATTCTAATTGGTGCTAACTAGGTCCCAGGTGAAAGACTGTAGTTTTTCATCATCATGATTAGAAGAAGATGTAGGAAATAAAAAGCCAAAGAAAAGAAAAAAAAATTTGAAACCTTGTTTCAAAAAACAGGATTAGCAAAGAAGATCTGAAGGAAAATAGAGTATTGGAAGCATATCTAACAGGAATCTTCAAATATAAAAGAGTCATAGAATGGTTTGGGTTGGAAGGGACCTTAAAGATAATCTAGTTCCAAAACCCCCCAACCTGTCCTTGAATACTTCCAAGGATGAGGCATCCACAGACAGACAGACAGACATATGGAGAGATATATTAAAAATTCTATAACAGAATTTATACAAAGAGTCACCAATCATCAACTGTTCTTCAAGTAGTAGAAGAAATGAAAATTTGATCTTCAACAAATAAAACACTGTATATTTTAGGGAAAACCTTGTTGCAATGATTAAACACTAACAAGAATGAGAAGTCTTCTACATCGTGTGCCATTAGAAAAGGGTTATACAAATACCTGTCAAGAAATGTATAGATGGATTCCAATCCAGAAATTCTCTGAACTACTTCTCCCAAACTTTTACGATTCTATGATTAGATTAATTTCTATTTACAGCCATTGCCAAATTTAAACCTGCTGTGTGGAAACGCTATAGCATAATCTTAGTACACAAGAAATGAGTTTATTGTCCTCCCCTTAAGTGACTTTGATCATAAAGGTTCAGTTTTACACTTGCTATTTTTTACCATCTGTTGCATTATTAACATAAAAAAATCTAACCAGTCTTTTTTGACTGGTACATATCCTTTAATGCACCTATACAGGAAGTCATTTGAATGCTTCTTAATTAATGTACTTGATTTAGCAATGTTAATAACAATCCTCTCACATGCTACATGAGTAACAATACTTCAGCTTATTTTTTTAAGGAAAAACACAAAGACATGAACTACAACTTGACAATTTTCAAATGAACACACATGGCAGGATCCTTACCTTCACAGAAGAAATCATCTGCCAGTTCAGTTAGCAACTAAGCAACATTGTAGTCCTGTTCTCAGCAGTAGAGAAGAAAAGGAAGTTCTGCTGAGTGATTGTTCCAGATAATTGCTGATGAATCAGGAGTGACTGAGGATAGAAGAAATAACTGCAAAAAACATATGTGTAACTTCTGAAGACAGCTGGAACTGCCGGAACGGGGACATAGCCAGAAAGACTTGTGAGGGAATATGCCTCAAGAAGGAGTCCCTAGTCCTTCTCAGCATACTGAAGAATCCCCAAAAGATTATTTCTGATCACTGATTCTCAGTGGGAAACTATGTCTGTTTTCAACACTGTATTCAAGCCATGTATCAGTTTATAAAACAACAAAGTTTTATAACAATGTTGAAAATCTCAAATAATTCCTGAGATTCACCACCAAAAATGTAGGAGTTCCTGAAATCAGGACACTATTGTAAGTAAAGAATACTGAATATTGTAAGTGATGAGGCAGTTACCTGCTCTGCACCTGAGAACTGTACATTGTGATAAAAATGCCACAGAAACTGACCAAGAGAAGGTTTTTAAAGCTTCTGGACAGTTCTGTTGCATTAAGATACTTTTGCAAGCTCCAGTCTGTTACACTTCCTTGCTTCAAAGCATGAGGATGTCATTGGGGTTTTTTTAAATATAACACTACAATGATTTTAAAAAAGACACTGCTTTTTCTGCCAGCCCTGTAAATTCATACTTAAATCAAGCAAATCTTTTTATATGCATATATAATTGCATTTTTGATATGCATAAAAGAAGTAATGGACTGGTACTCAAAAATTTTGTCCAAATATATGGCAAAGTTGCACACAAACTACAAGCAGGGACTTGTAATGAACACTTCAGTGCAACGTAATATTGGACAAGCCCTGCTTAAAATACAGCATTCAGCAAGCTATCCTGCTTCCTTCATACCAAAATTGGTCTCCCAGCTCCTTTTCCTTCTACTGAGCAGGTGTCACCCAGGACTTCAACACTATAAACGGATCTGAAGTGAGTAATTACTAACAGGCTAACAATGGCACAGGATTCTCCAAGAAAGAGTGTACAAGCTCTTACAATTTCTCAACCTAAAGCTCATGACCAATTCTAAACAGAATGGAGAGGGGCCCTCACTGTAGAAGAGGGAAAGTCTAGTAGAGGAAAGAGCAAACTTGTTTTCAGCATAGGCAATGGCTTACAAAAGAAAAAAAAAAAAAAAAGGTGGAAGTAGAAGGTTTGAAGAAGAGTAGCTAGTCTTGATATTTTTTCTGTTCTTCAAAAAAAACTGTGTAAGAAGGCACCTTTATCTCCATCCAGTAGCCACACGAAAGTATCCAGAAATCCACATGTGAAAGAATATAATACTAAGCAGTAGTTGAAAGTTGACAGTGAAGATGGGTTCTGATCCTATCTCTACTCCGATTTGCTCAGCTTTAATGAAGCAGAATGAGTTGGACTTACGTAGAATTCAGCACCTTAAGCAGACAAGCATTTTTCATTTTGTCATATATGTGCAAAACTAAACAAACACTTCAGTTTTGAAATGGTTAAGATCAGAAATATACCTGGAACTAAATTCTGCTCACTAAATGGTGAATGCTGCTCTACAGAATAGGAATCATCCAACATCAAATAAGACGAACACCTAACCTGAAGAACTCTAAAGCGCAGCAGTTAAAAGGTTAGAGGTGGTTTTGCACAGCACTCCAGAAGAGCCACATGGTGAGAAGGAACCCTTTGCACAGTACTAAGAAAGCATTTGGCACAACTTGCCACCACCCGGTATTTGCAATTTAATACATAGAAAATGTGTGTAAAACCACTAATTTGTTGCATTGAGACAAGTTAAGAGCTATTGAGATATTCTAATGAAAACACCTTAAGATATTGAAACTAATATAAAAAACAAAATTCAAGGAAATTCATAATATGCATTTCTTAGAGCAAGTATAAGCAATATCGTATATAAACATGTAAACCACTTTATTCCAGTGAAAGGGCTATAAATGCCAACATATGCTATCGATAAGAGAAAATGCAGAGTAATTAGTTAATCTAAAAAATGCATGAGTAGGAATTTGACTGCTAAATGATTAAACTGGTACATTTTAAAATGTGTATTAATATTTAATTATTGACACTATGAGAAAAGAGAAAATCTCTTGATGTTACTTCTCAGCTCTTTCTGATACTCAGTAACACATGTATTATTCATTTGAATAGTTTGTGCATATACAGTCAATCACTAGTTAAATAAAAGAATCATTCTCAAATTCCCTAATCACCTCAATAGATCCTAACGCAGTATTTTCCACATTTGGGAATCAGAGTGTTTTATTTAAGAAATCAGTCTGGCCATGATGAATACAGCGCAGCTCCAGCAGACATCAGTTCAAAGAATCAGATGTCAAAGTGCTCCCTCTAATGTCCCTTAATCATCACACCAATTAGTGGTTGAATAGTGATGTGATTAAAAAGACTGCTGCTATCCTATACCTATTCAGACTAGTAGAATTCTACATATGTTCTACCAATTAATGTTTGAATAGAGCAGCGATTAGAGAGACATCTGCCATTGTATATCCATTCAGAAAAGAGCTAAACTTGCATATTCATATGCAATGAAGACAAAAATAAATATTTGCAAAGGTAAACTATACGTTTAGATTATAAATATAATTGAGTTGATTTCCTTTAATGAGTGTTCTCTATTTTACAATATTTGGGATTATTTTTTATTTATAAATATAGAATCTTTCATCAATACATGTCTAGAAATGGACAAATTATTCACTGAAAAGTCATTTATTCATTAAGGTTTCTAATTTCAGGCCTTTGATGTACTGGGTTTCATATCTACTTGTTTGCAAATTGCACTATTTCGGCTTCAATCCATCAGTTATTTGTGAAATGCTAACTTGATTATTCTGTAAGCATGATACATGATTAGGAACAAAAATCATGTGAACTTTTTCCACCTCACTGGAATTCGATACTTAGAGGGACACACTGATTATAGCTGAAAAAGATCATCTTGTTTACAGATTTTTCTGTGCAAGCTTGGACATTTGTACATCAAGAGGTACTTACATACCTTTTTTTAAATAATTTCTTTATACAGTTTATATATAGCAGTGACAGCCACAGAAATACTATCAGAGTAAACAAGCAGTAGGACATTTCAGTAAGCTCTTATTACTACTGTTTTAAGGGAGTGCCCTTGTCCTCTGAACGTGAAGAGCAACATGAGCTCTTGCAATGAACTGCAGGTCTCATGCTCCATCATTAGCACAAAGCAATCTGGTAGTTGCAACTTAATGTTGCACAGAAAAAGACAAGGTGAAGAATTTGGTTTTCTCTAATGGCTGGAAAAAATTATAGTACAATTAAAGTCTCTTTCCCAAAGTGAGCCCTTGCCAAAAAGGTGAAAAAAAACCAAACAAACAAAAACAAACAACAAAAAAAACCAGGTGACCATCAAAATTATTTTGTTCATGAAAGAGGAGCTCTTTTTACACAATGCTGATCAGGCTTAGCACATGTAAGGAGAGAGAACAATGCTACTGCTGCCAGAAAATCAATACTATTACAGGCTGAGGCAATTAGCTACAAACCAATTTAAACCCCATTTCCTTTTCACCTTCTTATCGTGTTGAAATATTTCCAGCATTTCCATCTGGAGCAAATGTTACACTTCTTCCTAAATGCAAAAACTGAGGAAAGTCTGAATATATAGTTGGATCTATATCAAATTCTCACCTATCCTTAGTAGGTAACTAGAAGATTTCATTACCAAAAAGAAGGCTGGACTAAAATATCCCACTGAATTCTCCAGTGACAAGTGAATTTATAAAACTTGTGGAGGTGAATTTCATTTAAATTACAGACCTGCACATGTACAAAGTTTACAAAACTCATCCCATAATGCTTACAAATCCTATTCACACAGCAAGGAAATCAGTGTGCTGGGTGCAATGTAAATGCACACAATGTGTGCCCCCCAGTTGGTGATCTAAATGTATGTAAGCATAAAATGCACATAGAAATGAAATTACAAAGAGTTGGAAACCACAAATAAAAATATTAATCTGAAGTCTAAATAATCCTGAACTACTTAGGAAAGACCTGAAATCAAAGCAAATCCTCACAGTTTCCCAGTTGATCCCTTTGCTTTTGTTTTATCTGTAAATTGATTATCTAATGCCACCTAATTTTTGCACCCTTCTTTAATGCTCACTATTACAACAGCCATTTCAAACTCTTCTACTTTTAATTTTTAATGGACAACAGAAATCTTTGCTCCCCCAGATAACTAGAGGCATCTGTTTATACCCCTTTTCAGCATAATTCATAAGAAACAAGAGTGTTATTGCTTAGGTCTAACACTGTTACTTGAGAGTGAGACAGCAATAGAGAGTTTTCCTACTCTGATACAAATCTCCGAGTTAAAATTTCTGAAGGAAAGCTGACTAATCTTGCACCTACAGCTATAAATAATTTTTACAGCAACACTTGGTTGCTAACATAGTAAATAAGCAAGAGCACTCATTGGAAGCACAATTGAACCTTCCTTTAGGAGAATACTTTTCCAATGCTGAGGAAAGCTATTGATATTCCGTTTCCATTTCAGAACTCATTAAATGGGTAACCCAAAGTGTCTCAGAGTGAGCTAGGAGTTAAAATTTCACTTCAGTAATTATTCTGAAGAAATATGTAAGTCTGCCATCTGGAAGTGTATTAGACATTACAAAGTCACTGTGTGCATGCCTCAGCAGATGCAGCTTTTGTTCAGAGTTTTGAGGGCTGTTAATTTAATTAGTTTTGTATTTTCATACTCCCACCTTCCTTTCAACAGTAGTTCTGCAAAGGCAGCATCAGAACAGCTTTAAAAGAATCGAAAGCTAAAAGCCAAATTCAAATTTTAAGGAAATGGAAACAAATAAAGTTAATATGGACTTCAAATGGAGCTTGATCTATTCATTAGCAGGCCTAAACATTATCGCCATTATCTTTAGACCAAAACAGAAAACTGTGTTCAGTCAATACTTTTATACATTAGCGTTCTTAATTTAAGGAGGCAAGGAAAGGATTCAACCATTTTATTTTATTTTTTAATTAAAACCACTCAACAAAAATGATCTGGAGAATGTGAAAGGTCTCTTATTTTTTACTGATGTCTTTTATGTAATGGGAGACCAGAAAAATATTTGATTTTTTTCATTTTTCAGGGCTTTTTCTGCTGTAGTAAGCTAATTGTAAGCTATGTGGTAAATCTTATACAGTAAGAGTAAGCTACATATCTCTGAGTGAAGAAAAGTTTGTCAGCATTAAAAACTATGATCATTACCCACCTAAAAATAAGGACTATCCCTTTACAGTTCCTTCTAGCACTTTACATTTCTTGTAATAGCTTGCAAACCAAATTATGTGATGTTTCTACCAAATAATACAGAATAATGCAGTATTAAAACTATCTGTGATGGAAGTAGTTATATCTGCTCATGTACACATTTGTTTCTTTCTAACTTTTAATCCTGTAAACTGTACCCCATGAGCAGATTCCTGTCGGGGCAGGTGCTAATAACTGCACAGATCTCCAAACAGTTTTGCAGAACTATAAAACCAAGTTGTCTATTAGACTGTAAGCCTATGCCAAATCATCCTGCAATATTTGACAATGTCCAGAACTTCTTTCCACTGAAAATCCAGACAAGGCACACAAGCTGGCAATGAACCCAAATCCATGGTGTTTGCGCAGCCCAAGAAGCCGAGACCTTGGGAATCGAGGAATATTTGAGACACGGTGAGGCACGCACATACAGCTAACAGCAGGAACACGGGAAGAGAGACAATTTCTGAAAAATTGTGCACTTTCAAAATCAACAGTAAATATCAAATACATCATGAGTAAACTGAATATAAAAACCAAGCAACGCTGACATGGAGAACAGCTCAGGGATAACAAAGAGTGATTTAAAAGCCTAAATGCTTTAAGAAATGTGTGTTAACACACCCATTAGTAAAATATTTCTGTGAATGTTACCATTTAACTAACCAAGATAGTTTATAGTGGAACAGCTAATTAGGTTACTACACAGATACCCAGCTGCCCTGCTGCATGGAAACCTGAGCCTCCTAACAAACAGCTTCTGAAAACAGAGTTTACAGCCTGGTATTGATTTCGGGTCACCTGAAAACACGACAACGTAAACTGCAGCTGCCCAGGAGCTGCTTGCTAAGCAGCCCAACGTTCTCTGCAGCAGAAACAGACAGTTGTGGGCAATATCTGCATCAGACATCCCAAAATAATCATCCAAGTTCAAAAACAGAAGGTTTTCAGGCACTTCAGTTTCTAGTTCACATAACATTATCTAATGCCAATAAATACAAGAAAACAGGAATATCAGCTATAGCAAGAAAGAGATTCTAATAATCACTACTATAAAAGAGGAAACCGTACTAAGAGCATTTCTGAAATACTAAGGATATCCTGGGTTGGTCCTCCCAGCAAATATTTGTTGTTTACACTGGATTTCATTATTTTAAGCAACTGAGGAACTTTGTGGCATTTTTGGTTGGGTTTGTGTTTTGTTGGGTTTTGGATGACATATTTTTCATTATAAACAAAATCAACTTCCTACCTGAATTTTCCTTTTTAGTGGGAGTTGTTTTGACAACACTATGAAAAGACCCCAATATCATTATACCCATAAGGGAACTAGTACTCTACCAAAAAGGTTTCTGAATTTAGAGGATTATGTAAGACAACCTGTAGGAAGAAGTAAAAACACTACAAACCTTCTAATCAGATGAGAGATCAAAGAGACAAAAAAGTCTGATAGGATTAGTCAAATATCACACTGAGATTCAGAATTCAAATCCCTAGAGAAAAATGATGATGTCTAATACAGAAAGAGCATACAGAAGAGTATAGGCCGTTTACAGCAAGAAAAATATTTATTCCAAAAACAACTATTTCCTGAAAAATACAATGCACAAAAATTAAAATCCAAAGTAATTTTTTAATCTAAGCTTTATGTATTTATATATAGAATAGGTACATATGACAGGCTCCCCTATTTCTGTAGCAAAATATAATTAGCTTTAAAAGTCTCAGAAAGGATAGTGAATTGCTGCTCTGCCCAGCGTGACTCTCGGAAAATAGAAATAAAAGGAGGAAGTGGCAGAAGAGGCTACCCAGGGAAATCAGCATGGCTCAGGATGTGATACTTGAGCGGGATCAGATTCCACAACAAAAGGCACAAAAGTTGCATCAAACACTTACTAAAATCACCAAAAATGAAGAAAGTATGGAACGCAATAGGTTCTGAAAAGTAAACAGCTCATCACAAAGTAACCTTCTATCTACAGGAACAAACTAGAAGCCAAATGCAGCTACTGAATAACACAAGAAACTCTTTAATTTATTTCTCCCACAGCTGTGATTTCAGCCTCAATGATTGTTCCAGATGCGATGATAAACATGTTCCAGATGCAATGCTAAATGTGCACTTACTGAACAGTTTTTGTCAGAATTCCTTTTCCATTGCTTCTTGACTTGTTTCTTTGCTGCAGTTGAATGAAGAGTTGCATGTGTTTGTTTTCGGGGATTTAAAGCCAGAATGTTCTGTAGAAAAACAAAAAAGGACATTAAAATATAGATTAAAATTTCTGCAAAGGTTCAAAGACTCTTAGATCACACTTTACACACTTATTTACAGTGCTAGGTAAAACCAAATACAATTATTCACTATAGCCCAACTCCATACTAATTTGTTTAGATTTGTATTGTCCACGCCGCTAAGATGATGAATATTTAAAGACATTTCTAGGAGTACTAGAAAACAGAATTATATTTAGTAGCTTTAATAATGGTTTCCATTCCCAGATATTTTTATGTACAGCATATAAAAACACATAATTCTGCTTCATTGTATTACTCCAATGTAGCACTTGTAGAGCAGAACAAGTAAAAATATTTCAAAAGATCTGGATTTTTTCTGAATGTTTCATCATTTCAGTATAAACTCCAACTTCCCCATCAAAATAATCTCCGTCTAAGCCTAGAGAGCTGATGAGTTAACTCATTTATCTTAAAATGCTTTTATTTGCAAGGACACAAATCTCAGGAACATAGCCATGCTTTTAAGTCATAGTGGTGGTCTGACAACAGAGGCAGAATGAAGTTTGCAATGTCTTTCACTATCCTAGTGTAACTCAACAAATTAAATCCAATTTTTGGAACCAAAACTCTTTTTCAAATCAGGCAAGTAACAGATTCCTATAGCAAAAGTGACCTTATTTATTTCAAGGGATTAGTGTGAAAGGCATCCAAGAGACAGATCCAGACTCAAGTCTGTGATGGAGAACAAAACCAGGCACATTGCTGGTTGTAACTTCTGAAATTAGTTTGCAAGTTTACCTATAAAAAAGCTTTGTCTTTAGCACTACATGTCTCCATTGTGGTGAGTACTGTGTGTTTATTCTGTTACTATATGTCAAAGATGTGCAAGACTGACTTACAAAACCACGATGAGGGCGATGGGGTTATGAATATTATATTGTGATTCTTCCTAATTTTAAAAATCTGCTTCAAAGGGTGCTAATGATGAAACAGTCATCTCATGTATTAAGATTTTATTGCACTGATTATGGGGACTTTTTATTTTAAATGTGAAGGAGTCACTTTCTATTCAACTATTTAATGCCTTACTCTGAACTGATTGGTAATGCAATTTTCCCACAAATCAGAAACCTCACATCTTTGAAAATTCTACCTGCAAACAACAACATAGCCCAATACAGCAACTCCCAGCTTGCCGGAAGCACAGAGATAAAAAGTGAGGTAAAACATTCAAAAAAGACTATTTAGCAGCCTACATGCTGTTGACTTTCAGAAAGAGTTACAGGGTGTTACTGGATGTGCCCCTGCAATCCCAGCAGCAAAGGCTCTGCTCCAGCTCCCCAGATGAGTACCTCAGGCAAGATGTGGCAACCAAATACATTCAGTGGTGATTTATGCCAATTTATTTTGCCTTTAATTAAAACAGAGCAGGGACATCCACATAAGGGATATCTCAGTGGATACTTGAATTTCTCAGGATGATCAAACTCAACTGTCAGAGCATTATCTGACTGTTGAGTGCCCAAATTACCCAAGCTGGGCAGCAGGTTTTGAATCATACAAAAACTTCAGCAAAATTTTGTCTACTCTCTTTTGTAATTGCTTAATGCTTGGCCATGAATATTATAATTATTTTAGCAAACTGAAATGAATTGCAAATTTCTAGCAATAAACTGTAACAGATGTACTCCACTGGGTACAGCACCAGTTGGTTTAAAACATGGAACAAATGGTGGGGCAAGCCAAGGACGGAAGAATCCCCATATGTTTGCTCCTGTTGGAATTCTGCAGCAGGAGCATGGCTCCAAGCGCAACAGTTGCAGAAATCCAAAAGGACTACGTAGCACAGCATGTCCCAGAATTAAATCTGAAATAAAACTGGCACAGAAAATACTAAATCACATATACAAAATAAAAATTGCTTATATTTCCACTACATAAATAATATACTACCTGCCTAAATCTTGGATTGCTGACCAAAGTGGCTGCTCTAGCTAGAGGCCCCTGCTGTTTAAGAACAACTCAGAAGTTAACTGCCTAAATGGGAAAATAATGTAAATGCTCTTGGGTCATTTGAACTGTCAGAAGTTAAATTAGTGAGGGTGTTTTCTTCCTATTCATTTCAGTTCCCTGGTTGGCTTTTCACAGCTTATGGCTAGTCAGACATTTAGTAAATTTAACAAATAAATTCAGATGGGTCAGCCACTAAGTGCAAAATGACTGAGAAGAAAGTTCTAGAGTGAGTATTGCAAATAGCAATGAATACACACAACTAAACAAAAATAAACCACTTGGATATGCAAGAAAGGAAACCTGAGACCTCAAATCTCTCAAACACACTCGTCATCTTAGCACGGGAAGAGTTCATTGGTGAGGAGAATTACTTGGGCACCTGCAATCTTGTTTGTCAGTCTCATGCTTATTCTGCTACATAAATTCTCATTCTTGCCAGATGAGCTGTTGTTTGATGTCTCCAGATGCTGAAAGGGCTAGACTCAAGTTCCCCCACAGAGGATGCAGGTGCACAGTGCATCCCTTTTCAAAGTACTGTAAACTTTGAATTCCACATTAAGATGGTATTTGTACAGTAATGCAGAACTTATGAATTCTATCTTTACAGTTTTACATAACTGGCTCCATTTATTTCATTAATAGTAGATATAAATCCATTATCACTAATGGCTGCAAATCAGAATATAAGGATACTTTATTTCAGTAGAAATCCACTGTGGTACTCTGTTGATGAAGAAAGAGATGAGGCTATGAGCAGGGACACTGAGTGAATTGAACCCATGCTGACTTTGTGACTCATGGCACAGAAGCACAATACACACAGTCAAGTTAAACCTGCAGCTCTGCACAGTGCTGATGATGATGGACACCACCGAAGTATTATACTTTCCATCACTATTTCCATAGATTAATTTGAAGACTTCCTTTTGGGAAAAAAGCAAAGGAGCCCATCTCTGTGGAATGGAACTCAAATATATTTTGCAGATGACTCCCTCAAATATAATTACCTTAAGGAATTCCTTTAATAATTACCAATGACAATGACTTCTTTCAGTTCTTTTAAAAAACAACAATTATCACAAGCTACAAAATATAGAAGAATGGTTCAATTTCAGAATACATCCTCTTCTAGAAAGGAACATATTTGTTATGTCTAATAGCTATTGATTTAAGTTGCAAGGATCCTAAAATGCAATAAACTACTCATATGTAATGTACATTGAGAATGACTAGCATGTATAAGTCATAGCTACAGTTTTTAAATTTTGAGAATTTAGTGATAGATGGTTATGTTTATCTGTGCCAACAGCAACATAGCTTCTGAGATTAAATTTACCATAAGCTATTCATTAGATGTTTATTCCTTAGCTTCTACTTTAAATGGCATTATTAAGAAGTTTACACAAAAAATACTAGCTCTAATTTTCACTAATATCTATTAATGAAAAGGCTGTAAAAGTTTTAAAACAGTATGTTATATCACAGTGAGTCATTTTTCAGGAATTTGAATTAATATTACTCCATGCAAGTGATTTCAAAGCAGTCATCCAGGATAGGAAACATTCTCCAGCTGGGAGTCCTGTCTCTGGGACAGCACTTTCAGGTAAATCAAGACAGATTTGGCACATACTCTGCAGTGATGCAACATAAATTTCTGAAGACACTTAATTTTATATTTAATTTCATTAAAAGCATCACACACTTTTTATTCTCATCTCATAAAGGCACTCTTTTCCTGAAATCTGGTTTTTTTTTTTAATTGAAAGCTATTTCAATCAAATGTGATTCTTAATTAAGTGATTCTTAATTATTCAGCAAAATAAAATATAAAGTTATGGAAGTACTGTGCTCATTGGGAATGCTCCAAAGCAAGTGGGGACAGGCGGGCAGGCAGAGAGGGGATGTTGTTAAGAAAATAAGTATGATTTAGAGAACACAGGTGGGACTGCAGTAACTTTAAGACAGTCATCAAAAAGTCCTGCGAGTTTAGTAGAGTCTTTGTAAATTATGCGACATTAATTCAAAATTTGAAAGTTTTTCTTTAAAGCATTATGGTGTGAAATCTTTGGCTTTTCTTTTTTCTTCCCAAAAGTAACAACCTTAGCAAAGTGTCCTGGTTATGTGGACTTTCTCTCTCATTCAAAACAATAAATTTGGAAAAATTCAATAGGTAAAGATCACACTTCTTCTGGAGAGCTGCCTACTGAAACCAATGAGTTGTACCAGGAGTATTTAGTGCTTAGTAATCCTCATACTTGTTACTGCTCATGCAAAGCCAGAATAAGGATCAGATATTAGAACTGTAAAATTCTTAAAAAGACCAAGTAAACATTTGCTCATTTCAATGATTCTATGGACTTCCTGTAGCTTGTTGGGAAAGTTTCCTGAACAGCCCCAAAACACCTCCTGAAGTTCACCACACATCAGTACATGTACTGTCACAGTGAAGCTGCAGAAAATGCAACAGTTCACATGCAGACTGTGACTGGGCATAAAACAAGGTCCCTCGTGTCAGTCTCCTCATTTTAGCATACAGCTCATTTCCCTAGCCCAGCCCCTGCAATACACAGGCTACATCCTGATTTAATCCAGTTGCTTCACAAAGCCTCCTCACCCAAACACGTTTATATACATCAATTAAAATTTGGGAGTAGGCCAGGCATGCTAGGGAATGCATGTGGAGAGCAATTTAACCCACCCCATTCCATTAATCTACCCAATTTCCTTAAAAAGAGTTGTAATCTCCCTCACAGCAAGTAACATTAAATGTATTGCAAGATACATATGTTCACCAAGTGAACGTAATGAGAACATATTTATTTTTTTGTAAGAGTAATGAGCATACTAAACAATTAATTTCAAAGCTATGCAAGTGTTAATTCACTGACAGAAACAAATACCTGGGGCTTTTCCACTAATATTTTCTAGTATATCCGAACATGAAACTAATTGTATAATTGCTATTCAATCAAAGGTCAAAGAACTCAAACATATTTGTTTTCATGAGATTAGGTAACCCACAGTAAGGAACTTTGTTGAAAATTCACATCAGTGTAGAATATGATCAAGGCATGAACTCCTATTAATATCTAACTTGAATTGCCTAATTCACATTTTATTTCTTACATCTACTCTACTTCCAGGAAAGCTGCATGAAGTACTGACAATCAGATGCGGGACTTTGCAAACAATGTAAAGTCCCCATTACACATGGAAGTTTCATTGCCAAATCAGAAAGGGCAAGTTCTAGTCATAGGAGAGTTTGTTACACCAGAAGATAAACGCAAGATTTCAAAAAGTAAGTATGGTTGGTGTCATATCTTCCCACAGCTAGCTCTATGTTATTTTCCATTATTGAAAGAATACAGGACAATGTTGTGAATCTCTCCCATATGTTTATTTATGACAGAATATCCCACAAATCGATACTTGTGTCAAATGTGTATTTCCTTACTGAAGATCAGAACTGATGAGAACCTTTACAAACAATTTATGTAATCCGGCTGACATTGTATCTTAGGAGTTCATGAATTCATGCAAAAAATTCAAAAAGGTGAAAAGACCATGCTTTCACAGTAGTTCAGGCCTGGTTTAATTGTGAAGCAACAAAGGCCAGAGAAATGTGAAATGAGCACAAATGTCAGGGGAAGAATGTGGTCAGCCTTAAGAAAATCCAAGGGAAACTCCCAAGAAATTATTTTTGGAAGCTACCAGGTATGTTTTCTGTTACTGAGACAGACGTATGCACACATGAGTGAAGTCACAAGCTGACTATTTTCTTCCAATGTATCACAGTGTGACAAGGTGCAACCCTCTCATCTCTTTCAGTAATAATAAATTTTGCAGGTGGCCGGGCCCCGTCCATGTCTGGGAACTGACCCTTTATACTGCTATGATGCCTACAAACCCATCCGCAGGGCCCAGTGAGTTGGAAGATGGGGCTCCGCTACTCTGAAGAGACAACCAGCCTATCAATCAGTGCCAAAAGAGCAGCAGCACTGCAGCCTCCTGTGAGACAAGGATAGAGAAGCCAATCTGCTCAAGGGACTGCGGCCTGACCCTAAATCCTGCTGTGCACATGGGCACAGGGAACTCAAACCCAGCTGGAAAAACACACAGCTTTTAATCACAAGACAAATTTCTTCTTCCAGCCACACATGCTCATAGTTTCAAAACAGAGCTAGAACTAAGGCCAAGGGATGACCTAGTGATAAGCATATGCTACCTGCACACGGCCACATGTCTTTAATGTAGCATTTAAGTGCTATATCTTCATCTTTACATTTCCACATAGCTTTAGATTTCCCCATAAGACAAACTGCTGATAGCAGAACAAAAACACCCTTCTGGTTTCTTGCACTCCTTGCATAGCCTCTAATATTTAGGGAAAGACAATTTACCCTGTGACACCCTCATAGCATACCAGTATCCTAGAGGCGTAGTCCCAGATCCATTACTAGGTACTTAGATAGTGGGATTTTCAATTTTACCACTACAAAATTTTTTGGTCCTCAGATTTTCCTGCAATATGTAAATACTACGTCTTAACAAAATGAGTAGTTTTCTAAATCACTCCCACAAAAGTCGGGAAAGTCTTAGTCATGAATATGTCTATGTTAACAAAAGTGTGTTATACTTCTGGCACTGTTACATACACAAAGTTAATGCATTACACATTAACAAAGTAGCAAAATTACAAAACCCTAAGCACAGTTTACATAATCTTGCTGTTACCTTAACTGTCAGATGTAGAGTTTGATTTCTCTAACTCCGCAAGGCATTTATGCTAGGTATTACTGTAAATTCTGAAAGGTTTATTAAAATGAAACCCAAAAAGTTACTTCTTTCCCATAGACAGCAAACACTCTCCTCTATGAGAAGGGCTCTGGGTGGTAAATAATGCTCCTGGACACTCCGCATGCTACTTCCTTGACACAACTAATCTCTGCAGAAGTATCTTGACCCCCACAGGGAAAACCAAAGCAAATACTCACCCTCTGGGCTTTACTGAAGTTTCCAAATAGTACCAGTATCAGTGAATTATTCATGTATTTAACACAAGCATATATATATTATATACATATATATATATATATATATATGTATATCATACAGCCTAAAGCAGGCTCAAACTTCACCACAACACAGGATCAGTTCTGAGGCTCCTCCAGGGCCACCCTACTCTGTGATAAGCGCATGTTTTTGCACTATAAACAATACACCACATCCAAAAGTATTAACCTTTACATAGCAAATTCAGAGAAGACATAGCTGAGAACAGCTCTGATCAATTTACCCAGCGCTGAATTCACTATATGTATTCATTTGGATGAATTAAACATTACCTAATTTACAGCCTTTAAAAGCAGAAGATTTTAGCATTTTGTACAGCTATCCTTGTTGACATACAGCTACTATTTTAATAATTTTGCTCCCTAACTGCATAGTCTTTAATCATCCAACTAATCGGCAAAGTGCAAAAAAACCCAGAGCAACTCATGTCACAGCCTTCACTCTTAGCTTCCTGACTGCTGTTACTTTAGAAGTAAGCACATACACAGTCTCCAGTGTGCCGCACCCATGACACCCAAAGTCACCTTCTTTCATCTTCCTAACGAAAACATCTCCTCCCTTTACAAATAAGAACTTAAAGCTTCAGAAAAAAATACTAGGTTTGCATCATCACAGGTCTGTCAGAACGTTTTGGTTTCCTCAGTATAAAATTGATCTATGTCTCAAATGCTTACACATTAAATTGCTCTGTTACATGAGGTATACAAATGTTATTTGGTGAATGCTCACTCACACAGAGTCATTTATTGAAAAGATCACTGTAAAAACGATCATTATCATATACATTCATTTATATCTCGCTTCTATTTTTCTACAAGACAAACAGATCACAAGACAAAGCAAGCTCAGTTGCCTTTGAAAAAAAAAGTTTGTCAGAACCAAAAAAAGGCCATTGTATTGCCAGAATTGAATCTCTGAATTGGACCCTCAATTGTAAGTGTTTGCTTAAGCACAACCCAAACTTGCATTAGAGACACGTCTGTTAATGACAAGTGAATGCTCTACTACCTTTTGATCAGAGGATAAAAATTACCTAAGTTAATGCTGCTTTAGTTTAATCATTGGCAAAATCAGCCGAAGTAATTTTAGCTGAGCAAAGCAATGTTCTGAAAACTTTGTTAAAAGGTGATTTCCAAAGTCCAATAAATGAACTTGAAATGCAAGGATGAGAGTAACAATATACATCCAAAAGATCTAGTACATTCAGGGCTT
Organism: Donacobius atricapilla; assembly: GCA_013397315.1. Taxonomy (NCBI): domain Eukaryota; kingdom Metazoa; phylum Chordata; class Aves; order Passeriformes; family Mimidae; genus Donacobius; species Donacobius atricapilla. The sequence goes on from WBMY01014150.1 coordinate 857,286, forward strand.
GAAACAAATGTGAACATTTGTACTTATTCCAAGAACATGCCAACTATCTATCAGTACTGACTTTCTAAATCTGTTGCGACAGGAAGAAGTAACAAGTAAACCTACCTTTTTGCAACTACTGCGCAAACTTCTACAAAAATTTCAGTAGCAACTGTTTAATACAATGGTAAAATGTAAAATTGACAATGGGACTACAGATTTTCTACTAACTTTGTGCATACACCAGAGCATCCTAATCAAAAAGGGAAAAAAAAGTGTTGGCATGTAGAAATAAAATGGAAATGTGAAGGATTTATTAATTGTATCCTATAAACAATAAGTATATGGGAAGTCATATTATAAAACATTAAATGTCTGATAATTGGAAAAAAAAACCAAAAACAAACCCACACCTGATTTTCAAGCAACAAAATTTGACAGCCCATGCAAGTAAGGCAAGAGGAAACTGCTGCCAGTTTCTCCTTTCTGTTTTAAAATGTCATTGTCTTCTTTTGCAGAAGCACATAGTGATGTTGCCACCTTTAAGCAAAGAAAAGTGACACTGTAAGCACAGAGGGGCTCACGTCTTATAGATGAGAGTGAAACAGAGTGGTAATAGGAAATACAGAAGATTCCTTGGAGTGCTTCACTCTTACAATTTTGATTTTCAAATCTTATTGACATTAAATACTGATGAATTTGTGGGGCAGAAATAGAAGTGATACTCTTCAAATAAAATAATGAGATAAGGCTGCCCAATCTAGAAACATGCCAGTGAACATTTGGATTCTGATCTATTATACTTTGTCCCATGCTTATAGAGAAAACTTACTTTTAAATACTTATTAAAGAGTGTTGTATGTAGGGGCATTATTTTCAATTCTTTTACTTATTAAGCAAAATTATATCTCTTCTGTGAGACCTCTGAACAGAGAAGAATTGTTTTTATCATTTGTAAGGTTTTCTAAAATTACAGTAAAGTATTTCTCCTATAAACATACTGTAATGATTCCAAGGCTGTGGATTTCATGCTGCATCAAAATCAAAGTATTGGAATTCTGAAAAATAAAATTCACATCTTGGTGGCAGGTCCAAGCTCTCTTTCCTAGAACAGAAGATACAAGACCACAGAGCTATCATTCAGTTCAGATGGAAGTGTTAAAAACTATTTGTCTCAGAGGAGCATCCCTTTGTTTGCTCTTTGTTATGAGCAGGAGAACATACCGCAGAGCAACAGGAAAAGCTGTAACAGAAGTAACATTTTTTAGAAACCATATAAAGGAAAGGTTTCTTCTGGCATTTCTGTGCCTGACAACTTCAGAAATGTGGATTTAGTCTTTACCTCATGGAATCATAGAATGGTTTGGGCTCAAAGGGACTCTGATGCTCACCTAGTTCCAACCTCCCTGCCATGGGCAGGGGCACATTCACTACACCAGATTGCTCAAACCCATTCAGCCTGGCTTTGAACATTGCCAGAGCTGAGGCATCCACAACTTCTCTGGGCAACCTGTTCCAGCGCCTACTACAGAGACTGAAATATTATAGTTCATGACTTTCATATTTTCATCAAAGATCTTTGCCTATTATAGCAGAACTGTGCTATAAAAGCTGCAGAGAAGACCACCACAGCCTGAATGGAGCTCTGAGAGACCCTGGACCATTCCCTCATGAAGATAAAGTAAAAATTCAGATATGGGGGCATTCACAAAGTACAAGCCTAATAACCTCAGGGTGGAGAAGCCCCAGGGCTCGCACAGACCTTCACACCAAAGGGCGGCAGGAGAGAGGCTTTGCGCATGTGTTGGAAAGCCCCTGGTCAGAGGCAGTGACTGCTCATCCTCTGAGGTGCAGAGGGGAAAGCTTGTCCACAGCAGAGGGGGTGACACGGCCCACCAAAGGCCTCCCAAAAGGGTCCCCAGACCTGCAGCAGAGCCCTGCAGCGTGATGCAACACACTCTCAGTGTTGCAAGGGACAGTGTCAAACTGGCGCCCTGCAAGGGAGGCACAAAGTCGCTCCCACCTGGCCCACAGCATACATCATCCACGGGATTCTATACTCCTCGGCGTGGCGCTGCATGTGGCAGCCGCAGCAGGGGACTCTCACCACCACAGAGACCAGATGCAAGGGAGCAATGAGGCATACTTGGGACCCTCAGATGGGTGATATGCTTCCACCTAACCCCTGTCACCCTCTCCCTGTCTCCCCACGCACATTTCTTTTCTTTCGTTCTCTTACCTGCTTGCTTTCTTTTGTCTTTGCCTCTTTTACCACTAAATAAAACATATCAATTTTTTGGCATCAACATCTAACTAACCTTGTTTGGTTTTAACCTCATTTTTGGGTATACTTTGAACCTTCTAAGTTCTTTCCAGTTTATACACAGAGACTTAGCTTCCTTTGTTTTTCTGTGTTTAAATTGGATCCCAACACCCTCACAGTATAGAATTTCTTCCTATCGTTTCATCTAAACCCACTCTTTCAGTTTTAAGCCAATCCACCTTGGCCTACCACAACATGTCGTTGCAAAACAAAGTCCCTTTCCAGCTTTCTTGTAGGCCCTCGTTAGATACCAGAAGGCTTCTCTAAGGTCTCTCCTGAGCCTTCTCTCTGAACAACCCCAACTCTCTCAGCCTGTCTTCAGAGGAGAGGTATTCCAGCCATCTAATCATTTTTCTGGCTCTCCTCTGGACTCACCCTAGAAAGTTCACATCTTTTTTATGCTGGGGATCCCAGAGCTGGGTGCAGTACTCTAGGTGGGGGTCCCACAACGGCAGAGTAGAGTGAAGAATCATCTCCTTCAACCTGCTGGCCACACTTCTTTTGATGCAGCTCAGGATATGGTTGAGTCATTGTTGCCAAATCATGTTGAGCTCTTTCCACTGACTTCAGGTCAGCTCTTCTTTTAGCTATTGTTTGCTCCCTTTTCCTGAGTGAGGACATAAGTTCACAGACAGGGAAGCTTTTTAAGTAGAGCAGGTGCCTAACTCCAGGACTGGAAGTTGCACACCCGAGTTAGCTTCTTCTTACAGCACCTGAGGAGGGGATTCACAGCTGCCAGCACACCAAACAGGGCACCTTGGCAGAGTGTGACAGAACACCAAAGAGACAGGAGGTACACAACCACAACGACTGTTATCTCTCACCCTCCTTGACTCACACATCAACTGGCAGCCTCTAGGATGATGGTTCTCAGCCTGAAACTCTACCTGAGTTTCAACATTTACCTCTACTCAAATACATGAGTTCCCTGCTTCCATCTGAAAAAGGGAAAAATTGGGGAAGATTCACAAATAATTACAAGAATAGACACTCTTGGAAAATTGTCTAATTGTTACTGGAATCACCTCAGAACAAGAAGACCTCCATCCCCATGTTCCTGCCTTGCCCTGCACAGGATGGAAGGCAAACCTGGATGAGAAGTGGAACTGACTCGCTGTTCAGCAAAGATTATAAAAGCAAACCAGAGAACAAACATAACAAGAACGCTGCTCCAGCACTAAAAGAGTTTTAGCCCAACTCTCAAGACTTCTTATGTATTTTTCACTAAGGACTCATTGATTAAGTGCTTAAAGGACATTATACGGCATGTTAAAAATTATCTAACTTTGCTTTTGTGCCAAATACTTCTTGGGGTTCCTAAATCAATTCATCTTACCTCCTCACCTAGTGCCAGGATTTAGCAGCATGCAAGCTATTCTGCTTTACTTAAGAAGCCATTCTTATTTTACAGTCTTCCCGAAACTCTTTCTTAGCATACTCTATCCTAACAAAAGAGTACTGGCCCTTCAGCATAGTATTGGTTACTGCTGACTACTGATACTTTCCTCAGACTACAAACACTTTGAGAAGACATAATATTTTCCTTTGTTCTGTTCTGTATTCGTTTTAATTCTGAATTTCATCACCAACATTCTAGAACAGCTTCTGTTGTGGTTATCTTCTTTGCTTTTTTTTCTCCCAACTCTTTTTGTCACTTTCTCACTTCCATCTGTTTTGAAAAGCTATGTTCGTGCTTACCAAAATCTTTCAAATTTTACATTTTCAATTGGAAGTGAAAAAAGGGCAATAACAAACACAACTTTAAAATGGAAGCAGAATAAGTCTGGGAACCACTTCTAATCTCCTATTTTATGTTCCTGTAGCATACACACGCATCCTAACGCAAGTGTGTGCATGAATTTCCACAAGGCTACTTTTTCCCTCTGATTCTTAAGTCTGTTGAAATTAACAGAGAGGTTCATCTTAGCACTGATGAACAGATTTGTTAAAGCTAAAATTAGATCTTGTATTCACCTGTAATTATATTCCAAAATGTTACACTACACGTGATTTTTTGAGCACAGATGCTCACACCAATTACTGATAACAATCCATGAGAGTTAGTATACAGACCTAACTAGATACACCAAGGACAGCAGGCTCTAATTTCATCAATAGAAAACCAAGGAGAATCTGGTAGTCATTCCCATTTTTGCCCTGAGCAGTAAGTCAGCAGCATTCTTCAATACTGATTTAATTTAGAATTAAGAGTTTTCCTTAATATGATGACTACACTCTATCTCACAAACCTAATTTTTAACCTTAAAATGTGACATAATACGAAACTACTGACACAAATAATTGACTGTTTTATTATAAATAGAATACTTGAAGTTATTTTTAAAATGCCTCATAAATCCACATTAAGTCTACTTTATTGATTTCAGAAAACTTCATTTTATTTTCATAGTCATAGTCCATGATCTGTACACTTAAGGAAAAACACGCTTTTTCAGTTTTTAACTGTCATTGAAATATCCTTCATTTCAAAGATATCAAGAAATTATCACTATTCACTTTCAATACAAAGCCTCTTACATTTCAGCTGTCATTTTCAAAAAATCATACTGAAAATAGTGTTTCTAAGCAGAGTTCAGTTGCAGTGTAATAAGTAATAATTTCATCAATTAGCAGTATTCAGCATCCACTGAGAGTTCTCTCACTATTATTTTATTCATAGAGTCCTTTGTGGAAGTAGCATACTAAAAAGATCCATTTATCCTTCAAGGTTTTTCATAAATGTGTCATACATCTTAGAAAACAATTGGTTATTATTCTCGCTCAATCTAAATAACTATAATAACTTCCAGGTGTAAAACCTCTCTTTATATTTCCAATCTTCTTTACTCCCATTATGGGTCTACATTTTTAATAACTTATTCTAACACTTCTACCTACTTTCACAAATGAATTCTGGAATTTTGCATGGATGCTAGACATGCCTGGATGTAAGGGTAGTCAGCTTATTGTTAAGAGCAGAATAGAGTTGGGTTTCATAGAATGCCCTTCACAATCAGTGAAGACCAAAGCATTTTATAATAAGCAGGATGCTAGTATAGATGCTAACACTGCAATGGCTGGACAGGAAAATGCTGTGATTATTAAACTCAGCAATAGCTTACTTTCAGTGCAGATTTTATTCCTCCTTCACCGTAGATCCCTCAACATATTTATTAGCACTTTTTTCCTCTCTCAGAAGCTCGTCCTGCCTTCTGTCCTTTCATGGCAAGAGTGCAAAGGGCTCCCTTCAGAGCACAATATTCTCACTCCTTAATCGACTGACAGAGATACAACTGGGCAGCGCGAGGACCTCTCTCAAGGCTGGGCAGACAGCCCTGCACAGAGTGCACAGCACAACAAAACACGCCTGTCTTAGGAGACGTGCATCTCCTACACAGCAGCCGGCTTCATTCTCTCGGCATTGGCCAAATATTTTGTTGACTGAGAAAAACACAGCCAGGACAGTTCATTCCAAAGGATGTTCCAATTTAAATTAGGCCTCTCAGAACACAGTTAACAAAATCACACTCAAAACCACAGCAAACATGCAGCAATAAATGAACTAGGTACCACAACAACCTCCCTGCAAAGGGCACAGAGTCCAATCTCCATGAAAAATATAAACCTACTGACATTGAGTGTGTGACTAATACTTGAAGGAAGAATGTCCTTAGGAAGAACACATTACCTAACACCACACGTTCCATTTTTCCACCTTCTGCAGTCTCAAAGTGGTGTGCACAGGTACGTCTATAAAAAAAACCACACACACCAACAAGCCACATAAATCAGACACATTGCTGCCTGGACATCTTGCTCCTTAATTACATATATAATTGTTTTTGAACCTGAAATTAAAATGTCAGAACGCACCATGATTGCCTTTAACTGATGACTAGCATCCCATCTAAATGGAAATATTTAGATTCATCACCTAGATACCTTTTTAATTTGCTTTCAAATAGAGTCACAGGCAGGCATGTCTGCCTTCTCCCATTTGCACTGTTGATGTCAAGTTGAACTGGAAAGGCCAACCATTTCAATGAACTAAAATAAACGTAATTTTAAGGTCAAGTCACTTGTAACACTTCAGGCAGCAAATGTCATACTGAAAATAAAATTGAACCTTGGCTTGAGCAGAGATGAAAGGTTTGGCATTTCAAGGACTTCATTGTGTTTATCACTTTAAATCTACAAATTAAATACCAACATCACATATATTAATATTTATCAAACTAAGAATGCTTTCTGAAACGATATCTTTAAGTACTGGAAGGATTATTAAAAACAAAATACTTTTATAGGTGGGCTTACTCTTAATTCAAATGGTGAAATCCCTGCAAGACCTAAAACCACTTAAAATTCCACATTGGCTTAGGGAGGCATCTATGACCATGGTAAGAACCTAGATGTTTCACAGGAAGGTCTAAATATTTTGACAGAGGAAAGAAGTGAAACTCCCAAACTCAGACCACAGCACAAGAGAACAAGGATGTTGAAAAAGTAGATTATTTCATTTGTGATTTATGATTTGGATAATATTAAGAAAAAACTCCTTTACATATCTTAATATAAACACTCCTCAAACCTACATGCTTTGTCATTTCCTCCTCACTGTGTCTTCTAATTTTTGTTGTTACTATTGTTTTTTTTCTATTCATACTTGAATCTTACATTCTTTGCCATATGCAATAGCAATAAGATATTGGGTTATTTATTATGGTTGTAAGAGTCTATGGACAGAAAAAAAGCAATTTGAAGTTTAAACTATAGATCCAGTCTGAATCACTTGTTATTTCATAAAGGAATACACCCAGCCAATTGAAAGAGAAAATGTTCTTATTTCTAAAAAGCATTATTATGAGAAGAATACCAGAAAATTAAGTTCAATTCTCCCACTTACTTCTTTAGCTGCTTTCTTCCCCAATCACAATTTGATATACATGACTTTTTTTTAAAAATTATATTTTAAATTATGGCATTGCATATTGCATTATGAAACTGCATAAAGACCAAGAGGACAAAATGCCCCCCAAGATCTGTATAGCCAATCTCTGTTGGCACGTTTCACAAACTGATGCTCTGCACATGAAGAGATGCCAGAGATTTATGCTGTGCTGATTTGCAAGAATTCTGCCCTTAGTATAAAAATGACAGCAAATGAAAATGAAAAGACTTTTTGAAAAACATGCCCACACAAACACCACCCTCTGTGCTTCTGATAAGGCATTTATGGCCAAAGGTTCCTAATCCCAAATGTTTGATTTCTTTGCCAAATCACATACTTGCCGAAGTCTCATATAAAGGCACAAATCCTGCTCTTCTCAAAGGCGACAGCACAGGGCAGGGAGCAGAGTGTGTAACACTGTACTGATGAAATAAAAAAAGGAATAGAAATCATATGCTAATAAGAGGAGGGAGGTTGCCAGGCAACCAGGGAGGGAGAGAAAGCGGTTTTTGATTTGAACTCAGTGCTGTCAAAGGGTTAGCATAGCCAGAACAAACAGGACATATTCAATCCAGCTTGTCTGCAGCCACCAGGAATTTCAGCTTTTCTCAATATTTTAACTGGAAGTGTGTTCCCAACTCAGTGCCAGTTACTTTTATGTTCCGTGGGTCATTTCACTGACACCAGCAAAATATTATAGGATAGGATAGGATGGACAGTAGAATTTTTCAAAGTGTTAATTTGAGAAGCAGCAACTTGTGTCCTTGGGTAGCACAAACTGCACTACGCGTGTACACTGGCCAGTAGGACGGAGAGCACTAAGCAAACTTGGGTCCAAGCAAATCCCAGTCCATCAGACACAGCCACACCCCTCTGGGCTGCACTGAAAACGGGGCAAGTCCTGCCCTGCTGCTAAAACTGCGCCCCTTCAAATGCATCTCAAATGCCTGCCCGGCTGCACTCTGATCACAGCTCTTGTCACAGCGGATCGGCAAAATCCTGCCTCGTGGGCAGCAGCCTCCTATATCAGCATGTAGTTATACTTTCTTAAAAGATGTGACACTAAGCAGCGGAAAAAGTAAAATTCCAGTTCGGTCTACAACATAAAATCATTATGAAATTCACTTCTGTAACTAAAAGCAAATGTATTTCAGTTCCTTCTTGTTTTCAGAGTTGCTAATTGCAGTGACTACTCATTAAGTCTCAGCCATGAGAAGGGTGGGAATAGCAGTTCTTAAGTGAAAGAACTTATAGAAAAGAGTAAAATTCTAAGGATGGGAGTTTAACTCATAAGTAACATCAAAACTCAAAGGCTGAAGAAAAATTAAAAGCACAAGTCGATCTTTTTTTCACAACATAATTATTTTGGAGAGCTTGACTGCTACAGTCTCACTGACTATCGGCAGTAGAGGCAAGACCATACGTAATTCCTTAGCATCAACAGGATTCGCACATAAAATGTTTCATACAGAAGACTTTCCTTCCTACTTGCCAGATCAAATTTTAACCTGATGAGTAAATCATTGTTCAATTCTCCAAGACAGACATGATAATTGTGGTCTATAATCTTCCACGAGGTCTAAGCAATCATGCTATAATTGCTGTTCCACTCAGCTAAGAGTTCATTACAATAAAACCACTAAAACAATGAAAAGGCTTGAGAAATTCATTAAGCAAAAAACAGCTAAATAGGAAGCTTTTGTTTTCTCACTGACTGCTTGTCAAATGACCCTAGGAAGACACAGCCATCAATCTGGAACGGCCATCTGATCATCACAACAAGCTATAAAGCAGTAGCATAAAAACATTCTACCTATTAAAGCTTCATTATGGAACTTCAAAAAACTAACAGGTATCTACAACAGAGAGAGACACTGTAATAACTGGGGCTTTTAAAAATAAAAGTTTAGCCTAGATCAAAGAAAGCTAGCTTCAGTTATTCATTCACGTAACCTTTGCCTAACAACTTCGTGAGCCATTCTGATTTGTAGAATTCCCTGCTATCTTGCTGGAGATTTCTTGTTTTTCACAGTATTTATTATTTTCAATCCCTGTCCTGCTTCCCACTTTGGGCACACCAAGCCTAGCTCTCAGACATACCTTTCTATCTGCAGTTTTTGCACTGTTCTTGTCCATTTGTATTGGGAGAAAAGAGATCTGACAAGTGAAACTTGCCTACCTTGCTGTCCTAGCCCATAACAGCTACTACGTATATCCCAGGCAATGAAGAACTGCCACTGCTATCAAACCTGCTACTTAAAACACTATGGGATTTGCAAGCTGTACAATAATGCTTTCTCAAGGCTTAGGAGCACTCCCAAGTGACGCTTCCATGCAGCAGGAGGCATGGCACAAGGGACTCGGTTCCCCTGGCCGATTCTGGAACCAGCTGCAGCCCTTGAATGCAGGCGTGCTGTCTGTACCATCAGTGAGCTGCTCAGACAGCCCACAACCTCATCCCACATTCATTAGGGCCTTCAGACAGCAGTGTAGAACACTCTGCTGAAGGAACTCAGAATCAACAAACAGGCTGCCTGCTGAGCACTGAAGAACTCCTGGAGTCTCTTGTGTTCTCACTAAGGTCAGCACCCAGTGGGCACAGTCTGGCCCTTAAGAAACATTCCTCTGAACCCTGAAGTAATACTAAAGAAATACGTGGATGAATTATATAACTTTTTAAATAAAAATATGTGATTTAAGAGCCATTTATACTTTCTGAAGCTAAATGAAGAGAAAGCACAACAGAGTTATAGTGACAACGTTCATTGCATTATAAGTGAAAGTGACACAAATTTACCCTGATAATTCTCAGACAATTCCTTGATTGGAATTTCAGAGCATGGCTCTAACCCTTCACACTTCTCATTTTATTCTCACAAGTCAAGAATCAGTGCTGGGGTGGACCCAGCTGTGATAGCATTCTAGGTACTCAGCTGCTGGTCTAGCAGGGAATGACCCACTCAGAAACACCCAATTCCCCTTTACATATGCAACATATGATTCAGAAGGAAGGACAGGTCTGTGAAGTGCCAACATACTGCCTATCTACTGTAAGAACATAATGCTCTTTCAGCCTAAATTGTGCTGGGGGGGCTGGTTTAATTGTCTGTGAATGTTTCAGGTTTGAGACACCAGTGTGGCAAAGCGTCTCCACTCCGCTGCTAAGAAACCCTGACCAAGGAAGGGTGGGAGACCCACACTTCTCCCCAGACGGAGTCTGGGTGGCAACGAGCTGGAAAGTATCCACTACCCAAACATCACCGAGAGAAATGACGAGAGACTGCACAGCAACACTGGAATGCAGTCAGGAAAACAGAGCACGCAGAGAACAATGCTACACAATGTCATTCAATATTCTATTCGACACTTAACCATTTTGCAATTCATTAATTTCTGAGTCCTTGATTTGACAACTTCAGTTCTTCAAAGAATCCCGAAGATTGCAATAGATGTAATTATATGTGGTTTACACACAATGATAGTCAGGAATCAGGTGAAACAAAAGAGAAGGCAAAAGAAAGGAAGACTTTCTTTCCCAGAGTATCATTGGGAAGTTTACATGAAGTCTGTAAACATTCTCTGGAGCTTAAATGTACATTCAACAGTTTCACATTACAAGTTAGAAAGGGAATGCTGCCCTTATAGTGTAGATTTCAAAAGTTCTTGTAAAGATTTAGAGAGATAAAAAAAATCCAAGGCAAGTCCTTATACCATAAATCTAAGGTAGGTACTTTCACATGTAGCTATTTTTAAACAAGCTTTCTTTGCTTTTGCTTAGAGTATCAGTGTCCAAGGAATATCAGCAGCACACTTTCATAGTGGATTTATTTCAGAAGGCGGCAGTGTTTGGGCTTTGTGGAGTTGCCAGTAGTTGGGGGAGAGAGTTGTTGTTTTGTTTTGGTACTTTGGGTGCTATTTTTGCTTTGGTGTTAAAAAAATAAAATTGAGAAAAGCATATATTTAAATCACAACAGGCCTAGTCTTCGACAATTTGGAAAGCAGATCTTAGGAAAACAACTATCTATGTAACTTATTCATCCTCTTTAGTTAGGTCCAGAGGCTGAAGCTGCTGGCTAAGCCAAGCAAGAGGGAAAAGATTCCTCAGAAACAGTCTCCTGGAATTTTTCTTTTGTCAACTAACTTGGAGAACCATCAGTGATTTTAGCTACTTCTAGCACAGATTCTTGGCTCTTCTTTAAGCAATGACATGTCTTTTTATCCAGCCTTAACCATTTAAATACATTGTAAAGTAGCACCAGGACTCCAGAGATAATTTTTCATATTTTATTATATGAACTCAAAATTGAGATACTAACTATTGAGATAAGTTTCATTAAACCATTGGTTCGGTTTTTATACTGTAGCCTAGAAAGTGACCAAAACATTCAAGTTGTGCTGCCAGTACTCATGTTGATAGACTCCTCCACTCAACAAAGAAATTACTGAGAGTATTTATCTACAATGACAGGATTAGCTAACAGGCACTGTACCTAAATCAAAGACAAAGATAAAATACATTTTTTTGAAAATGCAGTACTTCTTCCCCCAAAAAAATTAAGTATTATGCAGGTGGGGAAAAAAAAACCAAACCAACTAACCACCCAAGCAAGCAACAAAAACCACACAGGGCTGCAATGCTGCAATTAGATTATCAGTAATTACTGATATATTCATCTGGGAGACAAACCATACAATGACTAAATTTATTCAAACAGATGGGGGAAGGACCGTACATTTGTTAAAAGTACATTTGGTTAGAGGGAGACTGCGCTGATTTCCTTCCTAGTTTAAATGACTGCTGAAAACAAAAATACAGGAAGATACTGACCAAGGTTTCTATCTGAAACCTCAGAATAAAGCAAACACGAGCCTTTTCAAAATCCATCAACTCATCTCCTAAATCATGTAGTACTGCCCCAACACAGGATCCCACCATAACATTGTTCTCTGAGTCTGAGACATAAGTATCTAAAAATGCAAAATAATGCATTGTTGCAAGAAACAAGCAATATTTGTCTTCAAACAGGAAATATTTTGCATTAAAATTTTAAGGAAAGTACTCAAAAATCTGAACAACTAAAATCAAACCTTTGTCATAGAAAAATGAACTTTAACACTTAAAAAATCCAAGATTGGCTGCTCTAAAAACAGTGAGCTGGTAAAAGACAGCGCTGATTTCATACCACAGTGCCTCCCTAATTGCCAGGAAGACTTCTGTGATAGTTCATTCTTCCCGTCTGTTCCATGCTTCAGTTTTACCAGAGTATCTGTAAGACCATTTCTGGACATTAGTCATGGTTTGAACAGCAGCTCAGCTAGGAAATAGTCTGGACACAAAAACTCAATACCAGAACTAATGACAAAATTCAGTCACAACCGACCTAGAGAGGTGTTCAAGTTTTGCTGTGCGTATTCGTGTATTATGTCTGGGCCTCAATGAGTTGCAATAGCCCAACTAAAACTCAGTATTTTACACTTCAAGGTGTACCACAACAAAAAGTTGTGTCAGGCTAGAACGAGACTATCAACCACAAATTCATTTATCATTGCTTTTGTTTTACTAGACTCTTCATACAGAGCTGAAGTTTACAGCCACATGTGAGGTCCTGTGAAAGGTGGGAAAATGGTACCCTGAAATCCAGCCTTGGGACCTGGCTAACAGCAGCAGGAGCTCACCACGTGCACCACTGCCCCAGCCTTGGCCAAAGTCCACCGCAGCTCCACCTTCCCAAGGCCAGGTCCGGACCCTACTTCCACCACCCAGTACGACCTGCAGCAAGGAATGTCATGCAAAAACCTGAAGTGCCACAGGTGAGAAAGCCACTTGCTGCAAGGGTACTACTCCTGTCCTCCTGCTCAGCCTTCCATGCAACTGCTTTGGTCCGAGGAGACAGGATGCAGTCCGTGAGCGCAGCCTGACCCACGGCGGGACAGCGATGAGCCGGGTCCCGCAAAGCCCCGCTGGCCCATAGGCAGCTACGGGACGCTGCGCCCGAGGCTCTCCACCTTGAGACCGCCCAGGGCTCACCAGGTCACGGCCCCCGAGCCCCCTGCCCCTCAGGAACGCGGCCAAAGCCGGGAGCCCGACCCCACCGGGGAGACGGGGCTCGGTCACACGCTGCCCTCGGGTTCTCCGGGGAGGGACAGGAGGAGGCGAGGAGAGGGGAGGCGCCGGGCGCCACCCCCTCACGCCCCTCGGCCGGG
>WBMY01014150.1:870877-909425 GCA_013397315.1 Donacobius atricapilla
GAGCCTCGCCCCACGGCCCGCCCGGCCTCCGGCGCCCCCGGCCCCCTCAGGCCCTGGTGGAGTACAAGAAACTGCGCGGGGAGGGCAGCGTCGCCCTGGCCGCTTATGCACTCATGACAATCCCACAGCAGCAGCCTGCACGCCACGGCTGCAGCCAGCCCTGCTTTGCTTGGGGTCACTCTCCTGCCCCGCAAGGAGGGGAGGACCCTTCCCAGAGCTGCACCTTCCCAGCGGGAGCGGCCCGCGCTGTCCCTGAACCTTCGCCCTCTCCCCGCGGGGCAGCCAGGCTGCCCACCCACTTCGGAGAGTGCCCTGGCAGGAGCCGCCCAGCAGCTGGGAACGGTGCGCCAAGGCCGGGTCACTGCCCACCAAACATTGCAACTGTGTAACACTAAAAACACAATATTTACGGTGAAACGGAAACAAACATTCCCACTGCCACAGGCCTAAAAAGAAAGCAAGTATTCTCCATTTCAGGAAGGAACAACGACACCCAAACCAACCAACCAGCCAACCAAACACTGTAACATCTGTTTCTACAGTGCAGTTTCATTTAGCCACATCTATGATTCCTCAAAATAAGATCACTTTTATCCCTATTTCACAAGGATAGAGCTTAAAACTAATCTTTGATTTTTTACAATGTGCATATCAGGCAACACCCCAGATCTGCTCTTCATTCTCTTTACAGCACTCATTTTACCCAGTTAGCTTTTATTCTCCCCTCTTTAGTACAGCATTAAAAATACATAAATAAATAAATAAATAAATACATAAATATTTTAAAGAGCTTCCCACTCCTATTTACTTTTCAAAAAGCCTGGGAAACCGTAAGTAGTTTCTGGATACTGGCGACCCTTTGGGTGCAATAGAGAATAGGTTTGCCTTTTCCTTTCACATCTCCAAAGACAATGCCTCTCACAGAATAGCATGAAAAAATTTCTTTTCCTTGTAATTATTTTATTTCTTTCCATCTCTGTAAATGAGCCCTTTAGAGATGCCCAGTGGAGGGGTTTTTTTTTTCCTTTGTAAGATGTGAAGAAATAAGGTTGTGATCTTTTGTGTCTCAAGTGAGAGCTATATTTTCTCAAGTCTCTGCTTCAGCACTATTGCATAACAATTCTTACTGATTACAATCACCCATGTAAAGCAGCTGAAGTGTTGGCAGGAAAATCAGAAGCAGGATCTCCTTCATTGCTAGTACTTATCTCTAACAAATCCAAGAGTCTTTGGTTCATTTCACTAATACTGACATTGCTGAACAGCTCAGTGGTCTGATGCTAGCTGGGGAGTTTTCTAGTTGCATTTGCTCCCGACCTAGAGCACTGTATTGACTACGCAAGTACATTAGGTGCAAGTCATTTTCACAAGGAATATTTCCATGAACAGGAAATAATAAACTGCTTTATGACCAACCACTTAGACTTTGCCTTTTAAAGGAGCATTTACATAGAAGACACTAGCAGCAGGCAATACACTCTCCATTATACACATCTTCTGTCTTGTTCTGCAAGTTGAAAATTCTTGGTTACCCCCATGTAGTCTAGCAACTCAAATGAACCTGACACTTGTAGGATTTTTGACCAGTGAAACCAATAAACAGTGACACCATTTAGATTTCACAGAAGTAGAAANGAAATCAAGTATTCTCCATATCAGGAAGGAACAACGACACCCAAACCAACCAACCAGCCAACCAAACACTGTAACATCTGTTTCTACAGTGCAGTTTCATTTAGCCACATCTATGATTCCTCAAAATAAGATCACTTTTATCCCTATTTCACAAGGATAGAGTTTAAAACTAATCTTTGATTTTTTACAATGTGCATATCAGGCAACACCCCAGATCTGCTCTTCATTCTCTTTACAGCACTCATTTTACCCAGTTAGCTTTTATTCTCCCCTCTTTAGTACAGCATTAAAAATACATAAATAAATAAATAAATAAATACATAAATATTTTAAAGAGCTTCCCACTCCTATTTACTTTTCAAAAAGCCTGGGAAACCGTAAGTAGTTTCTGGATACTGGCGACCCTTTGGGTGCAATAGAGAATAGGTTTGCCTTTTCCTTTCACATCTCCAAAGACAATGCCTCTCACAGAATAGCATGAAAAAATTTCTTTTCCTTGTAATTATTTTATTTCTTTCCATCTCTGTAAATGAGCCCTTTAGAGATGCCCAGTGGAGGGGTTTTTTTTTTCCTTTGTAAGATGTGAAGAAATAAGGTTGTGATCTTTTGTGTCTCAAGTGAGAGCTATATTTTCTCAAGTCTCTGCTTCAGCACTATTGCATAACAATTCTTACTGATTACAATCACCCATGTAAAGCAGCTGAAGTGTTGGCAGGAAAATCAGAAGCAGGATCTCCTTCATTGCTAGTACTTATCTCTAACAAATCCAAGAGTCTTTGGTTCATTTCACTAATACTGACATTGCTGAACAGCTCAGTGGTCTGATGCTAGCTGGGGAGTTTTCTAGTTGCATTTGCTCCCGACCTAGAGCACTGTATTGACTACGCAAGTACATTAGGTGCAAGTCATTTTCACAAGGAATATTTCCATGAACAGGAAATAATAAACTGCTTTATGACCAACCACTTAGACTTTGCCTTTTAAAGGAGCATTTACATAGAAGACACTAGCAGCAGGCAATACACTCTCCATTATACACATCTTCTGTCTTGTTCTGCAAGTTGAAAATTCTTGGTTACCCCCATGTAGTCTAGCAACTCAAATGAACCTGACACTTGTAGGATTTTTGACCAGTGAAACCAATAAACAGTGACACCATTTAGATTTCACAGAAGTAGAAAATTTTCCTGCAAATGAAGCAAAACTTACTCTGTCAATACACACAGGTCAGAGAAAGGGATTCTGAGACCTAACCATACTCTGCTTTAACTCACAACTCCTCTTATATCTGTTCCCCTGTTTCTTAGAATCAACTTACTGTCTTTAAAGAATGGCAGTCAGCTTGTCTGTATCAGCCTGCTGCTGTTTGCCAGCTTTCCCCAGCAGTTTGGGAGAGCTGGTCTTCCCTAGATCACCCATCTGAATTCTGGATTCTCAGCTGTGGCAAATAGTGCTTTTATCAGCACTGAACATGTTTACAGCTGAACTTCATTACAGGAGGGAAATAGACAAAAAGAGGGGGATGTGCCAAACATGCATCAGAATACAAGTATTTAATATTTTCTAAAGTACGAGTTGTAAGAAATTTTAAGAAGAGGTGTTACACAGTCCAGATATAGTTTGGGCTTTTTTCATTAAGTGCTAAGCCTCTGATTTTAACTTTTTTCTCCTGCCAGCAGGATTTTTAAAGCAGCAGAAACAGAGCAGGGATACTAAAGACTTAACTTTCACTTCTGACATGAAATGTTGAGGGTTTGTTTAGTTATAGGCTTTTGGAAAATTGTCATTAACCTTTTGTTCCTGGTGCTCTTCAGGTAAAATTTGCTCATATGCCAAAGAAATAATTTCATGTGAACTTTCTTGGAAAAGCTCCAGGCACTCACCACTTCCAGAGCAGCTACAGCCTTGTGCTGGGCATGGTTGCCTAACTGGGAGGGCAAAGGAGGGCAGGGCAGCAGACAGTGGGAAAAGCCATCTCCTTCAATTTCAAACAGTTCCAGGAGCACAGCCTGCAATCTAAAACAAAGAATTCCTCCTCCAGCCGTTGCAGTAGTTAATCGCCAAGTTTAAAGGGTAAACTGTAAACTCTGAAAGTTCAGCATTCAGATTCTGGCACTGATGTATTAGGGAGCCTAGAGGTCTCCATGTACTGATACGTGGTACAAGCAGCTCCCCACTTTTTCATCAAAACTGCCCCTGATTCACATCAGTTCAAGTACTAGAGAGAAAGACATTCCAGACTTTAATTTGCTGGGTAGTTGTACCTTGAACTCAGTAGGCACTCTTCAATACCATGCTATTTTTATTCCAGGATCAGGTTCCTCACTCATTGCATATGATAAAGAGTGATGGTTACAGTCTCACAGCTACCATCTCCCAAAATCTGAAAGCCTGATTTAGCTATCCGAATTGCTCCTTACACTTAAGCAAGTTCACCTATCAAATTCATGGGATTTGGGAAAGCCTGAAGTGAACCCAAATTGCTCTTTTACCTTCTTACTACTTATGACAGTAAAAAGATTTGTATTTCAGTCATTTGCTGCTTCTGCCCTCTTAGTTTGGCTCAACCAAATGCAAAGTAAAGGTGATATATCCAGTAAATGCCATGAAGCATACAAATCGCTTTTGAAGGCTCACAACAGCTTTTCTGATTTTTTTTTTTTCCTTTACACTAGGAGTCATAGTAGCAGAGGTGGTGACTTTTACAGGACAAGGTAAATCACTGTTAAAGCTGAAAGCAGTCCTGCTGAATCCAGTGCCAGGTTCATCAACATGAGGAGATTTGTGTTGCACATCTTCAGTGTACTGGTGTCAAGGAGGAAACAAGTGTATACACATGAAAAAGTTGAAGTATGACAGGGAGAGGTTTTACTGCACTGTTTCTGAAAGGTGCATAAGTGAAGAGCCATAGAGTAGCTATGCCACTGTTTGTCCTCACCCATCCTAATCCAATACAGAAGGACTTGAATTCAAGACTTAATTTAGGGAAGCTTGCTCTGACTACCTCTCCCAAATAGCAGTAGTGATGTTGCAGTATGTAATTACAACTTTGTGCATTTCTTCACCAATTTAGGGAAAATGCTTAGCTTAAAACATCCCCACTAGTGAAGACCTGCACTGCCTTTCTAATCTGTGTGTTTGCAACTGGATTTACTCTTCAGTGCTCAGTCCTCCTCAAAGAGGGCAGCTACACAGGATTACCCAGGGTATGGCACAGTGCAGGAGTACCAATGCTCTTTAGGTGTGAGTTACACATTATTATAAATTCTGTTAGGAGGAAGGTCTGACCATTAGTCAGACATAGCCTTTGGGCATAGAACTGTAAAGTACAAATAAATAAGTAACAAAATGGCTACCATGTGAGCCCAAATGCATTTAAAACTACAAATGAGCTGTTCTTTATTGAGTCCACTAATTTATTCCAGCCATCTGTATCAGTGTAAACAAAACTTGTCTCCTAAAGTGCTTAATAATTTTTAAGATGTAGCAAGAGTTTCAACATGATCATCTTGGGAGGAAAAAATTAAGAAAAATGAACCCACATATTTTCACACCACATATACGATAACCACTATCATGCGATTCAAAGAAATACTAAAAAGTAAAACTTGTTCCTGGCATGACATATTTTTTTTCCTATTTAAATTCCACCAAATGTTTCATTAGGATATTTTAGGGGATGGAAAAATCTGGCCATTTTCTCCTGCTCCAGTCTCCAGTGATGACATCTGCAGACAAATTCTATATTTGTTACTAAGCCTGAAAATTGCTAAATTGATGTGCTGAGTTTGTACTGCTCTGAGAATCTTTTCCCTGTATGTGCCCCAATTTATTTGCAGGGTCTTAATATGCTTCCCATATCACTGACCCTTAGCTAAGTGAATAGCCAAGAAATCTGAGTGTTTATAAGCTAAAAAGTGTACATATTTAGCATGATTGGATACAAGCAATTACAGAGCTCAGATTAAGATGGGATTTTGGACCACAAGCATGAGGGAGAGAAAGCTGTAAGTACTTTATAGGAAGAGTATGTTTGACTTAATTTTAGAGATTCTGAGCAGCCACTCAGTTACATCCAACAAAAGTATCATTTCTGGAAAAAAAAAAAAAGAACCCCAAATCCATTATAATATTTGAAATTTTGAAATCCCTTAGTTGCCTCTGAGACATCTCATAGTTGTTGTGGTGGAAGGGGTGTCACATTCATCTTTAAGCTCCAGGTGTTAGAAGCAGAGGGTGCTGCGTACCAGACACACACATCTCGAAGATGAGAATAGAAAAAAGTAAGTTCTGTTTTGAGGGAACAGACCCTTTGCATTGAGGCCCAATACCGGGTGTTATTTGCATCGTCTACATTTCCTATGGCAGTTTCTAACAATGGTGAGGTCTGCCCTTAGAGTGAGACTTGGTTTCGAGTCATTTCACTGTGCAGCAGTGGAGTAGGAAAAATGATACAAGGCTCACACAAGAATCCTGTAAATGTCGACTGGCTGGATGCAGTGTCAGCTTGACCTTCCAGTCCTCCCTCCCCTGGACAGAGAAGGCACTGAAGTCTCAAAAAAGTCAGACTGCCAAGCTATTATACAATGGGTTTACTACATGGTTATTATACATGGGTTTACCTAACTTCTGGCAACAGCAAGTATTTCTTCATTCAGGTAAGTGTTAGAGATGGTGAGTTACTGCTTAGCTTATAACCATGCAAAATTAACTGCTTCTGTGCTTGCAGTTCCAAAGGGAAGCATGCAATGAGATAAGAGAAAGATCAGCCTCCAAAATAGACAGACCCCTACCATTATATTCACTGAACTATTGGCATGAATTCATCCCAGCATCAGCAGGAGATGTATTTATTTTAAGGGATCATGTAGTTTTGTTGCTTTTCAGTGATACTAACATGGTACAAACCAGCCTCTTGAATTATTTACAAAATAATACTAGTTTTTAACTATTGATGTCTATAGTTGCAGTGTAACTCATTTCAACTTTGATCGCTTTCCAAATGCCTCATAAAACAAACATTTGACAAACAAAATGGCTACTGTTCCCTTTTTCAAGTTACTATTTTTTAATGAAAAGCTGACACCAGGGTAACATCCTTGAAACAAACTGTGTTTATATTATTCTAAATTTGGTAGCTCAAAAAGGAACAAAGAGATTGTGATTTTCTAATAAAAATACAGTAATTCAACATCCTTATAAAAAATTGCAATTAGTCCTTTGTTTCTGCAACACATCCTTTTCTTCATGGCTGAAATCCCAGCTTTGGAAAATGACTGGGGACCCTGTGGACAGGTAACTCAGGGTGGGGGGGGGTAAAGTTAAGGGAAACTGGGGACTTATATTAGCATCTTAACAGGAGTTATAACAGTAGGGGAATGATAGGGTAAATCATACTTGCTGTTTTCTGGACGGAAGGTGGTTGGCATGACCTGAAACCTATTCCACAATGATTCCCCATCACCTGCTGATGGGGGTGGAATGGAGGATGCAGTGGAGACGAGATGCTGTGGCCAGGCTCTGTGGAAATCCTCTCAGGAAGGAGAACTTGATGGTGCTTTTCAGCTGATAAACCACATACCACCTGTCAGCCAGGGGAGACAGGGGAAGATGTCCCACTGCTGAGCCATCAACTGTGGTGAAATCCCTCTCCTTAGATGAACTTGCTTCATTAAAGCCTAATAATAATATTAACACACTCCTCCAGCCCAAAGTTACCCACCTCCAGGTGTGACCACCCCTCACTGGACATGTGCTCTGTATTCTCTTTGACTGTATCTTTAAAAGGGAGTAAGAGAATTTTACACCAATCAGTAACGAAGATACGTTACTGACTACAGTCACTTGAGCTCCACCTAAACACAAAGAAATGGTATAAAAGTAAGTCAAGAATGGTGAAGTTAGGGAAGACTCCATCACAGCTACTGAGATCAGACAACGGGCTGAACCAGTTTTCTCCCCCACAGAACACCTGATGGGTAAGTATCATACTCTGTGAAAGCTGAACATTTTATTCCTCCAAATACATTTTTGCAGTCAGACACTATCACTGACACCCTTCTAACCTTAACCTGTCACAATTTTATATTAATACTGTTAATTCTGTAAACTGTTAGTGTGAATCCTTTGTGGACACTGGCCATGTCTGGCAGCAGATCACATACTCAAATGAAGGGAAAGACCTGAGAGGTCTCCCTTACACTGCTGGTGTGTCCCTGAGTCAGCTGAACCAGCCTCCAATCCAGCAAGGCTGCCCTGGGAAGGCACAAGGGTCTCAGTTTTCCTGGGGCACTGACAGACAAATTAAACACTAGTAATCAAGTAAGTTTCCCCACATGAAGGGTTGAGGGAGTTTCCTCTTTTCACATGACACCAGCCTTACTTGGTAATGCCCATTGACCAACAGCAGCAGTTTTAGGCTAGGTTAGTACCTTTAGAACACCTCCAACTATGCACTGTGATCAAATAAAAAGATCTGCAGTCATTGCAGAACCTATTATTGAAGCATTAGTGAGAGCACTACAAAAGAAAAACCATAGCAAATGATAGGAGCTGCATGCTAGTCTCATCATAAGTCAGCATGGTAGGCAGGTTTACCAGAGAAGTCTTAATTTTAACTGAAATGGCAAAACAAAAATAAAGAGGTAGTACATCATTTCTTGCTTAGAAATGACAATTTACAAGTTACATTAGTTATTTAGCTGTGTTAAAACACATACTAATTTTATATTCGTAGACATCTTCCCATTTAGGTATTATGGCACACAAAAATCAACATTTTCTCTTTCCATGTTGACTTCAATACATACTGGATTGCCATTAAAACAGCAAAGCTTTCCTCCCTCCACAAGTGTTGTACATAAACATTAACAGGACTCTGCACATTTTTAATTGTAATCTTTACATGCCTGCAAGTTACTTCCTACAGAGTTCCATTTACATAGAAAAGATTAATTTTCACTGTCCTGTAACTTCAGCAGTTGTGGTCATACACGCAGTGATATGTATTGCTTCTACTGCAAGATTTAAGCACAATTAAAAGACTATATATTGAAAATCATTTTCTGATAGAGGCAATTATCTTACACAGTGCTCCATGCCACAAACCTCAATTATAACTTGAATTTTATAGCAGTGTTTAACAGTCATCAACGCTAACAGACACAGATAATTAACGTGAATGCCTTGTTTAGGCTGAGCAATGAAATATTGCTGAAGAAAAAAGTTCTATATTGCTTTACATTTACTATAATTTGCTGTAAAGTAACATAGTACTTGGGATGGAAATTAACTAGAAGCCCCCAAAGCACTAACCAGCACATCTTTTGCTCTCTAGCTTCCATCAAATAGGGCAAAAGAAATGAACACTTAACCTGGTTTTCCATGGAACAGTTCAAGAAAATATCTTGCCTACCTTGCTATATAGATGATTTTTACCCAGGATCTTTACATTGCATAAAAGAAAGCAAATTTGCACTTATAATCTCAGATGTATCTGTAGCCGCCAAGGTGTGAGATGTGAGGTGTGTAGGTGTGAGATGATGTATAAAGACTATCCTCAATCTCAGCTGTTGACTGGAGAACTGATTCCCAAATAATATAAATGTCTTCTGGTACCTCCCTCTGTCCTTGCTGAACTACTAGGCTGATGGCAAGATGGCAAGCCAGTCATCTGTCTTGGACTGTTCTGAGCCAGTTCCTGAAGCTATTTCTGAACCAGTGAAATAGGCTAACTTTACAATCAGCAACAGTTATTGCCTTCTTAGCAAGGTCAAAGTGAAGAGAAAAAATTAATTCCTAACCAAGGTCCCTGCAAAATATGGACAAGACGTTAATTCACTGCCATCCTAGCCTAAGGTAGTAATTGTCAATAGGACAAAGAGTCTGCATCATCATTTTCTCTCTAATTTAATCAAGGTCATATTAGATCACTACATCAAATCAAGCAGAATCAATTTGATTTAAAAAAATCTGAGCTAAACCAGATTCCTTTTGGAAATTAACCCTTTACAACAAACATAATTCATCCATGTAGGGCATCTTATTTCCGCTGAAAATTACTACTGCTACAGAACACACATCATGATTTTAAAAAATCTTCCCCACCAAATAAAATAAAATTACTTTATCTAATCTCATGCATAAATTTGTGTTTTGTTACTGTGTATTGCATATTAGTCTCACACTGCAAAACAACAGTTTTCAGAGAAACTGAAAGATATATCTGACAAAAGAAATACTGTATTATGCTAGGTATCATTTACTTCACAGAAATTTAGTTTTTAACAAGAGAAAAAATAAATCATGGTGCTGTGGAACTGCTCACTTCTTACACAAATGAATAAAAGGTTTTATGTTCTTTTGCCCTTTTTTTTTGTTGACTAGTTTTGTTGGGGTTTTGTTTGTATTTTTTTAGATTATGTCCAGTAGAGCTCCTTCCCAAAAATGCAAACCAATTATCACTTTAATTGCAGCATGTACATATCCAAGATTTTACTCGAACTGCACAATAATCTATTACTATGGCAACTTTTAGCTATGCTGGATTCTACCTTCCCGCAGAATGCTTAGGCGGACTACTGCCACAACAGCCAGCAAAGAAAGTGTAATCTCCACCTGGCTGGGCCACAGATGTAGTCCTTTTAGCCCACACAGCAAGTTCCTGCTTCAAGCATTCCAAAAATTTGAAAGACCCCTCCCATATGTCCCATAACGCCTACATCAGTGGCTTCTATAGCCAAAACATTTTTTAAGCTTGTCAAATACTGACAATGAGATCATATACATATGCATGCTTCCAAGTTCACACTTGTTGCAGAGAGAACCTATATCACTGTCACTGGATATTTGCTATAAGCCTGAAAGGAGCAGAATATCATAAAATTTAGAAGATCTTTTTATTTTTTAATATTTTTTCTCAATCACAGAAGAAATGAATCATAATCCTACAAGCAAAGGTACTGTAAATACCAAAGTCAATACAGCCTGACAATACAGCCTGACTCCCACAGGAGCTCCCACACACAGAGCCAGAGCTGCTGTTGAACCCCGTTGTAACAGCCTGGCTGGCCCACCTGTTCAGTGTACCCTTGTTTATTACTCTCCCATCACAGCCTCAAACTGCCAGCTCCGAGCCTGGGTTATGTGCTTGGCAAGTACGTGCCAGCCGTTTAGAGGTAAGCTCCCCCCTGCTCCCAGCAAAGCCATAGCAACACAAGTTTCCTTGGATCTGATTTTGCACCGCTTGAGTAGTGTGCCACTGAGCAAGTACTAGTCACTACAGATGGAGTTGTGATCTTGTGAGGGACAAGCCTTGGCATCAGCAGGATGGATTTGGAAGGATTACAGGCTATGGTAGAGAGAGACATACCTGCTTTTGTTTCTTCCAGTAACAATTTTCCTTTTAAGTGTGTTCCTCCATCTCATACTACTTGCACGGAATGGAATGAAGAGAAGTAGGCTAGAAACATTTATGACTAAGTGTAATCTCAAAGTGTTTTGGAATAGGAAGAATGCACTTGGGACTTAGGTGCCAAAAGTTCTTTATAGATCTATGAATTTTGGTAAGCTGTATTGTAGGGTTTATTTTTCCCTTTAAAGTGGAAATAAAGCACTCAACAAAACCAAAAATGCATAGAATCCCTTTGGTCAGAACACATTTGGTTGGAGGAGAGCACAGTTTGCTATTTAGAATTGCTAAACCTAATTTATTTTTTAAAGTAAAATTTAGGCCTCTTATCCATGGATTATGACTTTTAATTTCAAAATCAATTATGGGGGCTGTTTTATCTATCAGCTGTAAGACGTTGTATCTTTTAGCACCAAGATATTGTAATGAAACACTACTTTAAGATTTAAAAATCTTTCTATCACTTCATATATGAATTTGTAATTTCCTTTTGCCCATGATTGACGAGAATTTAGTTTTTTTCAAAGCATATCTACTACAGCAGAATGTCTGACTAGGTGTTTGATGATAATTAGCAAGAAAATTAGCCTGCTAGAAATATTATTCATCAAAATACCATTGAGTCCTAGGGAGATTGCAAACCCCCATTGGAAAGTTTCTCAGAGACAGGCTACTTGGTTGCAACCGGTTTAAATCACATGAAGTATTGATTAAAGTCTTTCTCAATTAACTAATGCCAACCTAAAAGGTAAACCAGACCTTTCATGTGCCATTTTAAGGGAACATCTAGGTCCAGATTCTCAACTCTGTTAGGGCTGTTTTACTACACCACTGCTGCCTAGAGGCTGCCAACTAAATTTATTGTTGCTGTTCTACCATATCAAAAACAAAGAGAAGAGAAAAGTACTCAAAATATGAGTCTGTTTGAGCCATGCTTTAGTACATAACACCTCAATTCCTACTTGAGTAAATGAGCATCTGAAATTTCTGCAGTAAAGATACGATTTCTGTTATCAATATACACATCACAGTAGAGTTAGGGGGTTTTTTATCCATAACTTTTTTGAAGTGCCCCAAGCACACCCTGGGGCTGCATGTGCTTTTTTGTCTAAGCTTTTGCCTTTAATATACCTTTCCCTTGTTTTTTTTATCCTCTCCCCTTCTCTCCATTCTGCAACCTGTTCTTCATTCTCTTTGCTCACTTGCCCGTGTTCCGTGTGGAACTTTTGCTTTGAACTCTGTCACAGCATCAGGAGCCTTTGGTTTTCTTACTCTTCTGTGATGAACTGTTTATCTTTGAGTAGAAAGTCAAGCTACTTTTGTTAATTTTCAAGCAGAGTGTGGCTGCTTTTTGCAGTGATTATTTTAGTAAATAATGGGTCTGCAGGACACAAAGCTGACTTTTAAACCAAAGTAAATCTCAGGATGTTAAGGAGAACAATCGCCTTCTGTCTGATTGATCCTGAGTCTTGAGGGATGGACTACATCTGCTATAAGAATTATTCTCTTGCTTGGTGAAAACCCAGAGGACTGGAAAAAATTTAAAAAAAGAAAGAAAGAACATCAAAACTCATAACCAAGCATCTTTCTTATAAAGATGCTTTGAACATAATGAAATTATTCAAACACAATGCAAGACACGAATGGGTTCTTTACACCCCACTTATTTCAGGTGGTTTCACAATTTCCTGGTAAACATGGAAAAAAAAGAAATCTGCTTATAGTGGGAAGTGTTTTTTCTTTCCCCTCTTCTGTGGGTGAGCATTAAGAAGTGTTTCTTTCCAACCAAGTTACTCTAATCTGTGTTACATTTCAACTCCCCTTAGCTTGACTGCTGCACGAGGGCCTGAAGTTCATACAGTGTAACCTGCGATGAACTTCTTCTGGTCCATCAGGAATTACCATAATATCTGCTAAACTGTTGCTAAAAGCATAGGATTTTGAGCATCTGTAGGACTTTCTTCCTTATGATTAGCATGCCTTGACGTGTTCCATATTATTACACATTCAAAAAAGAGTAAACTAGTCTTTTCTTTAGTAAAAAGGGTAATTAAAAAGCTAAACTGCTTAGGATGCAAAGTTAAGCAGTTCAGAAGTCTCTGACAAACTCAGTGAAAACCAATTATATTTAAAAACTTGACCCCACATTGATAGGCAAAACCAAAAAAAAAAAAAAAGTCAATGTGCAGATTCATCAAAGTGACTTTCAGATGCAATTGTAATTGTTATCAGCTAAAGAGGAGAAAAACTGTGACAACAGGAATAGGCACAAAAGGATAATGTTAGCTAGCTGAGCTAGTGACTTTTTCTAGTTCCTCAAAAGATGTAACAGTGTAAATACTAGTGAAGTGAGGGGGAATATTTTTTCTATGACTTGTATGTTATATGCAGCATAGAAAAACCATACTACTTTCTAAGCAAAGGTATCAGGAAAGATGATTAAAAGTGAAATCCCAAACTCTTAAAATCAGTTGCAAAACATGCCTCTAGAATGAAATTCTCTAAAGCAGTAAGATTTCAGCAGAAACTAAAGAACTGATTAAAGAGTTCCTCTCCTCACACTGGAAAAAGTCTTTCACCTACCAAGGACCTGTTCCTGCTCACCTTGGGCTTCATAAGCTTTTTTTGTGCCTGCTAGACACTAATTGATTTCATTGAGAGCAGGTGACTTAAATTAGCCAATTTAGCTCCAATTCATGACTAAATATGGAAATGCCTATCAGAGGCAGTGACTGTTTAGTATTTGTTGTAATCTCCCCCTCCCCTGGGGCACAGTAAATGGAAAAGGGAGATTGAGCAGGTTGCGTTTTTTTTCTTTTTGGTAATATGAGAGTCATAGAGGAGGATAAGACCCTTGTGCTCTCCCCTTACAGTCTGCCCCTTGCTCGAATGGGCCTTGCTCCAGAGCTTGCATGCAGGGAGTGCATAATTCAGCAGCTCCATATTCCTGACTCACCACCTCCAAAGTGAGTGTAGGCAGCATCAGGAGAGATCCATGTGATTGCATGAGCCAGGTGAACGCTGAACAGCTGCTTTTTGTGTGTTATTCCCAAACTCTGCCCACAGAACCCAGTGGGATAATGTGGATCACAGTATTGCTCTATGGTTGTACAGAGATGTAGCACCCATTGATTCTTCCGGTGTCTTCTTATGATCTTGGCACTCATCACTCTTCAAATTACATGATATGATGGGACCTGCTGTAATCTAGTTTCCCTTTTATGTCTGGGTTTCCACTCTATAAACAACGTCTGAGAGTCTCTGTTTGCCTTTTTAAATAACATAATGACCAAAACGAAAGCGTGAAATGTTTTTTTAAGAACAGCAAGAAGATTATTTTCTTTCATAGAATCATAGCATCAATTATTTTACCATCTGTTTCTTCTAATCTCATAGATTTGGCTATAGGTGCACTTGTATAACCTCTAAATGGTGCTATCAGAAACATCAGTGGTTTTACCCTGGGTACCCTCATTGTGTAATAAAAATATGTGATCACTCAAAATTCCATGTGTATATAAATGGCCCTTATAAATGCTGGTTTTAGGGAGGAGTTTCCTGTGATATTTCATATGCAATAGTCTTCAAGTCTGTGGGATATGAGAACCTCTCTGCCTCACCTTCCATTCCTGCTCTGCAAAGGATTGCCACATGCTGGGCAATTGAGATGGTATTGGTAAATAATTATGAATGCCCTTTTGTGCTAGCACTTTTCCTGTCTTTTATTTATTTATTTGAAGAATATTACAGATGCACTATCAAGGAATGACATTGTTGATCTGGTATTTTTGGCATAAACAGAAAATAGGTCTTAAGGCTTTCTGATAAATTCTATAAAATGGATTACTTGTACAGAAGAATGTCTTATCTGTGGGTATTTGCCCATGAAACTAGAGACTAAAATTCTGATTAGACGTATCTTTTCCAGTATATTTCTATCAGTGCACTGATTTGGCAAATATTTAGACCCAAAGGTCAGGGCTGTTCATAAGTCTCACTGATTTGAAAGTTCAATGTCTCCCCAAGATTAAACAGAAAGAGGATTGCTTTCCTAAATCAATTTATTTAAGTCTGTATGTAAGTGCTCTGTTGAATCAGGGCCTAAAGTCAGCAACATATCAGGAAAGATAATGAGTTTGGGCCAAATATATGTATTAACAGCCAAAACATACAATGAGACAAGGAACATAATTATTACTTGGATTTGAACCAAGATCCCTAAATGTATAAGTTAACCAGATCTTTAAATTTCATTTCTTTCGAAGCTCTTAGCTTAAATCTAAATGGTGAGACAGGTTACATTTACCTGTACACACTGGGATGGCCCTTCCTTGTCTTCTGCTCTGCATCTGGATCTGCTTCCTGGAGAAGTCACAATATTAGCAGGAAAGACAGTGCCTGCTTGAGTTTATCTTGTTAGGATGGAACAGAAGATATACCTAAACTCCAGGGCGGGTAAGGGCTCTGGACCCCACAAGCTTGGGGTTGAAATCTTTTGTTTTCTGCAGTGTCTTCAAACAGAAGTTTATTTTGAGTTTCTGTATAAAGCAAGTAGAAAGTCATCCTAACAAACACAGGAGATGATGAATCTGGCAGAGCACAATGTAGATCAAAATGGTTTTAATCATTACTCCCTGTTTTAATTACTACTTGACACATTATCTCTATTGTCCTTCTACAAGTCTGTCTTTTGAATGAAATATTAACGGCGAGTTACAGCTGAAAATATATGCAGTCTAGAAAGAAAATGGCTTTGAACTATTTGAAATGATTTATTGTCCACATTTCTTTATGAATATTTATTTGCCATAGTGAAAGCAATTCAATAAAGAGAAAACATGAGGACCAGTTAACTGAACATTTGCATACTCTAACAGTTAAAAAAAGGGAAAGAAAAATAGTATGCTGCATTAGAATGGCGTTAATGTTTGGTTTTCCTGTTTCCTGTAGTTCATTAATATGCAAGATTCAGATCCTGAAGAGGAGATATAAAAATAGCCTACAAGTATGTGTCCCCAGCCTTTATATATTCCCATTCAGAAGGAAATAAACATGTTTGTAGAGGGATTTTCAAGCCCAAGGTGGAGACTATAATTTTGTTTCCATACCACTTCAGGTATCTGGCTGTAAATCTTGCATTTTGCATCATATGTAATCTGTGTCCTCGTCTTGTCAGGACCAGAGGTCCCTCATTCCCTGGCACTCGTCAGAGGAGCAGCAGGCATACCTGCCTATCAGAATGAGACATGAGCACACTGATTATTTTAGTGTTTAAGCATGGCTATGTGCACCAAAACCAAGAGCACACACAGTGATGCTTCTTCTCTTCAATCCTCAGTGGAGGATAAGCAGGATGTGCCGTATGCGCTCTCGTTTCTCCCTGCTTGAATGAATTTCATCGACCAAAAAGCACTATGTGTTAGACTTGGAATGAACTTTGTTCCTCAGAGCTTCTTAGTGATATTCTGATACCCAGTCACAGATGGGGCCTTGACAGATTTTGTACTGATTTCCATGATTCCTTTTTTTTTTTTTTTTAAGCAGGACTGCTGCTGCTTGAGAATTCACATGCAAATGGAGATGTTTACTGGCACTGTTTCACAAGGAAGCTTGGTTGGTTGGTTTTTAGAACTGGTAAACTGAATAGTATATCAAAGTGTATTTGGAAAAGGATAATCCTAACATGAAATAGTTCTTGAGAAAGATGGTTACAATAGTAAAACACAGACTTTGGACAAATACCAAATTCTCTACGCATCAATATTCCATTCTTCTGAGCAAGAATGAAAATAATACTATTTATTTTTAGTAATTATTATGATTATTATCTACCTGAAAATCAGTTGTGAGGCTAAATCATTAATATTTTCAAATTATTTCACAATCCTTAAATAGAATTTGCCCTGAGAGTACTAAATATAATAATTTTCTCTGTATGCCTATTTCATTTTCCTTTGTAAAAAAACCACTAAATGAGTTGTTCTCTTTACATATGTCTACATAAAACATTTTAAAATTTCAGCTGTTGAGCTTTTCTAGAAGTTAATAAGAGGAAAAATTGACATTGCTGTATTTCTTGCTTATTTCTTTCTCTTTTGTCATAGTCTTTTACCCCCACATAAATATCACAATATCATTATCATCTGGGAGCTTGTTACTACGTGTACAAATAGAGAAGTTGAGACCTACATTTGCTATTTATTTCCTTGCCTGAATTCGGGGTTGACAAATAACCACACACTGGTTCTCTGAAGTCAGAGCTCTTTTGATGTACCACTATAAATGTATTTTGTGTTCAGGGAGTTTAAGTTGCACACAGTTAGATGCTACCCCATAGTACATGCCTAGATATATTTGTAAGTATCTCAAATGCTTTTTTTTCTTCTGTAGTTTACCAGGTTCTGCATTTATTGGCAAATGTGTATCAGTTACTCACAACTGAAGGCACCCAGATCCATTTCCTCTAGTTGTTATCTGTTGGATAGCTAGACTCCAATGGCTGAAATCTACATCTACCAACATAAAAGCCACAGGATATGACACTGGTATCTTGTGGTTCCAATCAGCCTCCTGGTATTATAGTAGTATTTTTATTTAACTGTGTTTCTACTGAGTTCAGCATGCTCAGCCACACTGGCTGTTTTGCATAGCATCTGCACTGTATATTGTGATAATTGAAAACTCAATACAGCCCAGAGGCACTAGCACAACAGGACAGGAGTGGGGCATAACTCAGAAGAATAAGGCAGGCAGCAGCACGCAGGGCCGAGCCAGCCCAACACATCTCCAGCAGCAGTCGAGCTGGGTCAGGCATCCAGCAGCTGGGGG
Organism: Donacobius atricapilla; assembly: GCA_013397315.1. Classification (NCBI taxonomy): domain Eukaryota; kingdom Metazoa; phylum Chordata; class Aves; order Passeriformes; family Mimidae; genus Donacobius; species Donacobius atricapilla. The sequence goes on from WBMY01014150.1 coordinate 888,750, forward strand.
TCCCATGACATGCGGCAGCAGCAAACACCCCGTGCAGTGCCTGGGATGTCCCTCCATCTGCCATCACGGGGCTGTCATCTGGGAGCACAGACTGTAGGCAGAGTCCAAGGCTCACCTGGAAAATGACAGGGACAGATCAAAACCAGATTCATGGCCATGCACTCCACTGACAGCTTCCATCCTGCACATGCCCTTCCCAGGGTGGTTCCTGTTCCTCAAATGTCATCTAGGCATTAGTAGAGAATAGGTCAGATATTTTTTCTAGTGTTTCAGAAGTGTAACATATATCAACAAATGTCACTTGCTATTTGAATGCTCAGAATTAAAACAAATTATTTAAATTAAATGACTGGCGTAAGCCACAGCATTTCTTCCTATTAGCCTATGTAGAAAGAAAAAAATGCCTGGAGTTTAAAAAGGAGAAAAGAAGAAATAATGAAAAAACAACTTGTGGCATGAAGAGGATAAATATTTCTTGCCTGTCTTCTTGGCTCTATCTATGAAGATTTTGTCCAACAACCTCAGCCAAAACTATTTAGTGAGTGATTTGTGTGTCTGGCTGATGGAAGGCCCAGTTGTCTCAGGGACTGCTTTGCAGGGTTTCCAGGAAGCAGACAAGTAGGTCTCTGCAGTGGGAGTCACGAGCTTTTCAAGTCAGGAGCACACCTGAGCTGACGGGATGGTTCAAAGGAGTTAGATGTGGCCCTACCTTGTAGCAGCACCCCCAGAAAGTAGCTGATGTTAGATTGTCTCCATAGACTGAAGATCAGCAGCTTTCCATGAGTCATTTGGTGAGGAATGAAGGAAGGTGGACTAGTCCAGGAAACTTGGGCTGTAGGGCTGTAAAATTGAGAGAGGTTGAAACATTCCACCCATTGCGGTTCTCCTTTAAAAGTATATTTGTATAAGAGATTAAACCACCCAGTATGTCTTTAAAAACACACTTAAAACCACCCTGAGGAGCAGATCACACTGGTTCCTGCTGGCATTCTGGCCTTGCTCTCCATTCTGCCCCTATTTGCCAGCCCCAGCAGTTCAGCTCCCAGCCTCCTGCCCAAAGCCAGGGAAACGCCCTGCAGCCCCTGCAGGACACCCCACACCAAGTCACAGGGCTTCACCCGCCACGGGCTCCAGGCCACCGCTGATCCCCAGAGTCTGCCCCAAACGCCTGAGCCTCTGAGGCACAGGCACAGTGGGTAGGAGTGGGAATCTGGGTATGTGTTCATGTTTTTATCTCCAAACTTTCTGCTTGAAGTGCGGCCTTTTAGAGCTCTATTAGATCTCTGGATTAGGGGTATGATTATGTATATTTCCTGCTCATAGCATAGTGTTAGTTAATGATTTCTATAGTTCTTTTAAATTCTCAGGCAGTGACATCTAATATTTTCCTCTGACTCTTCTCTTACCTTTTTCTTCTTCTGTTTAGTATAAGGAGTCATCAGTGGTGAACTGATTATAAGAAAGTAATTTACATCATCAGTTCAGTAGTAGGACATACTTCTTAAATCATCAAAGATAAATACTTTTAATTAAGCAAATGTCCTACTCAATTCACTGTGGACAATCCCATCATAATGGATATTACTTCTGCATGCTAAATCTTAATTTTCATCAATACTGAATGCACAACGCAAAACCATTATTAAAAAGTAGGCTTACTGTAATATTGCCATTTTGAAGCTGCCAGCTTTTATATTCATTAATATGATGACAACAGACTCCCAGCTAACAAATTTTACTACAGATCAGAATTTTTATCAGATATGTATATGAGATCAAATCTATGCCAGTCTATTATTTGCAGTTTTTATTAAAAAGTTAAGTTGGGATTATTATAAACTCTCTTTGGATTCCTTAATAAAAAAATTAAAGTTAAAATCGAGTGAGAGTTCCTGGAAGCATTTTAAAAAGCTGCAACATCAATTAAGTCAGCAGGCACCACACAGCACAGGGAAGCATTTACCGACCAGAAGATGAATGTCTCTTCACTGAGAGGCTAATGGGTTTACTTTATGTGGATTTTTGAGATACAGAGAGAGGAGAAAGCAAGAAGAACTCCAAGCCAATGATTTCCTAATCTAAGACATCATATTGTTTCCTGATCAAAGCTTTCAAATTCTGATGTAAACTGACTTCTTTTGTGACCAACATCTCCTCTTTTCGCCCCTCCCTCCCTCTGTTCAGGCTTGGATTTGGAAGTCCCTCCTCCAGAGGAAGAAAGCCTGATCCCTATTGCTTCAATTGTGGTGTTGAAACCCATTAATACTTCTCTGGCAGGTACCCTAACCCTGGTGCCCTTGAACATGCTCAAAAAACCATAGGGTATTCCTGAGCCTTTGTCCCTGAGAGGATTATCAGGGTTGCCCTGGGGCCAGCCTGAAGGTGTTTTAACAGGTAACAGGGGTGGGCTTCACACCTGACTTCAAATTCGCCTCAGGCTGCCCCTGCTCAGCAACACAGATGCAGCCATTGAAATTAGGGGGTAAAGCATGGCTCTGTGTATGAGGGAGAGCGTGACTCCTCAGAATCTGGTGGAGGATATGTCCAGATATATCTTCCCCCTACCAGGACAGGCATCCTAACGGAGGGTACAGGGACGGGAGACCTGTGCTGTTTCTGCCACTGACTTCTCCTCTGACCTAGAGTTAGTTACTTAATCTGTCTCTCCTTCTCACTTTCTTTCTTTTCTGGCCTCTCTTGTGGCTCATGAAATGTCTGAAGGAGAGACTGCAGCACTCTGTGTGATTTTGCTGTGCTTAGCCAAGTAGGTCTTGGTGGGTCCTGTGGCTATATAATTGTAAAAGTAAATAAATAGATAATACTGGTAACAGCAGTTATCTTTTTGTGTGTGAACAATAGGTTTCTAATGGAGGAGAAGCCTCTTCTCCGAGTTTTTTTTTATCTGCAAGTTAAAGTTTCTCTTTACTCACTCAACTGGAGAAGATGCTGCTTTTGTAATCAGACAAAACTTATCATGTAAAGTGGAACACATCTTTGATTATACTGAATACTATCCTATCTGTAATTTACCCTTGCTGCTGCGAAGGACACAACGTGATTAAGCTAAGAAATGATAAACTGAACATTATGTGCCAAGATGGTAAAAGATTTTTCCTATCTAAATAGGAAACAATCATAAAAAAACAGTGAAACTACACAAGAAAGTGTTTTAACATATTACAGACAAACCACCCCGCTGTTGCCTTGTATTGTACTGTTGCTTATATTGTATTCCTTGCTCAGATTGCTGGGGATAACTTCTTCTGTAGCCTACAATATTTGTTTTTTAGAAACTAAAACTGTCATGATTTTTTAATGATGTGAGTATCCTTCCTCCATAAGTTCATATGTACTGTTACCTGCTCAGTCTGTCAACTCTTCTGCCTTCCCCTGGGTGAGTCCAGATCCTCCCAGTGACATTTCTCAAATTGTAGATCTGTGCAGTGCATTTTCCCGGAGCTGTTAAAAGCGTTTCTACTTTACTTAATGATAATGTTTAGCAGTACCAGCCATCACTCACTATTTGGTATACAGCAGGTACTCTGCACAGGGGCAGAGGGGGCATTATCCTGATTTTACAGACCAGAGAAACAAGGTGTTGCATTTGGCAGCAATTAGCCCAGAATATGCTGCAGAACATGCTAACAGGAGAAGGTCCAACACACCTTCAGCTCACATTTTATTCTTTAGTGTGTTAGTGCTTTTGTTTCCTCCAATATTCCCAGTTGCACTCTGCCCTCCTCACTATTTCAGAGAATTATCACAGTAGAGCCAAGTGCTTTTGCAATAACACATTCAGATACTGCAGCAAACAATATAACTTTCCTAATTTTGAAGTGTGAGTTCGCCATTTATGGTGCTTAGTAACTTCTACCATGTCTCTGATGATTTCTGGGTCTGCTGCCAGTAACATTACATTCCTAGCCAAATTAGTATGTGATATTTCGTGCTCGTACTGCAGTGGTAAGGTCTGTTTGCTGTTCCCATATAGATGTATTTTTGACAGGAAGAGCAATTCTATAAGCCCAGGATGAAAAGCCCATCAATTGAATTGGTACCACATTACCATGGCAACAATATAATGCTAATGAAATTGTGACTGTTGAACTTGTTTTATGGAACTCTACAAAATAGGCTTTATAAAAGGGGAAACCTTGTTGACTAGTAAACATTTCAAAGCATGATGAAAACCTGAGAAACACACGTGCTGTGACTTATTAATCATGTTATCATCCTCAATTAAGATAATAAATTGCTCTTTGTATGAGGAATAGTGCTCTCAAAAAAATGAAATTATATGGTAAATCTCTGTTTCTCCAGGTTTTAACATGCACCACAGAAAGACTTGCTCACCTCTGTGCCCTGGTTCACTGGATCAGTTGGCATAAGCATGTATTGGGTCATGCAGTTTTTGCTCCTTGTTTAATCTTTCTCAGAATCTGTAAAATTTACTGCTACTGCAGCTGCAATAAACACCTTTCTGTAAGAAAAATGTTGCTTATTTTATACAAAATTATTCCACAGAAACATATCCTTTTACATTGAATCTTACACAGAGAAGCAGGGGTAGTAGGAATGCACTCTTCACTTCCCGCCTCCCTTCTTTTTGCTCCTTTGGCAGTTTACTGTCATATAGACCCCCAGCACAGAGAAGAGAGCCACCCCAGCTTTCATTCCTCAGGACAGCAGCTCTGCTGAAGGCAGGGTTTAATATTGTGCCTACTTTTAAACAAAAAAATGCTGAGCACTCGAATTTCTTGGTCATTCATGTCTCTGGACAGGCTTCTGGGGAGGCACCTCACCCCCAAGTGTCTGGGGCTTCAGCGCCAAGGCTCCTACAGCAGGATTTAATTTTTAGATAGATAATAGATAGAAAATAGGAAATATTCCTCCTATTTTTCGCCTTGGGAATAACAGTGTGTCTCACCCTATGGAGTCCATCTCCCAATTTGCCAGGTAAATCAGAACAGAAAAGCAGGTGTGCCAGCAAGCATTGAGCTCAGTGTGCATTCACCGTGTGATGTTGTCTAGGTATTTAGGAGAGACAACAAGAGGAACACTGCTCATTTCAGTGAAGTCCTGATCTACACGGCACAGAAGTCAGTGGAAATCTTCACAACACTGGATTTTATGGGCTTTAAATCAGGGCTTTAAAGGGTTGTTTCTGAAAGCTCCATGTTTGATCTCATTCAGAAAAGGAAGCAATGTCTAACATTTCATTATTTCCATGGTTTTTGGGAAAGCAACACACTGAATTTCTGAGTTGATAGAAATATAATGTAATGTAATTTCCCTTAATATATATTTTGCACTGGCTGACAGTTTTATTAAGCAGAAGCAATAATCATCATTATTCAGTGTAATAACCATCTCATTAGAAATGGTCTAATTTTCCCTAATTTTAATTTACCTCTCAGACTAAGCTGTTCTAAAATTACTGAGGTGCCTACAGTTCAGTTTCATAAGACTTCAGCAGAAACATAGGTCTTCAGAAAGCAACTACTGACTTATTGCTGCTAAAATAGTGACATGCCAGACCTTTGTGAGAGAAAAGGGAGTACAGAAAATTCAGCTTAGGAAATTGCTATATCACTTTTATGTTTACTTACTGTCTTGTAAGTAGCACTTTCTGCACACATTTTGCACAATGATAAATTGTACAGTTGCTTTCAAGCCTTGCATGCACTATCCTTCAATGAAGGACCTGGCTAAGGGTCACACCAGAGAGTCCTGGTAAGGGGGAGCTGACAAGCAGAAATATTTCTTGGAGAGACAGAGACGGAGATGAAGACACTGATCATTACAATAAGTTTCATTATCATCCAATGAAAATAGGATGTAAACTGTGACATCCAGGCAGATTATATATGTCAGGCAAGCAGATGTGAGGAGAAAAATGTAGATGCTAAACCTTACCTAATAGGTTTACTCTGTGGATTATTCTCAATGAGCAAGGTTATATTAAGTGTGGCCTTGTATGTAGCTATAGTTAATATAGAGGCGATAAGAAACATGCATTCACAAGCGAATCTGGGGACATTCCCAGCTGTGCTGAAGTTAATGCTCTTTCATATACTTTGGAGCATCCTAAAAGCACTTTGAGTGTAATATTCGTCTACAGACATCATAAACAGCATTAGGGCATTTATATAGCTTTAGTTCCAAGATTTCAAAGAGCAGACTGTTTTCTCTAAAAATGTGCTCAAAAAATTCTATACTCAAACAGCACTTGTGCATGCAAACTGCTATAGCAGCTTAGCTACTTGATTTGGTTGTGCCAGTTCTGAAAACACATTTGATCAAAAGCATTTTGTTGCAATCACAGAGATAAGTAACCTCACATGAACAAGGAAGCACTTTGCAGGTTATAATATAAAATAGACAAATTGTCTAAAGGTTTTGTTTATCATCAGATGTTATTCTGTGTAGTTCCAAGCCATAAAAAATAACTTTTTCTGTTTGCTGGGTTTTTTTTTAATGTTCCCCTAAAATAACAGGGAAAAGAGTCTCTGCTGTGGGAGCACTCCATTTATGAAATCTCTTCTCTTTGAAATTCTGAGTCTTTTCCAGCTGTAGTATTCTTTGCTCAGCTATAAGAACACAAAGTACAGCCATGAAAAGCATTACACTATTATCCCAAGATAATTTGATAGTCTGTAAATGTATTTTCCTGCCTGTGGTTCCAGACATTATGCTCTCATTTGAAGTAATGATTTGCAGTTATTTATGCAATTCAAGTTAGCCCACATTGGTTTCACCCTGAACATTTTACCTGCATGGTACAAACATGGCTTATTTGCAGATTGTACAAGCTAGACTAGATGGGTGATTTTTGCAAGCCACACTCGATCAGCGGTGCAATGGGATGCCTACTGTAGACAGCCAGCTCCTGCAGGAAGTGGTGCAGTGACTCACTGGCAGCTGTCTCCTGCCCACGTCAGTGTTATCACAACCATACATCAGCAGGAGTCTGCTGGACATGTTGAATTCTAAGTTCTGACATAAAACCATAGCTCTGATCTGATGTGGTCAGTAAATACAGCATGGCACTTTCCATAAGTACTTACCCTGCTTTTCTCTTTTGGCTTCTGTGTAGATGTGACAACTCACCTTAAATTCCTCTTGCATTTCTGAAGTTTACCATACCAGTCCCCCCAAAGCTGGAAATGAGTGGTCCAGTGCTAACTGGACAGTTGTTTCACACCTCAATGCACCCACATTTCAGCATTATACCCTTTGTTTGTAGAGTTTGCAATGTTAGTCAGTGCGGACACAAGGCTTTGGTTTTGCATGGGCTGAGAGTTCACCTCCCTTACTCTCACCTGGGAGCCTGTGTTGGGAACAGATTTACCTAAGTGACAATAATTTACTGCTGGCTCATAACTGGTTTAAAATGTTCAGCAATGGATGGAACACTGGTGCTGGCAAGAGGAAAGTCTCATTTGAATCCCTGGTGATCCTCCTCTGGGAACCCGGGCTGAATTCAGAGGAGCCATGCACTGATAACATCCATTGGGCTGCCTGGTCTCTGTGGGTATCAAAATGCTCAACAACACAAAAGACATAAAATATGATTTCCACTGTCTTTTTACGCTGTATGATTTAGTACATTGCTGACTGTCACCCTGGTTCATATCTGATATTGGGAAAAATACTAATGTCAAGGGAGTGAATTACAGAAGGGTGCAGTTCTGACTTGGGGCGGTCAGCAGCCAGGCCAGGAACTTCCACCTCTGCCTTCCTGCTTCTCTTATTCTCAGCTGGAGTGGCCTCCAGAGGGTGCCTGAGTGAAGTGTGAAAGATACAGTTCAAACAAAGCAAAGGAGGCAAGTATATATTCAGAAATTATTGTGTCTCTCCTCTCTCATCTGTTCATGGTATGAGACAATTCAGTCTGTTTCTTTTAAAAACAAATTTAGAAAACCCCAAACAAATATCTAAAATATTACTTCTGTTTTGCGGAAAATCTTTAAAGTCTTTTATTTTGAGAGAAAAATTAATATCAACATGTCTTTCCAGGACAGTGTCATTTAAGAACAGCAGCACTTTAAAAAGTGCAAGAATCCCAGTTTACCTCCTGATGTCAGTTTATGATAACATTTATGACATTAATATAATGGATTATGACCTTCCTTGGCTTGTCTGACTGACAGTTATTCATATATAATGCAATACTTATCACCTTGGTCCTTCCATAATAATCATCCCTTCAATTTTCTGAGCTGTGTCATCAAAACATGTACTCATAAGTGTTGATCTCATCTCTAGGAGAGTAGCACTAGGAGCTCCTTTTGAGCTTTATGTCACCCAAAATCTAGAGTGAAATTGAAGACCAGTTGCAGAAAAAACCCGTCTCTAACTTTACCACACAGGCTGCATAATGGCCCTTATGATTTTAAATGATTTACTGAGTCCTGTCAAAATGCTGTGCCTTTCTGTGGTGGAAGTTATTGAAGTTCAGAAATGCCATTATTCTGTAGAACTGGAGTGATCTTGAGGAAATACATAACAGATGGCGCGCTACAATTACTTACCTTGACCTTCCTATTTTTTTTTTCTCTTTAATCTCCTCAGGATAGACAGAATAAAATATATTTTTTCAATATTTAGAGTGAAAATTTGCTGTGTAATTTGTACCTGCTTTCCTCATGCCCATTTTTACTAAACAGGGTGTCAAGATACTCTTTTTAGATTAGAAGTTTCACATGAATCATATGTAAAAGGTGAAAGAGGAAAGCGAAAATTTTGTATGTTTCCAAGAATTGACTACTTAGCAAATACTAACGATGTTTGTGTGGATAAGGGGTCACTCAGAAACCCTGGATTAGACACCAAGGCCTGTCACAGTCCTGCTCTATATCTGTGTTCCTTCCCTCTTTGCACTGGGCCTGCCAGTCTGCTCAGTGGGCACCAAGATATTCCCTACCATCCTCTGAGCATGGCAGTCAGGCTGGGGCTGTTGCTGTGGCAAGCTAAAGATGTTCATGCCTCATGGTCAGGTCTGCTACAACAAGCTGGTCATTCAACTCTATTCAAACAAACCTGGGAATTGCAGGAAACCCCTCACACCAGCAAAGCAGGAGTGGGAGCAGGAGTTTCCCATGCGTGGAGATGACACCTGCATCTATCTCACTGAAACACGGCAGGCTGTGAGTACAGCCACAACAGCATGCAGCCTTTACATAGTACTGATGTTCTCAAGCATGTAAGGATCCTTCAAACAATAAATATTTTAAAAAAAAATTATGTCTTTAAGCCAGCTGAACAATTCCATATGCCTTAGAGCTACCCAGAGATGGGACATTCCATTCACAATGGGGCTCTGCTTCCACAGCCTGCCAGGCCTGCCTCCCCCAGGAGGGCTGAGGCTCTCCAGCCCTCATTGTTTCCCTGGGGCCATGCACCACTGTCATCCTGGCACAAACATCCCATCTACAGGAATGGCAGGTTCAAGCAAGGACGAGCCTATAGCACCGCAAGGCAGCCCTGGCACATATCTGTGACTACACTGATACCTCGGTCTTCTCCCCAGTATTTTGTCAAGAATGTGACATGCTAACTTTTTTTGTTCCTAATTATTTTTTTAAATAAACCAGCACTGTGACAGGGGAGCTGCATGCAAGGCAGGAGTAATGCTGTTCTGTGGGCAGAACAGAGGTGCTCTGGTGTTCAGCTGTCACCTTCTGAAGCTGCCTTCCACATTCTGAATGAAAATGGTTCGTCAACAACATATCCTGGGCTGGCTTTTCAGGCTTGATGAGCAGCCATTTTGGTCCCTGGACCTGGTGATTAGTTTTATTCAGCTGAAAGACAAGTACTTGGACATTTGTCACTGTTTCTTTGAAAAATGTGTGCATGTTTTCTTGGGCTATTAACTGGGACATATGGGAGCTGGATTCCATCTTTCATTAGGTCTTGGAAATTGTGTCCTCCTGAGGCAATTAATTAGCATGATGTTCTTGGCTGCTAATGTTTGATTTCAAATTTCAGTGGCAACAGACTTGGCAACAGATTTTATGAGGATGGTCTAATGGTGTAGGTTATTAGCCATGGCCTCCACACAGCTTTCTTCAACCCCTCATCTTTTGCAGGGTTCCCTTAGGTGTGCAGTCAAGTCCCGTGGTTTCTGTCAATGTCTTAGCTCTCTCTTTGAAAATTAAATATAACAGCACTTTCCTGCTTCACAGGACAGGTGCAGGACAGATTGCACCTCAGCAGAAGCCAGGCAGCTGCAATCCTCTGCTGCCCGAGCTCCATGATGGAGAAGATGTTCTGCAAAGCTATTCTTTGATCCTTCAACTTTAAGGCAAAATCATTTACAATAGAAATTTGTCAAACGAACACATTTCTATTTGTTTACTTTCAGTTTGTCCACTGTAGATACCTGCAGGCTGTACACACCTTTATCTTTGGAAAGGACATCTGTGGAAAAAGTCTAAGTGAGCTGTTTGATGCAGGCTCAGAGGTAAGGTACAGCCCCTCAGCTGGTGTCTTCCCCGTGTGATCATTTCCAAACTATACCCTTCTGAAATCAATGTGATATACAGCAAACCCACAACTTCTAACCTATGAATACAATCCAGAGATATAGACTGTTTGCTTTGGTTTTATTACCTCAATTATATTCATAATCTTATATAATTATAACAATTCATGGCTAGAAAAGTGTTAGTTACAACTCAAAAAAACCCTGTTATGTCTCTCTCAAAGGGAGACCCAAGAAAAATACAAAATATCTATCGAGTACAGCTATACAGTAGATAACACATCCTCTCTGAGAAAGAACACATGCTTTTCTTTAGTATCCTCTACACAATAACAGAGGGATGAATTTTCCTGGGCAATGGAGAGGACGAACCTATTTCAGAACACTGAAATGCTAGTGTTCATAGATGCATTTGTTAGTACTGTTGTAAATAAGTTGTGTGTGTAGGAGCTCACTTAAGTGGTCATTACTGTATGTGATTTGAACTCACAAAAGGCATTTCACAAACCTGTTTGAAACAGATATGCTTCTACCCTGCATTTAAAATACAATTAGTCCATGGTCATAATTTAGGTAACCTTTGCAGTCACTAATATACAATCATGTATACAATCACACACTTTTAAAGCATGTATGAAAGGCATTAGACAGAAGAAAATAATGAAGATAAGAAGAATGTATCACTAAACACTATCTGCAATATTTGATATTCCTTCTAGGTAGCTTATTCCCATTTACAAGGAATGAGAAAATGCAAAACATTAAATGTAGTATTGCCTGTTTTCACCTAATGGAGCTAGGAGTTCTAATTAAAACACTCTGAGACTGAACTTTGTTTTCATACCCGCCAGATAATCTTTCATTCATTAAACCAATAAAAATACAAGCAGGATAGCTGAATAACTGAAGTTGAATTTATCCTATATACCAAATTTACTCCTGGCATGCTTTTTTAAACTTTTTGCTACTACCCTTATTATCCCGTGTTATCTTATTGCAGTGTTTTTTCAGAATCCCTTATTCCTTCCATCAATTCAAGATCCATTTCCACACACCCAGCATTCACTTCCAATGCTCTCTCTTTCAAACCATGTCTTTTGCAGTCCAGGAAGGAATTTGCAGAACACTGGGTGAAAGACACTTATTGTACAACTAATAAGGAAGGTTGAAATACCATTAAAATTCTGAGTTGTGCTTTAAAATGCCATGAAATTCTGAGTTACGGCTCTGCCTTGTGTCCCCGGTTGCACAACTGCACTTCAGTACTGCCGAGAGTGCCATGCAATCGCAGGCTGCCTGCAGCAGCTGAACCACACAGGCACTTTGGATCACTACAGCTTTTTGCTCGGGCTCCTGATGGCTTTCCTGAAGCCATCTGGGCTACAGAAGAAAGCACCGAGCTAAAAGTTTAAGCCCTGAATTACGCTGATAGTTTAACTTCACGCCCTCACATACTGCTGTCTTTAAAGCCATAGGACCTCCCTCCCTGTTCAAATATTTTGTTTCGGCTTCAAAGTTACACCTGCCCTGAAATTATTATCAGATGACAAGGACAAAGTAAAACGCCTAAAAAGCGAATATTTTATCAATCAATTTCAAAAATTGAGGGAAAAAGATATATAATATTTCATACTCTTCTTTTAAATCACTGATTTAAAGGGATTTGGTGAGTGGGCATCACATCTATATGATGGGATCAAGAATTTTTATTTGATGCTTGGTTGGTGTGATGGAACCTTAAGATCTGCTGTATGGGTGGGAGTGTAAGTTTGAAAATTAAGATCCAAAGAAGCTGCATGAGAAAAATCCTTATGATTAAAAATTGAAGAACACTGATCTACATTATTGACTGACAATTGTAAATCTTTCATTTTACAGGAGAGCTGCTTTCTAATTTGTACACAAAAATCTTCAAAACTATTGTCTCTTTTCTGTATGGGTTTTAAAAACATATTTAACTGGATATGGCATAAATATTTTTTGCATGTTGACTCTGGGGCTCAACTAAGCAATAACAGCATAAGAAAAAAAAAAAAAGCCACATATTACAGTGGAATTGCTTACAGAGCCAACAGCCAGCCTGAAGGGAGCTGCCCTTATGACAAATGTCCATGCATGATGTAAACCTCCTTTTTGGTGATGGTGTAGTAATTTCCATTGCAAGCGGGTATTATATTTTTAATTGATTCTTAGCAGCAAAGTCTGTAACCTTCACTGATACGTGTCCATTTCACAAGGTTATTGACTTTTGACATATCTTGTTAGATGTTATGATGAGACAGATTTTTTTTGCACAGATTGATGTCTATTGATAATACATTAGTTCATCAAGGTTACAAATCACACTGCATTGCATTACATTTCACATTTTCTGCATCATGACAAGAGGTTTATAATATTCACTCTGGGACATATAAAGTGCCTTCCACCCATCCCTTGGATAAATAATTTAAGAAATTGTTGGGAAATCATACCTAATTAGTAGGATTTGCACTCAATAAGTGCCCTTTGATTTAAATGGTATTTGTATTTTGATAGGTATTGATTTTAGGAGTAGGAGAAATGAATAATACATTTTGCATTTCTCTAGTGTTCACAGCAATGATCTGACAGAAATAATGGAGGAATAGTCCTGGAAGAGGCCTCTTTGGGGACCTTCATGCCTTTCCCTAGAAAGCCCATGGGACAGTAAAAGGCACTCCTGTGTGGAATGGCCTGATCCCCTTTTCTCCCATTGATTTGCTGCATAATCCTGTACAAATCACTCAGTCTCTCAAAGCCTCTCCTTTTCCATCAGCAAAATGGAAACAGAATGGTTCCTCATCAGTTCGCAGACAGCCACAAGACATACGGAGAAAAACAACGGACACGTCCAAGCGGGTGTTATACACATCCTAACTGGCACTGTCACATGGAGCACAGAGCCAGCAAGTGAGGCTTCCTGTGGGCACAGGAGAGTCTGGTTCCCCATAGCAGGACCCACGGTGTCACCATGGACCTCTGAGAGCAGCGTGGTGGAGCTGGGCAGCACACAAAGAACACACCCTGCCAGCCTCCCTCTGCACTCAGTTCTGCCAGCAGGAGTGTTCTGGTTGGTTTGGCTACTGGCTTTCCAGGGTGAATTGATACAAGCCTAATTTGGTTTTGTCTGGATGTTAATCCCTCAGAGTGAGGAGGGAACAAGGTGAAGTTGTACCATGCAGATAAGCTGGGTAACAGGCTGGTATCTTCCTGAGGCACTGCAGCTCAGCATAGCATGCAGGTAGGCAAGGGTGCTTGCATGAGTGGCCAGGGGTGAGGAACACAGACAGACAAAAACATCTCTGAGGCTGAAAACGAATCAGAATATATAGGTATTTACAAACACCGATTTCCAACACCACAGCAGCTGTAACAAATGCAGACTTTATGAGATAACCATAATTATAGAAAAGCTTTATTTTTGATTTTCTTTCACCCAGTATGCCAGCTCTGATTTGAAAGAAAAACCATAGGCTCAACTGTGCAACACAATAAACCATGGCATCAAAGCAAGCATCAAAGTGGCCCCTCGGCTGCTGGCAAACAGTACAGTCATAAGAAAAGAGACAATGAAAATACAATAAGTAGAAATAGCACTTTTCCCCCATAACATAAACACCATAGACATTCTTTTAATACAAAGAGAAGCAGGATCCAATGTGACAGCTTTATATTTGCCAAGTATCATGGGAGGACTGTAAAATACATCCTCCCCAAACCAAGCCAAAGGAGCAGAACGAGCCAAGATGTTCTCGTCAGAACAAAGACATCCCTTTTCTTAGGTCTCAGACAGTTAGCAGGATTAATTTTGCTTTTTATTTATTTTAATCATCATCTCTGTCTCATGCTAGCTTCAGCAAGATGTGCCAAAATATCTATGTGTGTGTGTCTATATAGGTGCAGTTTACTGCACCAAAATCACTTTATGGTTTTCAAATAACGGAAATCATATGTAAGACTTTTTTTTGAATATATAACTTTAAAAAAGATTCTCAAGTAGACAACTGAGAGCCAGGACTGTGCAATCTCTGAAGGGATTGCTGTCACATGGAAGAGCAGACAACTGGTACATGTTTGTATCCTCAGCCTCTCATAGGGGGAGATTTAAATAAAGCATAGTGGGTTTCTTTATGATGCTTTTCCTTCTCTCTTTTTTCAGTTATTATTTTACATTCTTTTAGCTGTGTTACCTGTACATTAAGCCCAGTATTTACATGATCATGAGTGACATGCAGCTTTTCTGTCTTGCCCTTCTACTTTCATGCAGATTTAGAGAAATTGAGGCCTGACAACCCACAGTTGAGGTAACCGGAGCAAACCGCTGAAAGCATAAGAATGGGGCTGCTCGAATATATTTTTACCCTTCTCTCATTCATCTGAAGAATCTGTGTGGGAGCCTTAGCCAGTAAAACAGCACCCATCACTGTTAGGTTCCCAACCAGCAGGGGCACAGGGGAGAACAAGTATCAGATACAGTCAGTCTTTATTCTTATGCCTGCTGTGCCCTCCCAGATGCAGTAATTCACCCTCTTTGTATCTTTTCATAAAAGACAAGCGATATGAATTATCCTGAAGTATTTTTAAAGAAGATGAATATTGGAATAGTTCTTACTTATTTCACAAGACATTCTGCTTTCCATGTAAAATGTAATGATTTTCCATGTAAAACTAATGATTGTAATAAGTTTCATTTTAAGGCAGGTCCCTCCTGGATAACCTCTCTAGTAAAGTCTGATTCCAGGTGAAGCCAACATGAGAACCATATTTGCTTTTAAGAATGGTGAAATGGTCCATGAATCTCAAATAGTATTGCACCCTCTGTTTTATAAATATTTTATGTGTTTTTCTTCAGTAAATGCATATATTTTGCTTTTTGAATCTCAGGGCCCCTTTTGAGCTGTGTGGCTCATAGAATGTTAATAGAGAAGTAGCGACATGAAACTGAAAATAAATGCTTTTAACAAACAGGGAAAGTATATTGCACCAAGGAAAGTGTGGTTTAAAATGAAACAGACTCCTGCAACATCTAAATCCTGCATATTTCTTGCAGAGCATGCCACAGCTATTGACATGCTGTTGGTTTTATATGTCCCAGGATGCATGAATTATTACTGTCATTTGACATTTTATATTCCTAGTTCCATAGCCTATAGCAACACTTACTGTCAGCTGTGGTAGACTATAGCAGACCTCTGGCAATGCCTGTTATTGATCAAGCACTGCTCACTGTTTGCCTGCTCAGTAATGCACAGACATCCTAATTCTCTAAGACAGAAAACCCACAAGTTACTGCGTTTGGGATTTCTAGTCCTTTCAAGAGACCCAAGACACGAAACACAGATTACAGATACCTTCTCCCCCACTGGGAGGCAAACTGAGTCATCTCACAAGCTTTAGGTACTACAAAAGGAAGCATACTGTGTGGTAATACTAAAGAGAAAAGCAGGATGCTAACGAATGGTACTAATATAACTGGTTATGAAGGGGACCTCAGGAATGAGAGAGGCACTCTGCTGGGAGTCAATGGAGCTGTGCTGCCAGCTTCATTAACTTCTTTTTAAAGGGACCTATACAAAGCAATACAATGAAAAATTATGCCAAAGGTGCTTGTGCTTATGATTTGAATAAAGGTAAATTTGCCCAGGGCTTACTTAGGTGAAATTCCCCCAAAAGAGCAACAGCCTGAGTTCATGTAAATAATAAAATAGAAATTGCAGATCACAGGGCAGCAGAACATCCCACAGCTGGCCATGTAGAGATCCAGTGCAGAAGTGACTGGTTTCTGGGCCTAGCAAACACACCCCCCAACACCCTTTTGAGTCGAGGGAAAGATAACCTATTCTTGGCATGGGACAAGTCCTGTCAGGTAATGCAGCTCACCACAGCAGCGTATCAACCTCAGCCTCTGCCTCAAGATGCTGGTTACCACCTGCTCCCTTCTCCCAGCCCTCACTCTTCCCCTCTCTGATCTCTCTCCTCCGTGCAGAGAGCAGCCATGGCCTCAGCATGGCTGCCCAGCACAGCCCTCTGCATGGAGCAGGTCAGCAGCGAGCAGAGGCTGTGCCCTCCTGCTGCCCAAGGGGCTCCTCAGCGAGTCACTTCAGTGGGAGCATGATGGCCAAGCCCTGACAGTGGTAGGCTCCACGTCTGCACATCCTTCTGCCCTCACAAGTGCACTGTCCAGGGGCAGGCAGGAGCCAGCTCTGACGCACACCTGGGACCTCTGTCAAAGTTGTGACAAAGCCAAGGTGCAGGGACATGCTTAGCTCTGCCAGCCTGAACCACCAGAGAATTTATGCAAGACCAGCTTTGCTTTTGCCAAGACTCAACAGCGGCCCTTCCTCAGGTTCTAGTCCCTGGGGACCACCCTGGCCCTCTACCCTGGGCCCTACACAGGTCACACTCAGGGCACCAATGCCCATATATGCCCAGGGCTAGCTGCTCAGGGACTGAAACACTCAGTAACAGCCCATCCATGTTTGCTTGGCTAAGGATCAGCTTAGATGTGGAGCTTGTGTGGTGAGCGTCCATCCCAGCATCCAACAGCACCCTAGCCCAGCTGGTTGTGAAGTCCCAACTGGGGAGAGGGCCTGAGGGCCTTCCCTGGTTCTGGAGACCCATCAGACCCAATTCTCAGGGTGCTCCAGATCTTGAATCTGACCCCCGCAGCCAGTCCCATCAGACTGTGGCACTGCTCCCCACTTTGGCTGCAGAGACAGTGGCTGCAGCACCCTCCTGGCACGCTCTGCTGGTCTTCAAGAAAGGGCTTCTCCTGCAGCTATTGCTTTTTGTCCCACAGCTTTGAGCATAAGAGTAAGCCTGAAGCACAGCAAGGGGGTTTTCTGCTTGTGTTGCCCCTTTCTGTTCATTCTCTCTCACTGTTTGATCCTTTTGCTTCCCTTGCCTGTCCCACCACTGTTATTCTGATACAAGGGGCCCCCAGAACCTTTTATTCCTCATTGAATCTCTTGGAAAGCATCATCAGGTCATGAACCATTTCCTCCAAACACTCACTGCATCTGCTGCCTTAGCACAATGATGGAATTGCTTAGACAGTCCAAACTTCCTACAATGAAAAGCCACACCTTTTCAATTTATCCAGTGAGTTTTTATGATCACTTGAAATACAGCAGTGCAGCTCTGCACCCATAACATCTTCAGAGCCACTTAACAGCACAGCCAGAGAGCATGATTCCAGTTGAGCTCAGCTGAACACAGAAGGTGACTCCTGGTGCTGGAGCACTTCATCACTGGAGTAAAATAGGCTAGTGAGGCAAGCAGCATTTGGGCTTTCTTTGACATCCTAAGAGGACAGCAGAGCCTCTTTCCTTGACATCCTAAGAGAACAGCATGGCCACACATGAGTTAAACCCTTGCCAGCAAACAAGAACATTTTGCTTTGCCAAAACATTACAATGGTGATTTTGTTCCTGTCTTTTGAAGGCATGAGATTTAACAGACAGATCCTGTTAGCTCCTCAGCCAGCTTGAAGAAAGCTGGTTAGTGACAAAGACCATTGGCATTCACACAGTCCCACCTCCTTGACTGCACAGTTCCTCTTTGGTTGACTTCTCCCAGGGAGAAACCAGTTTTCTGCCTCGCCCCTGGAAATGATGGAAGGTGCAAACTCCAGCAGGCTAAATGCTGCTCTTCTCGGCTTCATAAGGCCCAGCCCAGTGGCCTCACATTCCTGTGGTCAAATCTGGCAGAGCAAACATCTGGAACATGCAAACAAACCCCCCAGATTCAGACCTGGTCATAACAAGGACAGGGAGGGTGTTTGTGCTGTAGTTCATCATCGCTAGGGTGGGAAGAGCTGCATGCCAAGCAGGACAGTCAGAGAGACTGCTAGAGGCAGTGCTGGGACAGGACAGAAGTTGCACAGATTGCAGAGCCAAAAGCAGCCTTTGGTGCCTCATGACAGTGCAATACATATGTAGATATTTAGGTTTAGAAACACACACACTTACACACATGCACAGCTACACATCGTGTGTGTGTATGGGTGTACGTATAGGGTCCATGTGATGGTATCCTACATTTTCAATGCATCATGTGCATCTGTGCAAAAAGATCAAAACTTCTGTGGATAATTTATCAGCTGATATGGGAATTTTACAGCTGTCCAAATCCTTACTTTTGAATCTTTCAGCGCTTTTTTGCAATTTGGGAAGAATCTGATTTTGACTTATTGATATCAGCGCACTTTACTGAGTAAGAAGGACTAACTCCTACCATGGTTTCCTCTGAAGCCTCATATGAAGAAACAGAATTATTGCATTTATGCAAACACCAGATGTAGCAGTTTTAATAAAATCAAATGCCTTTAAATAAAATACTTCATACAATTTGATTTATTTGTAGTCTTGCTTCTAGGATTAAAAATATCTACTGTCTTCCCGTGATCAATAATCCAATTTTTAAGGGGCTGTTACTTTCATTATAAACATATAAAAGCAATCCAAGCTACTAAAACCCTGTATACAGACACATTGTAAAAGCCAAACTACTTTTTACCCAGCAGGCAAAAAAAGAGACATAAACAGGTCTGAATTGTTGCAGGCATAAATATTTTAGACAGACTAGAAAAACCTTCGGGAATTTGAGACCATAATTAAGCCCCTTAGCAGACCATTCAGTAAACCACAGCCTGAAGGACCCTGTGGTGGGTCCCAGTTGTGGAGTGAGACACTGAAAGGGTGTAAAAGACAGCACACACTCTTCACCCAGGGGCTGTTCACCTGTCACTAAACAGGCCCCAATGTCAAGAATGGCTTCATAGGTGTGCCACAAGCATTCCCTGCTCCTGCGTGCAACGTGGTGTGCTTCAGCTGACAGAAGAAAGCAGAGAAGACACATTTCCCCTTTGTCTGCAGCCATCTAGACTTTCTTCCTCTGTTTCCACCTCTTTCTGCCCACCTCCTTCATCCCTCATCTAAGCTCTGCAAGCTTCCTATTATTCCAGGCATTAAATCAATTTGTGTTAAACTATTAATGTTGTAGATGCTCTTTCTGTCTTCCTACTGCCCAGTAGGAAGTAGACTTAGTGGTGCCACCCTAACTAATGAAAGTTTATTTAAGAACAGCTCAAACCCACTAAAAATTAGTAGCTTGTTTCCACAGACCTGTACTTAAGCCTTCAACCTCCAGCCTGGAGTGATCACTGTGGTGTCCAAGAAAGTGCTCTTGGCAGACCCCACACTGTCTCAGATGCATCTTTACATACATTAGTTGCATTAAATAAATCATTATCACTGCACCAAACTACCTTCTAGCCTCATCACATTAAAGTCTCAGGACCTGCTTGGGACTACTCTGCATTGCTGATGTCTGTGAAAGTGCCACTCACAGAGTCACCCCAAGCTAGACACTGCAGTCAGGCTCACGCAGCAACTTGGAAGCACAACAGTATTTTTAACATCCCAGAAACAGTTACTGCATCATCTCTCTTTATGGCTTTTCTGGAATATTCTTTCTATTCTTTGGTTTGTACAAAGCACTGTGTCTAGGACGTTAACTTTGTCTGCTCAGACCCAATGGGTTATTCCTGCTCAGTGAGGAATGCATGGACTTCATCTTAAACATGCTCTTTAAATTACATTGATGATAAGGAAAGCAAAGCACAAATAATGAACAGAGCATTTATCTCTCTCTTTGTGCGAGGGTAGGCAATGTTTCTGATTACCAGACAACAAGTATACTGATCTCTCCAAAACACAAAATAAAGATTTACAGAAGATACGCTCTTAACTCTAGCCAGCCCAAGTCCAGAATTCATTCTCAACATGTTGAAAATGTCAAGACAAACTCTTTCAAATCTTATTTTAACCTAGCTTCTTATGAAGGCTGAGTCTCATTGACAGGTCTGCTTTTACTATCAGTAGAAGGGCAAAACTCCTCAGGTTGCTCTTTCACAAGGACTCTATTAGTTTACTCCATATTGAAGTTTTTTGGGCTTTGGCTTTTTATAAGGCACCAACAAGTAATTGCATGGAACATGTGTTTTCATTGCCCCCATCTGTAATTGTAAGAGAGTACAATGAGAGCAGAGATAGTGTATAAACACCTTACAAAATAATCACTTTATAAGAATGTATATTTTATTTGAAATACTTAGCTCCTCTAAATCACAATCACTGATTTATTTTTTTTTTTTTTTTACAGTAGCC
>WBMY01014150.1:909435-928271 GCA_013397315.1 Donacobius atricapilla
ACAGTAGAAAGAAAATACAGCCGACACTCATCTTAGGGGAAAAAAAAAAAAAAAAAAAAAGGACCTACAGCCCGGTGTGTGGCCAGACAGGACACCATCTTTTGTCACGGTTTGGTAAACAGTAAACCTGCTGAGAGTTAGCTGGGAACTGATGCTTACTCGTGTTCCTTGTAGACTTCGGGCCAGCTGAACATGGATGAACATCAGGCAGTGCCTGTGACCAGCAGCAGCTCATTAGGGCAGCCATGGGGCACATGAGCCCCCGTGCTCTCCTACTTTTCATTCACTTGTCTCCTTTTGCTTCTCTTTCCTTTCTGCTTTTTCTCCATTTCTTCTCTTTGTCTGCTATTTCCAGTCGTTCCTTTCTGCCCTGTTCCTCCTCTCTTTTCCCTTTGCTCAGGTGTTCTGTCCCTTTCCTCTGCTCCCTTCAGGAGAGGAGAAGTGGGTAATGCTGTAATTTAGTGCTGATTTCTTACCTAGCCTGGGATAAGCTTCATAGAAGTAAGGAAACAACAGGTATTTGGGTTGAAAAATCAGGTCCTTTAGAACCCTGATTCAATAATCCCTCCAAAAAAAATAAATCAATTGCAATTTTTAATGGGCATCAGATCACAACTCAAGGTACCACTCCTTAAATGCAATAATGAGTCAGCTCGTTCTAGAAGTTGCTGCATATGGAAAACATTTTGCCAGTTATTCATGAACAATTCTGCAAAATTAATCACAACCATTATTTAGTGAGCTCTGTCACATCAACTTTGCCATTATTCAATCCCCTTGTTTTTACATACCTATTCAAACCCTGAAAATAAAGACTTCTATTAACTTAAGCACATCTTTCTGAACATTTTTAAAATGCAGTAAACTCTTGGTTTCTGCCTTAAGTCACACAAAGGACAAGGCAATAAGAGCTAACAAGAGTTCTCACAAAAACATTAGATTATGGTGCTACTATCCAGTTCTTAATATGAGATAGGGTTCTGCACCTCAGAGTTAATGCACACAGAATAATTGCAAGCACAATGGCATTTGGATAACAACATTTAGGAGCATGGAATTACAAGTGTACTGGCAGGTTTTCTGTGCTTCCTCATAGCACAGAAGCTGCTGCTCTTTGTCCCCCACATCCCTTGTGTCAGAAGCAGACAAATACTAATAAATCTTGAATACACTTTTGAGATTCATAGCGAGGGCTGCAACACTCAGGTGGAATTTATAAACATGTCTTAAAATTGTTTCTGCGTCATGCTGGAGAACAGACACAGAAGGAAATGTTTCTTTGCCCTGTTACTGGGCATCATAAATGAAATACCTTCCTTCCTCTGCCTGAGATGTGATCCCTGATATGTGCAGTGCTAGCTGGACGTGAAGAGGGACAGTTTTCCAACTCTTGCTAGAGCAGCCCTGTGAAGAACTGCATGTCCCTTGTGACCATTAGAGATGGGGAAACCCTGCAATGCCGCCTTCTAGCTCACTTGGGCAACCAAAGATCTTTTTAGGACACTTACTGTAAGTATTTATGAGTATTTATGTAAGGTAGCAGTAGGGCTTTACAATCTAGCAGTGCCTAGAATTCACAGGCCTCAAATCTGCGACACAATTAAGACTTGGGGTTAAATTTCTTTTTAGGCATTTACATAACCTCAGAAAGTGCTTTGCTCAGAGCTGTCAGTCAGAGAGGTTCCGGCATAATTTCTAAAACATTAGGGAGTTTCACACCCAATGTACAGCAATCTGTTTGGATCTGAAAACTAGAACATGCTGTAGTAAACAGTTTTTTTCCTGATCTCATTTCATGTAACTGGGCAGGAAAACTGAGGTATCAGAGGCTTGAATCCTGCCTGGAAGAACAGCACTGGGCAGGGAGCGTGCTGCATACGTTACAGCACTGGATTGTGACTCCTCAGCTCCTCAGACCAATTCCCTCTACCTCTCTTCACCCACATGGCAATCTGGTGTCCCCAGCTTTTCACTGAGCAGCAAGTTAACCCAGAGAACTGCAGGGATTCATTTAATGCAACAAAAGCTTTTATCTTGTGAATATCAGGCTTAAATCATTGTATAGATATAGCCTCTGGAAATCATACTAAGTCTTCCAGAGCTTTAGAGTAGCTATTTGGAATCCATGAGTAGAAAGACTGGAAGTTCCTAAAGAGAGAGGTCCTTAGCTGCAGTTTCTTTAACCAAGACACCTCTCTCTTATCATTTCCAGTGAGTTCCTGCTCTCATATTCTAAAGGCAATACCAAATTTCGGGGGGGGCGGGGGGAAATCACAAACTTTTAAGAGTCTATTAGTATAAATAATATAAATATTTACCATAGAAAATAATTTCCTGCCTTCCTCAGTTTCCTTCCATGGAAACCCTCTTACACCACGCTGTGCTTTATGCACAGGCAAGAGAAAACCCAAGCTCGAGAACGCGGGGCGCCGCTGGTGCCATGGAGCGCCGCTGATGCCATGGAGCGCCGCTGGTGCCATGGGGCGCCGCTGGTGCCATGGGGCACCGCTGAGGCCATGGGGCACCGCTGAGGCCATGGGGCGCCGCTGGTGCCATGGGGTGCCGCTGATGCCATGGGGTGCCATCCTTTGGGCTGGGCAGGGAGGAGCCGCTGCCCCGGGAGCTCCGCGCTGCTCACGGCGGGCACCCCTGCCCACACCTCCCTCCCAGCGCCGAGCAGGAGCGCTGGCTGTCCCCAGGCACCCCTCGTGCCTCCAGGCAGGGCCACACTAAGGCAGAGCAGCGCCGACTCAGCACCACACCAGAGACGAGGAGCAGCGGCATGGGGCAAACCCGGGGGCTATGGCATTGGCCCTCAGCATGCGGTTACCTCTCGTTTTTCTGGGGGATTGCATTGTATCTGTTCATGACAATAATCCACCACCCTGACAAATGAAGCTCCCTGAGCTCCCAAATGTCCTGGCCCCAGGTGACCCCACCTGGCCCTCTGTGAACCCCTTCCACCCACTGCACACACCTTGTGTTCGGCAGCTCCTTGTACCCCTTAACCTTCAGCAGCGTGCATAGAGCTGCTGTCCTGCCAAGAACTTTTCCTTTCATAGGAGACCCATTTTCCCCCCTTTTTTCCCTTCAGCTTAAAGAAATAAAAGGAAATGAAGGAAAAATAGGGGGATTGTGAAATTACATTTACCACCTGCATATTTATGTGGGTGAAAACATTCTCACCCAGCACCAGTCAGACTTCATGCTGTTGTAAAGGTACTGGCCCTGGGGAGCTGATTGTACATTTCATACTGCCTGCTTTCTACAGCACCTAACTCTGGGCAGCGCTGGAATACTGCAGTTATTCCGTTCATGTGTGCCTGCACACACAGGTGCACACCTGACTGCAAGACACAGCTGTATTCTTAAAACAAGCATGTTCAAATTGCATCGTGTTAACAGAGTATCTTTTGGCTTGAAAAAAGAGTCACCTATTTTGCATCCCTTATCAATCATGATATCTAAATTTGGAGCATCCAGGCAGCATATTCACTGATTTCTCGGTCAGCCTCCTGTATTTTCATTCTGACAGTATTTTTCAACCCCAGCACCAAGAGGAAGAGCAAGTCATGATCCAACATGTTATAAACAGGAGCAATTGCTCATGTACCCTGTGCAGCAGAACTGCCATTCCACTGGGGAGAGCGTGACAGCCTGCAGCTCCTGTGCAGGCAAGACTCCCACAGAGGGGAGCATGACTGCATGTCCCTAACACCGTCACACCAGTCTCACTCTTTGGGGACAGGCTTTTCTGCATGGACAGCATTTGGATATTTTGTTGTAGAAGAAGAGAAATGGCTAAAATACCAAACTTCCCAAAAACTGTCAATAATAATAATAAGAATAAGTCAAATCAGCATGTTTTGGTTTTCCATATAAGGGTATGTTGAGCTATCAAGGGATGATAGATGTCTCTCCTCCAAAGAGAGCCAGGCAGTGGCTCCTCCCAAACTCAGATTAGATGGGGGTATTCATATCCTAATATTTGTGCTACGTATGTATGCTTTAATGTCCTCTTTGCAATTGAGGCTCCAGTTGGGGTGGCCCAACCGTCAGAGCAGTTTCAGCCAACACTCATGTAACATCACAAACTCAGCAGGGTTGCCCTGCATATAGACTGCTTTAAGAAACTTTGGTTCCCATTTTTCATGCCATCCTGTCTTTCCCCCCACTTGCTCCTTGGCACAGGGAGCAAACAGAGAGGCATAGGCTGTAGTGTGCTCCTATACTTAGTTCCCTGAGCACAAAGCAAAGATGCAAGAGCCTGGAGCAAGGATCTGTCCTGAAACAGGCTGGTATGGAATTTTTCATCAGATACATGAAGCTGCAGATTTCTTGGTTTTACCCTGCAGGAACTCTGAATCAAAATATCTAGAAAAAGTGCAATTTAGTAAAAATTGGATCACCCTTTTCATCATTGTTTTCATCTCCTGAATCCTTGCAATAGCATTTTGGAAAGAGTTCTCTGAGAGACAGAGGTTTTGTCCTGGGGAGCCACTGCCCTGCAAGGGCAGACCCCCTCCTGTCACCCCCAGGCAGCAGATCCACGCCACCACATGTCCGGGCCTCCCCTGACCCTGTGCCCAGAGGACCCAATGCAAAACACTTCATCAATTCACACAGGCATCAGCATCTGCCTGAGTCCAGACATCCAAGAAGCACCAGGGGCAGCAGACATTGCAATGTTTAAAACTGCTAACAAATAAAACAATGCATGGCAGCAATGTTCCAAGTGAAAGGTAAAACTCAGAGTTGGGGCAGGCTGTCGGGTGGTGGCTCTGTGCACATTGCGGACTCCATCCTGCTGAGAGGGGACGTGGCAGCTGCCTGTGCCTCTCCTGTGGGGGTCAGCTCAGACATGCCTGTGGCAGAAGGGATGCCACACAGCCTGGCCATCCCCCTGCCACCAAGGCAGGCCACAGCTGCTCCTGCCATCACTGGCTGCATTACTTCCAGCCATTAAAACATTGCTCTGCAGGCTTGGATTTTCGTATCAGAATCTAGGAGCCACAGAATAACCCTACAAACCAAACTATATGGCTGAGACCCTCTTTCCCCACAAGGGCAGAAACAATTTTGACCCCCATCTGTCCTCTAGCAGGAGCAGTTTGTCCTTTTCCTACAGGTGAGTGGCCCACAGTGCTCTACTACAATTAACCATGGCCATGGCTTTTAGCAGCAATTTGTTTTCAATTACCTCCTTCAGGCAAATCTGAATGACCCCCACCATTTTTTTCACATCTCTTTCTGCTGCCAAGTCTGTATCAAAGTGCTCAGAGCTCATCAACCGTCAATCCTGCAATATTCCAAAGAAAGCATCAGTTGCCCCTGGTGAAGGCCAGGGTAGCCCAAACCCTGTGTTGCTTTGCTCAGCACAGATCCATGGGCATAGACTGAGATTTCTCCCCGGTGAGAAGGTCTTGGTGCCACAGAAATACCCTCGTGTCAGCTCTGCGGAGTCCAGGGGAAGTGCACACCTACTGACAAAATCACTGTTGCCTGGGGCTGCAGTGCCAGCAGGGGAGTGGCAGCAGCTCCCGTCCCAGCTGAGCCCTCTGAGGTGCTGACTGCTCCCAATGCAAAGGCTGCTCACACAGGCTTGGGCACGTGCTGCCTTCCATCCCTGGAGCATCTCTACCGCTCTAAGGTAGCAGGGACCAGACTTAAGCTGATCCTAAGAGTAGTCCTTCCAAGGTGGGGAAATGAAGAAAGGAAACTGCAGCACACTGTGGATCCTAATTGCATTTGCTCTGCAGGCTCCAAAATGTCATTCAAACAAATACGCCATTGCCTTTACTGCTCTGCAGTTGCCATTTACTATTTTACTGGGAAATTGTCCAGGAAAGGGATACTACCTAGAAGGGACCATTATGCTAGCACTGGAAACCAGCAATATTTCTGAACAACCCCATGGGCCCATTATCTGTTCCTACACTGCAGAAAGACAAGAAGAGCCAGAGCAAGCCAATTTGTGTTTGTGGTAGCAATTGCAGCAGCAGAGGGGATGGAGACAGCCCAGGACCCAGCGGGCACATCTGAACTGGTGCACACTCTAGAGCTGTGACAATTCACACCAGAGAAGAGCACGATTCAGTGAGTGAGTAAGAAAAAAAACCAAATCATCTTAAAATGAGCTCTTTTATGAGCCTGAGTTTCATTACGCAACTTTATCAGAGTTCATGAGAACTGGAGTAAACAATACGAAGATGCAGAACATGCCCACTCTCCAGCTCTATCAGTCCACAAACCCAGTCATTTCCAGGACTTGCAGAGACCAGGGGACAGATGAATTTTGTTGAAGCAATGAAGCCCCTTTCCCTGGGAACAGCCTCACTAAAACCCCCTCTTTTTCTCTGGCAATGCTTCTTGTCCTCCAGAGAGCTCAGTTCCTGCTATAGGCGGCTCCTTGATACTTAACTACCACTTCTAGACTTGGAATGAGTGATTGTGATATTTAACACACAGAATCATTCTGAATCACCCCATTTTACCACTACTTTATTTCTCCTCCAAGTCGAAAAAGCATAACAAAGGGTACTCAGCCCGCTTCTACTTACTTTAATTCCCCACCCAATCCCCACAAACACAGATCTACCTGGACCACATCCCACTCACTTCTAACCTCAGTCTGTCTGTCCTTCCCTCTCTTCAGTCCCAGAGGGCAGTTTCAGACTTACTTATAGGTTCAACCTCTGTGGGCAGGGTGAGCAGGGGCTGTGCCCAGCACAGGTGAGGAGGAAACCATCCATTGCCAAGAGAGGCATCTCCCACCTGTCTAGAAGTCGCCTTAGCCAGGAAAACCGGTGCCCTTCACACCAGCACCCGTGAAGGCTTGCCGTTTGCAGAAGGTTCAGCAATCATTTCATTTCTGACATTTTTTAGTTTTCATCACGTTGTCTCTGGCACTGAAAGCACAAGTGGATCAATGCTCAGTTAAGCTCTTTGTGTCAGGGCACCCTGTCCCTGCTACTGGGGCAGCACTAACAAGGCCACACAGTGTCCTGCAAGCAGAGGACGGGGATGGGGTCACCACCAGCAGTGCTGCGGCTGCTTTCTGGCACAGAGGTGGCTGTTCTGCTCTGGGCTGGTGGCTGCATTCTCTGCCTCACGGGGATGTACACCATGAGCATTCAGTCCCTTCCTAATTCTTCACATACATTTTGGCTCTAGGTATAGTTTCTGCAGACATACAAGCTGAATGAATGTTTTGGAGATTTTTTCATTTTAAACAAAAAAACTGCCATGTTTTGTCACCCCTTTCTCTCTGTCTCTCAGATTGGATTTCTTAAATTCACACAGGTTACGCATTTTAATAAACCACATTGGCTGCAGTAAGCTGCGTTTGAATCATCACTTAGAGAAGTGAAGATTTAATTTCATGGTGGAATTAGGGTTGACATTTCCTTTTTATTTACACTACACCAAGGATTAATAAGGTTACTATAACCTTAATCTTTGATAGCTCAACAATAGAATACTCTGGAATTACTGCAAAAGCTGGATTTTAACCCTTTTAATCCCGTTATTGTTGATAACCTTATCAACACTGTGCTCCACCACAGAGTTGGCATGGAAGGACCTCAGACTCTGAAATTCCTTACCATGGAACAACACTTGTAGTTTAAACAGAAGAGCAAGAGACAGTTGCTTGGTTGAAGCCTGCACTGAGGTTCCCAGTTTGCAGTAGGGCTGCAATGCTGCTTTTAAGCGCCTTATCAGAGATCTTTGCCAAGAAAAACATTGGTCCAGTGGCATATGTTGGCGGAGCAATGCAAGGTTGCTCTAATTCCCTTACTTTGTTTTTCCCTCCTCCCATGCGACAGCTACTCCAAGAATCAGACTGCCAGTCTAGCAAGTTGAGATCCAGAAACTTACTGCTAATTACCATGTTTACAATTCCCAACCTGCCTGTTGGTGCCAACAATCAAACTGCATCCTCTTGAGTGCACCAAAAGACACTTGCTGGCAGTAGTTTGCTAAGGTTCCAGGCTGGCTACATTAATTACTGTTAACTTAATTTTTGCGTATTGAAAAGCAGCTTTAATTAGCGATTCCATGGATCAAAATCATCCTTTTATGAGTTTCAAGGAATAGCAGCTCAACTTAGAGACTACTTACCAACCTATGAGTCTTTTATTTGGAAACACAAGTGGTAATAAATTTATATGTGGCCTAATAAATAAAGTAGGCAGAGGTTCAGTAAAAATCACACCAGGAAACAAAAGGTTATGCCTTCCCTTTGAATTTAAAGAAGCAGCTCTAAAAAGGCAGGTTGGATATATTTTATCATCCTCAGTAAACATTTGACTGCACAGAATAAACCACATTCTGAAGGTATATCACGGAAACAAACTATTTAATGAATTTTTAAAAAGCATGTATTTTATGGACTCAGTGAAAGAGACCCCAAACTCAAATAACTGCAGGGCAGAGCCTGAGCATTGAGGGTCCCCTTTGTGCCCTGTGAGCCCTAAGCCTGAGTCTCCTGAAGGCCATCTGACTACTCAGTTGGGATCCCCTTTTGTTGAACACATGCTTCATCCCCTACAGAGTCAGCAGAGCACACAGGGCTGTGCAGTACCTGGGAGCAGGCTGCCCACTAAAGATCTGTGCCCAGAGCCATGCCTGCAGAGCCCACCCAATGCCCACAATTCCCCCCCACCAGCAATAAATTTCTAACCTGGATTTTCCATGGCAATGGGATTCAATCTGCATGATGCTGGCTTTAAAATATTAGTCAATTGATAAGAACTGCAGTAAACCACCTCTCTGAAGATGTTTTCCTCTGTTTGCTGCCTGGCATGGAGCTAAAAGACAGAGAGCAGAGCTAGCCCGAGTTCTGCCCAGATGCAACTTGGTGCTCCTGGGGTGGACAGACTGCTGGCCACAGCACAAGGCTGCCCTTGCTCACTCTGGCAGAATGTGGATGTCGGTGCAGCCAACGCCTGTCTGTGCTGAAGCTGCATTCAGTCTCATCTCTTAGGGGCAGCTTGGTGCATCACAAGCATCTGAACATAATAACTCTGGTCCTACCTGGCTGTATAAAGATAGGCCTAGGTGTCTGATTTTGGGCCCCTTTTTCTAAAAACTTGGCCTAACTGGTTCCCTAAGAGGCTACAGTGAGACTGTCTTTTCTGCCCTGCAGCAGATTCTCCACCACCTCACCAAGACACCAACCAACTTCCCTGCTCGCCTGGCAGTGTTTCACAGGCTGCCAGCCACTGCCAGGCTCCTGCTCTTGCATCGCAGTCCTACTCTGTGAGGTTGCAGTGGGCTGCTAAGGAAAAGATAACCCAGGGCAAGATTCAGGCATGTGAAAAGCAGTATGGGGTAGGGGAAATAGAGCCAGAGCAAGGAGTAAGCCAAGGAGACAGACACTAAAATCAACAGGCATTATAACTTACAGGGGAAGAAGGGAAGGAAAATGAATCAGTGCTCCCAGAGGAGGCAGTCTGGATCTACTCTGATCCTAAAGCAAGAGAGTGGAAACAGGCATTTAGGAGGAGTTCATTTACACAACCCATACTGAATATACCAAGCAAACTACTAAAGGAGGCAATAAACCTGCATCTTGGAGAATGGCCTAAGAGAAATTAGATTGGCACTTCAGAGCAAAGAGATATTTGGGGCTGCAAAGGCAAGCAGCACTGCTAGGAGACACGTGGACACAGCTCACGTGGCCCACGCTATTGACGTGTTTTTCCTCCCCAACCCAGCCTGCTGAGCTTGATTACTTACATCTTGTATAACTTACATAGTCTAAAGAGAGTCGGCCAATTTCCACTCAATTTATAATTTAGCAAGCAGAGGAGCCTGATTCTTCTAATTTACATAAAACATACATAAAACTGAAAACAAAATAGCTTTAGAGCATATGGGCAAAGTACACAAGAGCCACAGAGGAAAGCAGGAGTGAAGAAGGATATGGAGCAAAAGCACTGTCTGGATTGTGCTTTGCTAAGGGGTTCTGAGTACCTTGTTTATGATAAATATCTCACAGACCAGCAAGTTTTCATCATCACAGACACATGTTGGTGCCCAATCAGACGTACCTAACCAATGCCATAACACTGAACGGGTTTTTTTTACTGCATCTTTCCAGGTAAAGAAATACTGTCAAAAACCTTCTACAACAATATGGCAAGACAGCATCAGTGTGTATGAAGGTAGAACTGCCTTCCTCCCATTCCCTCTTGGACATGTCCTTCTCTCATGAAGAAAGGCAGGGAGCTCTCACCCTGTGGGTAAATCCAAGTCAGCATTGCACTTCCTAGGGAGCAGCAATGGAGCTGTGCTCTTGTGACTATTTCTCCTGCATTCCTCCTCCATGACTGCTGGGTTCTGGCAGAGCCAGCAAAGGCATTCTCTGAGAGGAGACACCACCTGCCAAGTGTGGAAGCTGGTATTCCTCCCGTGGCATGGTAGGCTCCAAATCGTGCCTCTCTTCCCCATTTGCCTGAGGAGTCATCTTGGGTACTAACAATAGACTCCATGGAGGCTGGTGGAGCTCAGGCTGCCTCACCAACTTCTGTCTGAATTCAGTCATTTCCAGTGAGCAATGTATAAATAGATGCTGCCTCATTATTGATGTATACTGTGCAAAGGGTTTAGCCAGGGATGAAGCTTGCCTGCTTTCCTTTTATGGATGAAAAGCGGGATCCCAGAGCCTTTATGTGAGATCTCTGCACATGTCAATCAAACCACACCAGAAGAAAGATTCTGTGCTCCTAGGTCCATGTTAAATGGCAGCCACATGGCCGCAAGTCCATGGGAACACACTGCATGTGCGTGCATGTGTGTATAGGCTCATTTACAAATATGCACAACAAAACCAATTGAAAAGAGAATTCTAATGGTTGCAGCCTGATTTTTATATTCCTTTTCAAGTCCCAAGAGCAGGTTGTAGTCTGGGCCACTCTGACACAAATCTCATTTGACATCGTTATAAACCACTGATTTACACTAATGGAAGAGTTAGCCTCTGATTTAGGAAGCAGACCTTAGCGGCTGGCCCAAGCCTGAGCCCCTCAGCCCTGCAGTCTGGCTGTAGCGCATTGATACTTGCTAGCTAAATTTGATCATCAACTCCAGCGAAGGCGAGCTATCGATATTTCAGAGAGCCATTCCTCACACTTCTGAGCAGCAAACAGCCCATCACTAAGAAGGCCAGACCCTTGTCAGCATGAGCTGACTTATATGAAATGAAACACTGACCTCAATGCTAGCTCCAGAGTTAATCTCAGATGAGAGATTTTATTAGAGAAAGCAGACCGATTGTTCTGAGCCTCTCTAGGGCACATGTTTAAGTTTTGCATCCAAGAAATACTTAAAATAGAGTTGCATTTGATAAAAAATTAAACCTGAAAACTCTAGCTAGGTATTGTGTGTGTCAATTGATTTATTTATTTGATTTGTTTTCCTTGGATTTCTCATCACACCCATTCAGCATCCTTTCCCTTGCTGGAGTTTTTCCTCCCTCTCTACCAGGGAGGCTGGAGCAGAGTAAGCAGCACCGCCTCACTGCAGCTCCAGCAGAAGAAAACTAAACATGTCTATGTTCATCTCTAACCAAGGGTCTGGACTGGTCCTGCCTTCTTTGCTGGTAAGAATTTACACAGACAGAAGTGACAAGCATCTAAACAAGAAGAGCAAAAGGGAGTGGGTTTGGCTCTTGCTTCCTAGAGCAGGACCTGCAGACTGTTTTCATCAAGGGGCTCATTGAACAACTGAAGGCAAATGGATTTATGTTATCACATGTGCGACACAGGATGGGACAGCCACATGATGTCGTAACACAACAAAGGACAATGAGCAGTCAAAACAAAAAGGATTGTACTGAAACCTTGAAAGTAATTATGTTATTGTGTTCTGCATAACTCAGACCTTCGCAAACACGTGGGGAAAAAGGTTTCTTTCCTAAAAATGGAAAAATCACCACTTCTTAAGCTGAGGTCTGAGAAAGTTTCCACTGCTCTCCTCTATAGTTCAAAACCTTCAGAAAAAGAAAATTTAAAATTAAATTAAATGATCCTGACATTCCTAAAATAAAACACACTGAGAAAGAAAATCCATTCCATCCCCTCAAATCTTTTGCACGTATTGTAAACAGGAAGGGGGACAGCAAGGCAGTGGAGGAAAGTAGGGGAACGAGAAACAGTTTTTACCACAGTGGTCGTTTTTAATGAGAGCATCAAGACTTTAATAAGTGTTGCTCCAGTAAAACAGCAAGCAATAAACTGTAAAACAGAAGAATGTATCATGGCAAATTGATGAAGAGGTAATATGAAATGCATTTTCTTGGAGTAACCAGGTGAGTTATCTCCTGAAGAATAATTGTTAAAGGAAGAGTTTCCAGGTGGCGGGAAGCATTAGTGCATCAAACCTCCCTGCTCTTACTATTAAAGAAATAACACCTAAAATAAAGAAATAAAATAAATCCTTAATAATGCAGTAATTACTGATGCCTTTTTATTTGATTTTTTTATCAGCGTCTTGTTAGGAGAATGTGAATATTTGCACTGCTATTACTATCAGATAATCTAAATGTAGTCATATGAAATCTACATTATCTATGTAAATGCCTCTAAGATGCAGTAAGATGGTTCTTTTTTTGGTAACAGGCTGCACAATTGCATGCTGTACTGTTCTGGTTCAGAATGTTCCTCTTTCTCCAATTAGAGAAGACCAGCCCCATGCTGATCACTTTATCTTTGATTTCCAGTGATTTAAAAGATTGGTTTGACCTGTGATCATTAATAAATGTTGTGGTATTGTCCTGATTTAGTAAGAGAACCTCTAATATTACAAACAAGGTTATGAATCAGCAATTGTTAATATTAAAGTCAGCTGTATTTTTCCAACATTTCATGTCTCATGCAATAAATGTGAAAGGGGTGTACACTACATGCAACTCAGATGAGCTGATACAGAGCAAGACAGTGATGACCAACTAACCCCAAAACAGATAAAAGAGCTACTTAATCTAAAATACTCTTGAGTGGTTCGGAAAGTATAAGTTACCTCTTGTGGGCCTAGCCCTTTCTTTCTAGCAGTATAAAGTGTTGAGAAATTATCGGAGTCATTTCAGCTCCATGGAGCTGTGTTGCAGCAGTCAGAGGCGGGGAGGCCTCCCCAGACGGCTCTCCAGCCCTCCTAGGGGGACTACTGCTCGCCGTGTCTTGGCCAAGTTAATTTTACATCTCCCAGGCAAGGATTTTCCTGCCTGGAGCTTGTTCTGTTGCTTTATACCATCCCCACTGGCTCGAGGGGTATTGGGCCCACCAAAAGGAAATATTTATTGATAGCCACGCTGTATTTTCTCCGTACATAGCTTCCAGGTCTATTTGCATACACCAGGCTCCACTGCTTTCCTGCAGACAGGAGAAATTCTGAACCCCTTGAAATCAATGGAAAATTCCCACTGGTTTCTGCAGGAGAACGATTTCAAAAGCAGGATACTTATTTCATTTATCTATACGGGCATTATTATGTAATTTTGGCTAGGTATGCACAGTCATACATATATATGTGTGTGTATAGACATAAAAACATATATAAAGTATCTTTCAGCTATATATTCAAGGCTCTTATTTTTCCCATCAATCAACCTGCTCTAGTTTCTGGAATATTTCACCTGATTTTTTGTTGGCTGCCTATAACTAGATACTGTTTTTCCAGGAAGCAAACTACCAAACTTGTGTGATGTTCCAGCCCTGATTTCAACACTTCTGGTGCATACTTCCAGCGCCACACTGCGATGCCTCCTCACTTACAGTCCCTGGTGCCTCACCTCTTCTCTGCCCTCTAACTCTGGAAAGCTGGGTCACATTTACCTTCTATCATCACTTCCCAGACTCTTCTCTTTACCTTCCTCAGGATCCTCTCTGTCCTTTGCAGTCACACTCTTTCCATCACCTCTATGGATTCCGGCTTGTTTTTTTGATTTTTATACTACTTATTTTTGGCCCATCATTTAAATTTCTTTTGAGTCATTGTTATTATCGAGCCAACATTTATAAATAGCTCTATGCATTGCAGGTATGTGATAATCAAGTCCTTTGATTTTTGAGCAATTTGGTTACTAAATGATAGCAATAAAAGCATGTAATCGTCATGGGCGTTAGCCCAGGAGATGTTTCTACCATTAAAGCTTTCAGGAGGTAGATGATGATTCTGGTAAAAAATTATGGCTCTTAATAATGAGTATTATGATTTACCTTTACATCACCAAATTGGTGAGGTGTCATAACAGCTATGGGGAATACCTGGGGGCGATGCTTTTCAGAAAAATAGTAATCTATTAAAAGGAAGAGAAGAAAAAGCCTTTTGTGTAAGTAAAGACGTGATTTATTTTAAAAAGCTCATAAAAATCCAGTTGTGTACATTACGGCTAGTGTGATGCAAAAAGGCAGAGAAAAGGCTAGTTAGCTTATTCTTACAGCTGCAAAGTATGTGTAGAGCTGTGTAGATGTTTAGATATTACTGTTTGCAGTTTCCTCAAGAAAACCCTATGAACACTAGAAGCCACCTAAACTGACGCGAAAGACAATAACTTGTTATGGGAAGAAAACTTACACTCCCCTCAAAATCATATGTAGTCTTAAAAGCACAAAGTAAAAACATCTGCATAACCGTACACACCTATATGCAACACAGTGGGCATTTATTTTAGGCAAATTCGCAGCAGCAAGAGGAATCGTAACACAGGTCATAAATACGCACTGCAACAGCACGGCCCCTGCTGAGGTGAGTGGCTGTTGTGCCTCTGTCAGGTCTGGGAGAATGGGGCTTTTCTACTGTGCTCTAGCCTCTCTTCAGAGAGGCGTGCCTGTGTGTATATATGTATATTTATTCCATTCAGAGATATATATATATGGAAGGGCTGTAGTTTTAGATATTTCCAGAAAGAGGACCTGAAATCCAGTAGCAGTCCCGACCACTTAATTTAGGGTACTACTAAGCAAAGAAATGCTTCATGCTATGGGCAGACCCAGGCAAGGCTGTGACCCTGCCTGCACAGGACAGCAGGGACCAAAACTACTCTTTGTCCTCCCACTCCCGGCGTAGGGCGTGATGTGCCCACTGTGCTCAGGGACAGAGCCCTGTGGGCAGCTCCCCACTCTGGGAAGGCCTGGGAAGGCCAGGGGACAGCCAATATCACTGGGTCACCTGCGCTGCACCAGGGCTGCCACACCAGCATCTGCTCGCCATCAACTGCCTGTGCCGCTCTGGGGCCTTGGCGTGACAAAGACTTACCTATGGCAGCAGCCTTCGAGGCTACTCCAGCAGAGAAAATTACCCAGAGATATAAATCTTCATAGGATTATGGCCTTTAAAGACAAGGCTAAGTTCAAGTAATTATTTTGGGGGTAATTTTTTAATTTAATTCTCTACCAGGATGCAGATTAAAAACCCCATTTTAAAGCAGAAATTTAGCATTCTGAATTAATTAAATATGCCCTCACCAAAATAGCTGTTAATGCACACTCGGTGCTGCCACAGACCTCATTCTAAAATGTCCTAGGAAATGCTCATACTTGTACAATTAAACCCCCTTATTTATAAAGTAAATTCTTACTAGGTTCCACTGTAAACTTTAAGGGTGATTTTTGCCGTTAATGAAAGATTATTAGACTACAAGAGGCAGGGAGGTTTTAGAGTTATTTTTTAGCACACAGGATTCGCAATTTCTAAAACAAAGTAGGAAGGGTAGCGTTCTAAAAAATCCCTTTCATTAGGGGTCTAATCTTTCCCACAGTGAAATCAGTTGGGAGTTTGCTATTGCATTGGATAGTAGGATTTGGCCCTAAATATTTTGGATTTAACATGGGCAAGCTTGCTTTCCTGAGCAGTCCTGTGGAAGCTACATGCATTGCCAGGATCAGACCCATAGTATGAATAGTCACTACTTAGAGGTCTGTTGTTCAGAGATGACCCCTTCTGTCCTTCAATATATATATGTGACAGACCCCTGGAACTGCTAATATATGGGGGGAGTCCCTCTGAGGTCATGCTATTGGGAAACATCATCCAAGAGTCCACATTGAGTATTTACACAATAATCTAGAATCATTTTGGTGAGCATATCCAGTATTTCTCCAGTCAGATCTTACACTTCCACTCTTTTAACCCACATAGCACAGCAATTCCCAAAAGATTTTAGAGAAATCTACAATCATCAAAATGTTAATTTTGACAATGACAAAGAGTACATGCATTAAAAATGCATCAGCCCTGTCATTAAGGCATTATTCAGCAAAACCATCTCATCATGCTTTACAGAAAGCAACTAGAAGAAGCCAAATATAAAGAACCATTTGCTAAGCTTGTATTTATAGGTGTCAGTTCAATATATACTACACAAGGTACTCAACCAAGCAAAGAGCAAACAAATCCACGCCCTTTATGTGATGAAATGGGAACTCTTAATAATATTCTAAGTCATGACTCCAGGGAAAATGTCAACTAAAAGCTCTGACCAGAGAGAGGTTTGCAATACAAACCTGGATTTTAAAATAGCGTTTCCATCGCTGTTCCTGCAGCACTTGTGAATGTGGCTGTGTTACGGTGCTGAACTGACTATGATTTAGCAGCTGATCATGTCTTTTTAAAGCATAATTTAACATTATTTCTGAGGCTGTTGAACATACTAAACTACAAGGAAAAAATCTGCTTTCAAGTGGTATTAGAGAAACACAAGGATCAGAGTGCTAGCATCAAAGATGTGTCTAAAGAATAACAGATCCACATGTCTGTGTTACAACAAGCACTCCACTCACTACCAAAGGCAAGAGACTAAGATTGCTTTGGCAGTTGTTGGAAATTATTAAGACCATTGACAGCCTTTCAATCCCTAAGCAAGACACAGAGAGAAAGACATTCTCCATCAGCCCACCTCGGGCTCTCAACGATCACTCCACGTCTGGCTTGTCCTAGCCCCATCATAGCTGAGGTTGGGGAAGGATGCATTCAAAAAGGCTGTCTTATCGCAGGATTCCTGGTCTTCCTTTAAAATGGCTTCTGATCTAATTCACTTAAGGCTGAAATCTGGTCTCCCAATTATGACTACATGGCAACAAGACCTGGGATCATATGGGCATGTGGAGAGGCCTTGAATGGCAAAACACAGGGATGATCACACCCTGCTCCTTTTCTCTGCCAGGCTTGTGGGCAGAGGAGCAGGGGAAAAAAGACTGAAACTATGAATGCTATGCCTGGATT
Source organism: Donacobius atricapilla (assembly GCA_013397315.1). Classification (NCBI taxonomy): domain Eukaryota; kingdom Metazoa; phylum Chordata; class Aves; order Passeriformes; family Mimidae; genus Donacobius; species Donacobius atricapilla. The sequence goes on from WBMY01014150.1 coordinate 926,659, forward strand.
TTCCTAAACACAACATCTGAAAAACTGATCAGGTTTTAACCAAGTCCTGTGCCCTGTTGCTGAGATTGGAGAGAAGGACAGATGCACTTTTTCTGTGGTAAAGCAATGGGGCATGTCTTGGCTAGTTACAGGAATCAACACTCCCTTAGTTGTGTCTTCCACCTGTCCAGCTGCAAGTAGCATTTGGGGAGTTCTGAGCTCTTGGAAAGGGCAAAAATAAGGCACCACCTGAGCTGCAGAGGGGAAAAACGCCCTGAGCTCTGGCCCTGAGCATGTGTCTCAATCTGGGGCATCAGAAGCTGAAAAAACTCTGCTAACCTGGAGCTGGTGTGAAGGGGGATCCTTAATCCTGCCCTCACCAGTTGCAGGGTGAGGATCAAAGAGGCGCTGCTTTATTGAAAGCAACCGGCCTCAAACTGCTCCCCAGGAGCGGCCCCCTGGATGGCCGAACCCCTCGGCAGCCGGGGAAGAGCGGCTTCCCCGGGCGTCGGGCGCCCTGTGGCCGTGCGGGGCGCCCCTGGCCCCGCTCCGCCGAGGACTCCGGCCAGCCCCGCCGCGGCCCTGCCCAGCCCCGGGCTTGCTCCCACGCACACACACACACCGGGCACCCCCCTCCGCCAGAGACAGGGCGTTCGAGCTCCCCCCGCCCGGGCAGAGACACAGAATGAAACATTGCGAAGCGTAGGAAAAGATGGAAAAGGTGCTACCTTGGCAACTAGAGGAGGTGAGGAGCCAGCTGGTGGGCTGGGGGCGGTCGCGCTGCCTGCCTGCCTGCCCGCCGCCGGTACTCTCCTCGACTACGCGTATTCTTAAGCAATAACAACGTAATCCGTATTATCCACCCAAGAATACCCGTCACCGAAGAGAGTCAGAAAGCTGCTGCTGCTGCTGTTGCTGCGGCTGGTGGAAGTGCTGCACCGGGACAATAAATCCATAACTATAATTCGCCTCTAGAAGAAGGAGAATCCACAAGGGTTGCCGAGCGATCTTGTCCCATATCCAGCGGACGCAGAACCTTCCCATCCTGAGGAAGCGAGCGAGAGGAGTAGGCATTTAATACACACACGTACAGTCCCTCTGCTCTCCTGCTCCCTTACTGGAGTGGGCAAGAGCTTGCAGGCGAGGTGAAAGGAAATAAATCAAAGTAAGGCTGAGTTTACCTGGTGATTGCTTGGATTCTTCCTCTGTGCTTCTCTGGTATCCTATTCCCTAGCTGTATGCTCCATCAATTCTCTCTGGGAGCTTGCAAGAGATGACATACGCAGCAACAGATTCCTGTAAAAGAGATGCACGGTTAAGCACAGAAATACTACAAATCTGTTTGCATAGGTGGGCTTGGGAAAGCTCCGATAAAGCAGCAGACACGCCTGAGAGACTTTTCATCTGGGCTTTGGAAATGCATTTCACAAGTCCTGACTCACTCTGACTCGATGTGCTACCAAGAGGAGGGAGGGCGGAAAGAAAGGCGATGGAGAGGGGAAGAAAAAAAAAAAATCAAAGAAAAAAAGGCAAAGGTTCCCGATCTCAGCAGAGGCGCTCCTCTGTCAGGCCTCCTAGCACCATAAAAATCTAAGGCGAAAAAGGCTTCAAAGTAGAAATTCTAGGCGCTCCGC
>WBMY01014150.1:932542-1047416 GCA_013397315.1 Donacobius atricapilla
GACGGCAGGGGACGAGAGTGTGGGCACAGGCAGGGCAGGGAAAGGAGGCGAGCCGGGTCAGCCGCCCCTTCCCATGGCAGGGAGCCGGGGCTGCGGGGCTGCTCCAGCATCTGCACTCTCCCGTTCCAGGAGCAGGAGCGGGCGCCTGCCCTCGGGAAAGAGGGCACTGCAGACCACTGCCAGCAGGCTCTCGGCAGGTGTCCCCTCCAGAGGGCTGCGCGGTGCGGGTAGGGTCCAGCCTCTGCACAGAGGCTTCAGCCGTTCTAGAAGAGCGCTGTGTGTGCTGCCCTGCCACCTCCCCCTGCTCACCCCTGCCACCGCCCCACTCTCCCATCCTCAGCAGCCAACACGAGGAGTTTCTCCTTCAGTGTTTTACCTTGACCCGTTCCAGGTCTGCTCCTGCATTGGCTCTTGAGAGTAGGGAAGGATTACCTGAAAATGTTGAATAACACCTCAAGTGTGAGGCTGGTGAGATAATCAGGGAATTGAAGAGACTCTGAACTGAAGAGCCTAAAAAACAAAATACAAATGATAGAATTTGAGGTAGAAGTAGCCAGTCATAATGTTTTTTCAGAACATCACCTGATGTTCCATCTTGGTGATGTCCTGGTTTTTACCTGGGGACACTGGACTTGTGTGGACTGACAGTCAGGTTCTCTGGTTTTCTTAGGCATGATACCCAGTTCACAAACTGATTGAGATCCATTTAAAAGCTCTTACTTTCTCTGGCTCTACTATTCCCCTTGGAAAACTGTTCCAGAATCTCATAACTTGGCTTAAGATTTCCAGGCTGTGTTTATTAGGGGCCCGTTTATATCCATTTGTTCAGATGCCAATTTTGTCCTTGAACCTAATTAGTTCTGATATTTACTCCCCTCACAGTGTACTAATATTCCTTCTCATCATTTCTTTTGTTTAAATCAAGCTTTTCGGTCTTGTCTCAATAAGATAGAATCTTCATTTCCCTGATTATACCCATATCCTAGCAACTTATAAAAACTGGGTCATGACCAACACCCAGAAATTACAGTTTTCAAAAGGGTTCATTATTCTATCCATTTTCAGTTTGACCAAGACACAAGTAGGGAGAATGATTAGCATAAGGTCAGACAAACCACAATTCTCCTGACTTCAAGTTCTTTTGTAATCTATCAGGGACATGAGTTCTGAAAGGCTTGTGGTTTATAACTTGGCATTACATCAATGCACATTTATATACCTATATATCATTTTCTGGAGGGGAAGAATGGCCTTGTAGTTAAGAGGGTGCATTAGAAAACTGGAGAAGCGGCTTTGAATGCCAGGTCTGCCATAGGCAACAGACGTGATTTTGACTAGTCCTTTAGTCTTTTGCCACATTTTACCACTTTTAAAATGGGGACAGCAATCTTCCTATTCTTGCGTCTTTTTCTTTCCCATATACTCACTTGCATTTTAAGGTCTCAGACCAAGCATCTCTTTTCTGGGTACTGCTGGTGCCTGGCACTCTGAAGTTGAAATGTGTCTGCAACTCTTAACCAGCAGTTAAAAACAGACAATACTCTTATAAAGGGTCTATCAGAAAAGCTGTTAGAAACCATGCTAGGAACTGGAATTCCTGAGGTGTTCACCCCATTGATTACATTAAAAACATTCTCTGTCATTAAACTAAGCCCAGGGACAGTAAAGCCAGAGACATTTAACTGAAAATCTGCATCCTGGCTTCTGGTTTTCAAGTCTCTGCTTGGTTAAAAACCCAGTCAAACCTTATTATTATTATTATTATCATCATCTAATTAATTTAAACATAGCTGCAGTTTAGTGCATTCTCTTCACTATTTTTCAATCCAGAAGGCAAATTTTTAACAGCTGATACTGCAAAGAAACAGAACTGGCCCTGGAAGCCCCAATAGCCCCATAGCTGGAGTGGTTCTTGGTAACAACAAATGTTATCATTGTTCTTCCCCAGCAATCCAAGTACGGGAGGTTAAGACTGAGCACAGAAACAGAGAGCACTCTGTTGAGCTGAGGTGAAGAAATGATATTTATGGGAGTAATTATCACAGAGAAAAACTGGAAAAATATGATTACAGCAAATTGTAACTTGCTCAGATATGTTCTTCGTTGTTAGAAATAGCTCAGCTGAGACCAAACCAATATGAACAACAGACTGGGAGTGTCAGACAGTGATTCTCTGGAGGCTGATACCATCAGACCCTCTGAGCAGAACATGATCCAGCTTTAGCATATTAGAGAGATTGGTGTCAGCAGCCTGCATCTCTTCCCAGCCACTGTACTCACTTCAAGCTACCTAACAAAATGTGAGCTGCTGTGCTCCCCACTGGAAAAGCAGACCTGGAAGTGCTGTCCCTGAAGACCACTGGCAAGAGAGGCAGCTGATTCTCAGAGCTGGGCAGTTCCCCTCCACAGCAGCTGGGGCTGGCGGGTGCTGCTGAGCAGCTGGCACAAGATGCTCAGGTTTCAGAGTGTGGCCGTGTGGGTGAGTAGGGCAACACGACCATGCACAACACCCATCCCTGAGCTGGCACTGCTTTCCCATTCGAATCCTTTCTTCAGCTGCACTGTTTGACAAATGTGTGAACCCTTTGGAGAGTTTCTGCCATGGGTGCAGCCATGGACTTATCTCAGAGCGTGGGGAGTGAGGAGCACCCTGGCTGAAGGATGGGTTCTGCTGAGGGAAGTACAAGTGCCTGAAACCTGTACCAGGGTGTTGAGCCTCAAACACCTCAGAGGAAATGAACTATAAGCCCTGCAAGCTTGGAGGTTTGTGTTGAAGGAGAGGATATAGCTAAGAAAAGGAACCTTCAGAAGCTGTGCTTGCTCTGCAGCATTTCTGTGAGGGTTGTGTCCAGAAGGGCCTGAACATACCTTGTGCAGACCGACTTTGTGCCTTCACCAGAAGTCCTGGCTTAATGCAAGTCGTCTGCACCATGGTAAACATCTTGCCAAGTGAATTATACTTGGGGAGGGACTTTCACCACACTTTCACGGCTGAGTATTTTACACGTCCCATGCAATTAATATCTTGCAACTGATGTTTAGAAATTTTTAGAAGCAATAACCAATATTGTGTAAAAACAAAAATATCACTTAAAATAGTCAACTATTTGCATTTAAATGTACCTACCCCAAGATCAGATGCATCAAAGAAGTTCTTCAGGTGTCTTGAGAGCTCTGTAGGTGTTATTGCTGCTCTCGGTCTGTGAGAAGAATTATAAATGCTATTTACCTTTTAATTTAAAAAAAAATCTTGCAAATTAAAGACATGCTCTCGCACATCAAAGTTTAGTTAGCATCCATTTTTATTGTGCAGACTATGGCTCTCTAAGAACCTATTGAGCCCACAACCATCTGAACACACATTGCTGCTTTCCTTTTCCCCTACATTTTGTTAGATTTTGTCATATCCGAGGGGGAAAAATTCTGTAACTACTGCTAATACTTAAACAGTTCTCCTGCTTAATATTCTTTCTGCTCTCAAACCCCTCAAAATATATTGGTGTGTCCTGACAAAGGCAGAGGAGCAGTTTTGGACACTTGTGTGACATACATCTTACTATCTTACGTAGAAAATTTGACAGTGAATGACAGAACACCTTAGAGGGATCTAAGAAGATGATAAAGGCAACAGCTTTCACATGAATACAGAGTCTAATTCCTAACAGTTACAAGCTTTTTTTACATGCATCCTTGTAATTTGACATTTATAATTCACTGTAGTGCTGAATCTCTGTCATTTTCTCACTGTCAGGTTCTCTATACATGGATGTACATGTCCTTTTTAATTAGTATACCTATTTGAACATTTAATTTCATCTCTCAACCTTACTATGCAGTTGCATATTGATCTGTTATGTATCAACAAATGCTTTTGGTATAACACATACAGTTCTGTGTTGCACCCCTCTCAGAACAGGTGCCTGTATCTTCTCTTTTCCTGGTTGTAAACTCATTTTGTAAACAAAAGCACATTAATTCACAATAATTTTAATAACAGTTAAAAATAAATATCCTGGAATCCTGCAGAGAAACCTTAACCCTTGAGGTTATTTACGCACACAAACACACATACACACAGAATTAATCTTTTATTGTGCATAGCATCTTCCTCATAGGAAGCACCTAAGACTTTTTCTGAGGCACTGATGCCTTTGCAACACTGATAAACATTAGACCTATTTTATCCTTGGAGAATCAGTACAGAAATATTGCAGAACTTGCTCAAGGTAAGCAAAGAAAACAGTGAGACAGCTGCAGACAGAGCAAGCCCTGAGGTCTCAGCTCCTGACCTGAAGCCCACTGGAAAACACAATCAATATGAAAATCAGGTTGCATCTGCAGGCCCCAGTTCCAGGACTGACCTTTCACTGCTCACTCATCGTTTTGCATTAGCAACTTGGGTGGTGCCATGCCATCGCCTGATATTCCTGTTTATTAGTTAACTTAGTTGAGATTTAATTCAATTGAAAAGAAACCTTTTTCGTGTCATGTTTAAACAGGCAATGAAGGACACACCTTTTATTAGCAGTCATACTGATTCTGAAGTCAAACAAGGATTTATTTTAAGGTTTTAAATACTATGGCTTTGTATTTGAAATAGGGGATATTCAAGTGGTTGTACAGCTTAAAGCACAGAATTAGAACTTCCCTTCTACTAGTATTTAAAAAGATACCTTAGGGAAGAATTCAAAGCAAACTTTTTACAGCTTTCAGCTGATCAGGAAAAAATCTATTATAAACAAATACTGAAAACCATTTTAAATGCTCTTAATGTAACTTGTGGTTTTGACAGATAACAGGTTTACACTGAAATGAAAACAAAAGCCAATAGCAGATCAGAAGAACTCACCTATACAGTTTAGAAGAGTATACAATGGGGATAAAGACTACTTTAAAGAAAAAGAGAGCAGGCACATGGATGTCAGTCTATTGTTCATATTGCTCAGCAGAAGTTTTGGGAGTGTCACAAGCAACCAGCTTTGTCCTGACAGCCTTAGACTGGGAACCCAGGGCAGATCCTGCACTGCCTCCTCTACAGGTTTCCCATTTAGCCACATAGTTTTTTCAATGGGGAAGTAAATCTGCTCAGGACATTACTTTTACAAATATTGATCTTTATTTCTGCTGATGTGTAAAGCAGATGTAAGCAGCACAAGAGAGATTTTGTTTATGTACTTTTTTTTTTTCCTTCGGTATAGTTATTGATCTACAAAGTTCCACTTGGTTTTCACAAGTTTAATGCAAGAAAATGAAGAAACTAAGTTTGTTTTTGCAGCTCTCTAGTCTGAGCATCTTTCTCAAATGACCTTGATGGTGCTGGTTGGCAGTTTACCTCTTTATATGGCTTTAAATGTCTTATAAAATACAGTCCTAGTAGCACCTAATAAAAAAATTATTCTTATGAAGAGGTGCCCTGGAAAATAAAAATAGCATCAAATCGCATCTAAATATTCCTAAATACAAAATGGAAAGCAGGTGATTAATTTATTCATGTTAAATTCAGAAGAAAATATATGCATCATATTTTATATTTATACACTCACTGTGCTTACATACATATATATATGTTAATCTTTAAGAGCCAGACTAGAAATCTCTTCTCTCCTATAATATTCGTCTTCAGAAAAGTTCCTATTCAGTCACTGAAGATTATCAGTAAGCAGAAAATGATTAAGGATTTTAGAATACATTGCCTGGGTCAGAAGTGTCTTTGGAAATAAGACAAGTTGTGAATTTTTAGGATTTTTTCCACAGCAGCTGAATATGAATTGGAGGGCTTCCAAAACCAAGAAGAACAATGCATTGCTACAGCCTTACTCACAGAAAGCCATGGAACAGTCCCAAAGAAACAGCCAGAAACACTATAGCTTCATTGAAAAAGTTTGTGTAGCTTGAAAAGTAGGGTAAAAAGTTTTTTTCAGGAATGTGAAATACAGTTTTCCTTTGAAGGTAATCTGTTTTTTGATTAAGATTTCTCTTGGTCCCAAGTCCCTGCTTTGCTGACTTTTTTGCTTGGTCAGGCTTCCTATTGCCATTTCTGAGATCCGCGAGTGTGAATCTCCACTTCGAACATCCTTAAATGCAGAGATCTTCCAGCATTTTGTAAGCCTAAATCAGGCCATGCAACAAAATTGCCTCTCGCATTCTGCTTTACAGCAGAGAATCTGTGCTTTGCCCTGAGGCAGGTGGGCTGCCCCCCGGGGATCAAACAGCCAGGCTTCTCAGAGCCCATGCCTTAGCTTAGGTCTGCAGTAAAATGAAGTGCACTTTGTACTTGTGAACATTTACATACAGTATACGAGAAATGCTGCAAGAGAAAGTTCAGTACTGTGAGCCTATGTATCATTCTCTTTGATATATCTCTCCTATTTTCTCATCCTATTACTTCAGATCAGCTCTAAGTCTCATATCTAAACAGTCAGTCCAAAGGGAAAGTGCCTATTTACAGGCTGGATTAAGAGCTTTAACAAAAGGCAAGGCAGAAAGCCATTCATTTACTATATAAGAAAAAGAAGGTTTTTGTATTTTATCACTTGCCAGCATCTTCCAAACCTTTTCTTTGTGTTGCTCCCCTTCCAAACAGAAAGTAGAGTAGGAAGTTCCTGTCTGGTAAAATGGATCAAGAAAATGAAAAAAGCTCATTGTGCAACTTTCCCTTTTTGCCTCTAATAGGTTTACATTTGCTTCACCCCTCAGGGCTCCTGCATGTGTGTTCAGCATATGTGCTCAGCTGAAACCCCACACTGCTGCCTTTGTTAGACCTTTTCCCAAGAAGTTTTCTTGAAGAAGCAGGCATTTGGAAGAGAACAAGAATGGAAGATGAGGGAAGTGCTGGAATGAGGGAAGACTGAGTTCCCTAGCCAAGCCAAGGACCAGTTCCTATCCAGAGCACAGGCAAAGGGAGGAGATGCCCCAGCCACTGGTGGAGGGGACAGGCAAGTGGGCAGAGAGACACATGGCACAGCAAGAGCTGCAGCAAGAGAGAATGAGGCAGGTTCAGTCCCAAAGGGTCAGTAACACAACACATGGAGTGAGTGTGGAGGGGAGCAGGCAGCCTCTTCTCTCAGGCAGCCACTGCACAGCACATCCTGCCAGGGCCTCCTCAAACAAGCACTGCAAGTCCCCAGAGGTGTCGCAAGAGATGGATGGAAAATGATTGCTCCATCTTGGATTATTTATCTTGGGGCACAAGCTAAGACAGAAAATAATTAAGGGTTAGTTTAGGGTAACCAAAACATCCCATTTTTGAGATATCTAAATGTTTGCTTTAATTTCTTTTTCAATCTATTTGTTTGCTATAGCACTTTTTGAAACAAAATCCATACTTTCCAAATGGCTGAAGTTGAACATTTGCAATTATTCATGAAAACAAAACCCCTTTTCTGTTTTTAAATAAAGAAGACTCACACCTTCTTCTACAAAAGTTGTAATAAAACAGAAGTCAGAAGTAAGAAAGAATGAACTTAAAAACAAAAAAATCCAAATGATATACCTGAATGGAGAAAAACTGAAGGTGGGCAGAACAGAGTGGAACCAGAGGCAAAGCATTACTTTGTGAATCTTCAGTCAGTCTCATACCCCTAGTCTGGCTCAGATTTGTAAGGTTTGGCACGGGTGAGCTTATAAACTCCAAGTTCTTATTAACTCTTACTCCTTGCAACTTGCCCCAAGCCTGCCTGCAGCTTGCTGAGCCACACCAGTGGCTCCAGCCTCAGACATTGTCTGGGCATTGGGGCCCTTTGCCAGCACAGCCCTGGCAGGCCCCACAACCCCTCATTTTTTGTACATACTCCTGTGTCTCCTTACAGCTCCAATTCATGGCTCCCTTCCTCAACCCGAGACCTTTCTTCACGTTCTGGTAAAATTCCTCTGCTCCAAACTCCACCCTGGCAGGCAGACTCAGGCAAAGCAATTCCCCCCCTAATGGCCTCTTGGGTGCGTGTATTAACCCAAATCACCTGCCTGAGCCACCCAGGGTGAATGATCCCTCATTACCTCTGCTCTGGGAGATGGATAACACCATCCTGAAAGCTCAGGGTGGGTTTCATCTCTACAGACACTTCTGTGATAAAACAATTAATCATGTCAACCAGCATTTTTCATTAGAACATCAGTGTGGGCAGCATATTTTTAATAGCATTCATTTCTCATCGGTGCCTGTTTGGTTCATCTTACTTAGATTCTGACAATTAACTGAATTACCAGTTTCAGAGACTGAAGGAAATTTCTTCCACGTTCTTCCATTTTTCCTCAATTCATCACAACATTGGCAGGGATTCTTGAGGCATTTTCTTCTTATCTGTAATATGACACATCAGCAAACTTTATTTAAGAGAATCCCTACCGTAGCATGTGGATACCGACCTTGTTGCCACCTAATCTCTTTAATGGCTTGTTACTGTTGTGGCATTTGATCTCTCGCTCTTTATCTCATTATCTGTGATGCTCAGAGATGTGTTGGAGGGCCCATGGTATGAGCTGTGGTATGTACAGCATATACTCAGTAGAAAAACACACTCAACTGCAGCAGGAGGGAACTGGCTTTGGTGGCCAAACTGGTCTCTTCCCAAAAGAACTCCCCAAGGACCTCTCTCATTTTCCACTAGAGCTGATGCAACACCTCTGTCTTATTCCAGTAGGAGATATACCAACCCAAGATTATGACTTATTTCAGTAGGAGTTGTACCAATCCAGAGTTAAAGCACATCCTCCCTTCTGCTTTCCTCCATTCAAGCGTGAAGAGGCACATGACCAATGGGAGCTCCTTCCCCAGAAACAATAAGAGAAATCTTCATTTTATTCTGCTTTCCCCCTCAACGCATGTAGCTTCTCTTTTGCCTTTCTTAAGTCACTTTCCTTTTTGCAAAACAAGAGAATTTATCGCAGCTTTTAAGTGGTCATAGGCACTGCAATACAAGGTGGTGCATTCCACGTTAAATCAGCATTAGAGTGAGGAATGAGTACCACCTACCCAACAAATACTTTATTGTGAAAATTATTAAAATTCATAGCTTAGAGGTGTGAATGCTTCTTTAAGAAAGGTACTTATGTTATCCCCAAAATAGCACCAGTATCATGTGATGTTCCAGTTGCTATGGTTACCACAAATTTGTTATTTAATAGCAAAGAAAATAGATGCACAAAACATGCTAATTATAACTGGTACAAATTTTTCTAAATGTTTTATATGAATATGCATGCATGTTTTATGCATAAGGAATAGGAATGCCCTTTTTCAAATAATTCTTCAAGTTTTTAGGAGCATTTTAGTAACTGGCAGGGAAGTACATTCTGTGGTTCTCAGCAGCAAAAGAAAAGGAGACTGAAAAATTGAAAATCGGCACTTTGTCTAAAACCATGCAGTTTTCTATTCAAATAGCAGAAGAATCCTGAAAATGCAAAAGGTTTAAATTTGTTGAACCTTGTACTTTCCCAACCAAATTTGCTTTGTTTCTTCTCTTATGCAATGTTGAAATTGCAAAGAGATTGAAGTGCCCGAGAAACAGTTGCAGGGCCATTTGAAGTGAAGTTGCATTTTATGAAATTGTAATGTTAATATAACCCTGATACAGAAACCAAAGTGTTCCAGTCACTGCCAAAATCAATACTGCTCGATACAGCTACAGCCTCACTCTGCCTGGAGCTCCCGGGCTCCCACCTGTGTGCAGCAGTGCACTGGCTCCACGGGCTGGTCCCTGCTGCTCCTGCTGGTGCTGGCTCACTGCAGGATGCACCTCAGTGTGCCCCACTGCTGCAAGCTCCTGCTGCAGGGCCTGGGGGGGCCTCCATGGGCTGGGAGCTCAGGTGGCACTTGGCAGAAGCACAAGCTGTGAGCACAGCATGGAAAGATGCTGCTGTGAACTTGTATCTATTGCAAGGAGGAATACATGGGCTGGCTTTTGCTGTGCAGAGAGATAGAAGGGATATGTATGCAAGCAGATCTCGTATAATTGCCCTTTCCTTTCTGTTCACCAGATGCTTCCAGAGATAAGTCTGGGGGACACAATGCATGCGGTACTTTAAGTGCTGGAACTGTAAAACTCGCCAGCCTGGCAGGGTCTTGGGGAGGAGCAAGAGAAATCTCATTCCTTTCCTTGGGCAGTCTGTGGCCACAGTGAAAGAGGATTCTCAAGCCAAAACTGAACAAAGATATGATTGCTAATTGTGTGAAGAAAGTAACTGGCTCCCAGCCGGTGCAGGAAAGCTGCTGGCAGAGCTGCCAGTGACACTGTGTGCAGAGCCAGATGTTATTCAGGGCTCTGCTGGGTTGGTGCCTCACCACCCGGAGCCGGGCAGCCCTCGCCACTCATCCCAATTCCCACCTCTTCCCAGAGAGAGGAGGGTGGTGCACATGCCTTTGGGGCAGGCGTATCATATGGCAGACTCCGCCACACTCGGGGGTCATTGCTGAAAATGTCACCGCTGTCACTTGAAATCAAGCCCTCTCCTCTCATAGAGGCTTTTATCTCTTCCCTTCCGAGGCTGCACCAGCCGTGGGCAGAATTAAAGTTGTGTGCATGCATTTTGCTGCCAAATGGCCGTACTTAATGGCACCGATACCGAAGGCACTTACTGATGCTGCTGCTTTCTCCCTTCCACAGCCAGAGCACATGCTAGCTGCCTGCTGTATTTCAGAAGTTGTAGAGTGTCAGTGATACCGACTGGAAAACCTTCTCTGTGGCTTGCTGTCATGCCGTGATTGATATCAGCTGTAACAAGAAAAATGTTATGGCACTGTTATTCTGCTTGATACAAGGTAGTCTTTGATCTTTACCATTTTGCAAAGATTATAATATACACTTAGTTTGATAAATAATGCCCTTTCACCAGAGTCATGTAAAGTGGAAGAAAAATTGGCAACTAAACTTTTGAAACTTCTCTGGTGCAGGTGTTGATGTTTTCAAAGCAGAAGGTTAAATAAATAGGATAAAACCTCACTTGCCTACTTATAAGCAGATGTGAATAGTAAGAACTTACTAGACCAGCCCTTTTGGGCTGGTTTCTGTGCTTGTATGTGCATCATAGCAGCAGCAGGGCCACCAGCTCCTGCCAGAGGCACTGCAGCCAGGAGAGCAGTGAGGGAGTGGGGGCTGCTCGGCCAGCTGCGACTCCAAGCCTCACACAGAAGCAGAGGGGAATATTCACTCTGGAATATTCTCTGTAGAGAAAATCACCCAGAGAAATTCAGAGCTGTGGGAACCACACAAATAATAATGTTCACTCACTCATCTGGCTATAGAATGGACCCTCAGATAGGAATGGAGACTCAGCTCTTCCAGCCCCCCAGGAAAACCAACAGACAGCATATGACATCTCCAACATCTTTTCCTGAAATTAGAACTCTTCAGGTGAGCTGGGACTTAGGTTTCCATGTGCCTTTCTAAAGATTCCAAGAAAGAACTTAAATAGTATTGGGGTTTTTTCTGCTTTTTAATTTGAATGGTTATTTGGATGCGGCAAAAATGAGCAAGCCCCAACACCATAGCCATGAGAAAATGTTCTCATCAGGTAATCATTTATTAAAACATTTTAACCAGCTGGTATGAATATGATTGTCACTGGAAAATGACAGGGAAATATGTGCTCCCATCTGCACTAGCAAGCCAGGGAACATTCCACTGTAGTAGTTTTTCTTCATTATCATTGCTCTTCCATACCCAGAACAGTGCACCTGAGCATGACCCTTCCCCTGGTGGGGCCTTGGGATGGGAACAGAAGCCTGAAAGGGGAGATGCAGCCCCATGCACATGCCTTGTGGTTTGCACTGCTCTGGGCTGCTCAGCTCAGACCACAACTCTCACACAATCTGGGGGTCAGTGCAGTTTAATTTCACCCAAAGGTGGACAGCCTTCATGCAAACCTATTTATAGCTGAGCTCAGGTTTCCAGCAGGGGTTTGCCAGGGTTATCTCAAAGGAATGGGCATGCTGGCAACGGGATTTAGCATCCAATGGTACTCTGCCAAATCCATGAAAGACTTTGCATGGCAAGTACAGGGTGTAACTCCAAGGCCATGATTATTTTCCATGTAAATGTCTGTTTCAGTTTGTGCTTAAATGATTATCTGTCATTGATTTGTGTGCCTAACTACAACTGCTTCAAGCTGTTTTCAATTATTCTGTTCTCAATACGATGCAATCCCCAGGATTAGCCATACCGAGTGCCACAAACCACCTTGCAGCAACAGAGTCATAAACTGAAGGGGATAGAAAGGATTTTAATAGAAGATTAAAAGGAAGTGACTCACTGGATGAGAGAAAAGAGGGAGTGTGCAGGCTTTGACTGCAGGAGAGCTGCTTTGTGATGCCTCTGAGTGCACCAAAGACCCCAGGTTAATATAATAATTCTTCTTTCCTTATCATGCACGTTTTGGGTAATGATTTCATAATTAGGGGTGTATTTAAAAACAGGTTTTAAGCGAAGCATGTGTTCTGTCTTTACACTAAGAGGAGGTGGCTAGTTGCAGGCTAACATTGCACAGGGCTTGCTTTCTTGCCTGCTGAATTCTCTTTGCAAATTTTATGCTTCTTTTTCTGTGTTTCTAATTGAAAACCTGCACTTTTGGAGAGACACTGTATTTCTCCTTGGCAGTCCTCTTTTTCACCAGGACTGATATTTTAAGAGTAAACAACGCTCATCTACACCAAATCCTCCGGAGGGGGTAACCTGAACTCTCCCAGACCTAGCACCTAGTGATACACAACACTGCTTGTCAACAGCTGCTCCAAGGTTTATCAAGGATTGGTAACACTCTACAGCAATCAGGATCTCAGAGCACTCCAGTGTTTCTCTTTACACATACTAGGAAAAGTCTTCATATACTTGGGGTAAGATCCTAATTGTTGCTGAGTAATTAACTACCTACACCCCTGTGGTAGCCATTTGTGACAGTATCCATCAGCTGGGAAAATATAGCTGTTATTGAATTTCTAAGAACAGCCATTAATATTCTTTCAATCAATTTACATATTTGAACTTTCTGAGCGCACGGTTGAGATGAATAACATGGAGAAGCACACTCAGATTAAATCCTCTATGGATTCTATCAACACAGAGAGCAGAAAGAGAAGTTATGTGTCTGACACGCAAATATATAGATATATATATATTTGTAGCAGATAAAATCAAATGTGTTATCACTAGCTGCACTCTGCTATGTATATTTTAAAACATTATGAGTGGATAGGTACATACACAGCAGTAGTTTACAAGAGATAAGCATCATTAATTTCCACAGAGCTATATGTTTTCATGGGCTTCTTAACCTTTTAATATTAAGTAAAATAGCAACCACAGCACTATTCTATATCCATGGGAATATCACAGTTTTGAAACATTTCTGTTTAAAATACATAAAATGCCACTGCAGTAAAGATTTGGAAAGCGAGGTACATGGTGTAGGGAGCTGGGGATTGGATTCCCAGCTGATCATCAGGACTTGCTTGATCTGAATTGATTGAAACCCCAGAGGGAGGCACAGTGCCAGCAGGAAGAGAAGTGCCTGCAGTGCAGGATGCTGGACCCAATGCCACGTGCCAGGATGCCCTGGCAGAGCTTTCTACCTGACCAGAGTTTCTGGGCATCAGGAAATCAGGTGACAATGTGGAGTGATAACTCCTTCTGGAGACAGCTGTCTCACCTTGTATGAGAAACCATTTCTTTTTCTAGGCCAACATTCAAAAAGCTGTCAGATCACTTTAATCTGTTGAATTTTGAGCAAATTCAAATAAGGTATGCCAGTCTCCAAAGCAGAGCCAAACTCTAAATGCCCCAGAACAGAATCTATAAGATCAATAAAAACAACAGGGATGTCTGCAGTAGCTTTTTCAGAACACAAAGTAGTTGACTCTAAACAAAGCTTTTATATAACTAGACTTTTCCCATGGTACACCACATCCTTGTAATCAGTCTTCAATCTCTTCTTTAACTTTCAGTAATAATAAGATGCAATGAAATTTGCCCAAATGAAAAAAAAATAAAAATGAGTATGCACAAAGGACCAAGCATCCCCCTGGGGATGATGAAAACAGGAAGCGTGATCTGATGTTCTCCTAATGCCATATCATGGGGGGAGTGAATGATTATTTTCCAAAAAAGAAAGGTAGCCAGCTGAATCTCAGTTTTTCTGGTGAGGTTCAACATATCACTACTTTTAAACTGGAAAGAAAAATGGTCTGAATAGAAATGATTAGTTGAAGGGGCATGGTAAATAGTTCAGGTACATGTTGGAACTCCACCTGCAAAAGTATTTTAGAACCTATCAAACAATGCTCTTTGACCTTCCATGCAGCAGGATTGCATCTTTTGCGTCTCAAAGTTCTCACTGACAGTTACCATTTAAAAGAAATCGCCTCATTTTTACACAGTATAAAGTGTACACTGGTAAAGAAGAATTTCCTAAATGCAGAAAAGCGAGCCCAGAGTTGTTTTGACATGACTCAAAGGCTGTTACAGATGTAACAAAAGGAGATGAAAAGATTTATCTTACCTTGTGACTTGCACTTGCTTATTAAGACACACAGTAGAAAACCCTGGAGGCAGTGAGGTGCCNAGGGGGGAAAACACACCCTCATGGAAAGGGGATTAGAAACACCTCTCCGAAAGGACCCAGGGGTGTGTATGTACAGTGAGTGGATCAAACCTCGGAGCACCCAGTTCACTTGTGCACTGACAGAAAGCTGCTGACACCAAAAAGTAACTGAACCCTGAGAGAGATGAGAGACAGCAAGAGGGAACAGAAAGAGATGGGATGCTCCTGCTGGTGGGGCAGCCCCACGCTGCTTCAGCTGTGGCTCTTGCTTATGCAAAGCTTGCAAGATGTGCAGGAGGAGGCCGGTGGAAAGATGGGGAGGAGGGAGCATGTCTCTTTCCTACAGCAGCTGAAATGCATCGGTAAATACAGAAATGCTTCAGTATATACAGACGTAGGGCACAGCCAGCAGTTCAGCAACCTGAAATACCACTGTGAAGACAGAGCAAAAAGGAATGGTCAAAGTACTATCACTTGTCCCTGTTCTCCACAACAATGGCAATATTTTGGGTACTGGCAAGTTCTCCATAGTAAATGCCCTTCAGGAGGCAGGAAGACTTGCTGCCCAGGCAGGGCTGGCTCCTGCCCCATCCCCACTCACACTGACGCGTCAGTGCACATCATCCTTAAATAACACAGCTATGAGAGTGCTTTGGATTGTCATAAGAACACAAGAAATGTCTCAGACTGATGCCCAAATATATGTATTTCATGAAAATTGGGTCATTTGCTTGAGAAAACTCTTGAGTTGAACAAGCAATTTATAAAGCAAAACCTTTTTTTTTAACTGAGTACCTTGTCATTGGAAAGCAATAGAGAGTCCTCACCTTATCACAGAGCTCCCCTTCAGTCACAGCCCTGGGCTGCTAGATAGCTCATTCCTATGATATACTTCAACGGGTGTCATTCCTTTTTAATAAGCCCAAACAAAACAGTTAATAAATCCAAAGAGCTTCCTATCAGTATATCTCTAATTCTTGGCTTTCACTTCCTCAGCAGCGCTGATCATCTTCTTGAAACACATGGCATTCTCATAACTCGCTTGAAATAATGATCTGTGTTTCAGGCTTTGATTCAACACTGACGCGACTTTTCTGCATGTTTGGCTGCGCAGCGTCTGCCGCTGAGTCACATCTGATTTACACTTGAGATAAACGACATCATCCAGGGTAGCCTCTGACTCTGAGAGGAGCACCCACTAATACACATTGCCAACAGGGCTTTCTATCACCATCAGTCTGGAGCATGCCAGCCTGGTTTTGGTCTCCATGGAGATTGTTATGAAATGTATTAATCCATCATCTGTTGGTTCCCATAAGGATCTTTGGGAGCTTAGCACCTCCATGCACCTCACACTCCCTCAAAGAGGCGATAGCTATGGATTTCTCAGCAGGAACAGGGAGGATTCTTTAAGAAGTGGTCACCTTCACCGTGGCTTAGGGGAAATCTCTGGAAGAAAATAGCTCTTCCATGTGTATACAGTGAATATGTCTTTCACAGTATTTTTCCCCCCTTTTTTCTTGTTGGCAGTCCTTAACACTTTTCTCCTCCCACTTTCTGGTGACATTGCAAAATATCCACATTAAAGTGCATTTTTTTAGCAAAGTAAAATGGCAAAACGGTGTATTTTAGGTGGAAGTGTAAATTATATACTTGCAAGAGCTGGTCAAAACCCAGAACCTGAATAACTGCTCATGGGAAGGGCAGCTCTTTCACACCCACTGTGAATGAGAGCATCGTCAGATATCAAAATGTGCCAGGATAGAAAGAATTTTTAAAAAAAACCTTTAAATAGTCAGTTGAAATTTAACATTACAAACGTGAGATTTCCCGAAGAGTCTATAGGATCATGCTGGCAGCGGCTGTGGCTTGCACTAGCTGGATCCACAGAGAGTCCCTGTAATCACCCTTTGCACAGCAGGACCACCGCCAACTGTAGCATTAGCCTGACTGGACCTTCCCATCACAGGATGCTCCCAGCAATGCCCTCTCAGCTTTAAATTCAAGGTTTTAGAGAGCTTGGTACTGAATTTTGAAACGCACAGCATCTGAGGGGGTGGGCCAGGGAGGCTACTGACACACCCCTGACATGAGATGAGTAAGTTCCCCCAACATATTAGCAATATAAGAGCTGAACTTTACTGTGATTTCAATTATATTTACAATGTATTTTATTGTTCTAGATTGTATCTTAAAGATAAAAATTTAATAGTTAAAATGCTGTTCTCTAGATCAAAGCATCTCTTGGTTGTTTGTAATGAGACACTTTGACTCATACCTAAGTTTTCTGCTCAGACGGTCCAAGAATTCAAGTGTTTCATTATAACAGAAGTGGGAGATGCTTTGATCTAGAGAATAAGAGGCTTCAAATATTTGCTTAATAGCTATCAAAGCTAATTATTCAAATAAAAATAATAATGTAAAAGTTGAGGATAATAAAACAGTACAATATTAAGCAAGTAATAAAAGGGCCTGGGTTGATAAATACTATGCCATATTCAAACACTAATAATATTAATGAAGAGTAACTGCTTATATTATCATAATGTGTATGTGTATGAGTATAATGGACTTCTACCCCATGAGACCTGATTGTGGGCTCAACCTCAAACTAGTAGACAAAATAGAAAGATGGTACATGCTCCTAAAGCCTTACAACATAAGGCAAGAGACAGAAGTGGGGCACAGAAAATAAATGGTGTTTCCCTTACACAGGGAAACAGGATGATAGTGAGCAACAGGACAGGCAGCAAATGAAGAGCTCAGGGCTAGTCAGGAAAAGAGGGTCCAGAGACTTTCACTGTGGGATGGGGAGGAGGATGCAAGGTGGCTGCTTGCAGGATGGTCCCCTCAAAAGTGGGAGGAGGTGGGGGTGCAAGTCTGAGCCCCCAGCATGAGGGCAAATGGAGCTGGCATCAGGGGCACTCCAGCTGGCAGTACTAAGCAGCTGTTGGAACCAAACTGTGATAGAGCATGAAAATGAGGACAAATAGGTAATTTTTGGTGCAATGATGAAAGAGGAGAGGGAAGAAGGACGGACACAAAAATGGGAGATTGATGGCTTAAGAAAACAGTACTTACAGTGTCATTTTAAGTGGGCACCTTGCATTTGTCAAGGCTGGATAAAAAAACGTGTTGCACTAATTGAGACATAGAAGATGCCAGACAAGGGCCTCAGCCATGGAGATGGAAGGAAAGGCAACACCTTAGTGATGCTAAGAAGGAGCAGTCAGTGGGATTGTGCCATGTCCTGGATGTGAGGACCTGAGAAAGGGTCTGAGTCAATGATGACACACAAATTACGGGCCTGAGTGACAAGCAGGGTGGCGAGGTTGTGCGCTGTGATCTAAGAGGGGACTAGCAGGGAAGACATGCATTGGGGAAGATTAAAAGTTCTGTCTCTTCCACACTGAGCTTGAGTTGACAGACTGTCATCTACATGAAATGACAGGGAAACAAACCCAGAGATGAGGCTGGACTGAGGAGACAGGTCAGGAGCACACAGGTAGATCTGCAAGTTAGTGGTGCAAGGACAGTAGCTGATTGTGTGTTTGCAGATGAAATTACCCAGAGATGCAGGAAGGTGCAGAAAGAGAAGGCAAAGAGGACTAGGTTCTGTAAGATGAGCATAGAAAGTAATAATGCTAGTGACATAGCATAAAATGACTGAAACAATAAATACACATGAATAATTTAATTCCAAATCGCTTTTTATTTTTGACTTTATCTAATTTTCCAAAGGTTCATTTGAAAAATATCCTTTTTTTTTTGGAAGAAAATGTCACCAAAATTACCATGATTTCACAAATATGTCAATTTTGACCAAAATCTTATTTTGCAGTGGAAAAATGTTTCAACAACAACAACAAAAACCAAATTCAGAGCCGTTTGCTTTTACCTCTAAACACAGATCCTACTACTGTCAAGTAACATCATTCATTATCTTCTCTATGTCTCAAACCACATTAAAAAGAGTCTAGAGGTTTTGCTGATTCTGTTGTAATCAATCCTGTCACAGCTGTTATTGGATTTATCTCGGGATCTGAACACCAGCATTTTTCATTGTTGTTTTACATTTTCTTTATGACTGTACACCTAAACAGTCAAGAGTATAAGAAAATCTAAAATATGCTAAAGTGAACAAATATATTCTACAACTATAAAATTATCTATAAAGTTTTTGTGGGTCCAAATAAATATCAGTGACTTATTTGCTGGACTTCAGTGAAATGTAGGTCTATCAAGGTATGAATTAATTTTAAAATTATATCAGAGTAAAGCAGGCTCATACTTACCTGGCTTCATTTGGTATAGAAGTTAATTTTTTAATCAAAATAATATTACGCAAGTATGGCAAAGCCAAGTGACACCATGAATGAAATCAGGCAAGATTCTTACACTGCAGAAACACCCACCCAAACCCGAGTGTCACATGTGCCTCAGCCTTTCAGAGCCCTATATAAAGCTGCTCAGCTGATGCACAGCACTGCTTATAAATCATGCATACATCTTGTAGGCTTCAGTGAAGTATGGACAATAAAAGGGAATTAAGATGCTTAATGAGGTGAGATGCTTCTATAAACTGGTGTCTGTCTTTCCTTATTTCTCACATTCTTTAGGACATAATTTTCTTTCTCTTTCTTCCTATCTTTCATCATTTCTCTGACTAACAAGTATCCCAGGTTTTCCTACCAAAGAATACAATTCGTTTCAGCATTAGGCATTTGCAAAAGATCCATCTTTGCATTTCAGGTAGTGTATGTGCCCTTTCATAACATTACCATCCTCCCTGTATGTGTTAGACAGGTTTGCATGGGCTCTCTCTACTGCTGCTGTGTTATTTCCCCAAAGCATATGCAGCCGGTTAAAATTCCCTGACTAAAGCTGCCCTCCCTGCATGCAGGGGACAGAAGCTGATGTGCCTGGCATTGCCTGTGGCTTGCTGCCCCCTCACTGCCCGTGTGCCATTAGACAGAGTCACACATAATATCATGTCAGTTGCGTCATTACTAAAATGACAAAATAAAACTTGAATTACCACTCTCGGATGTGGTTTACTGGAGCATTAATACATTTCTTGGGCTACTGAAGTCATTCAGCCTTTGCAGTCATGGCTCACAATGCACCCAATGTATTATTAATGTCCCAGTAAAGCACACCCTGTTGTGTCTTAATGCTGTGGCATAAGATGCCTGGAAAAGTAAACAGCTATGTAAAGCAGAGAGTGATGACTGTTAGAGAGATGAATGGGGGGATGTTACGGCTTTGCTCACTGTGCATGTGGCTCCGGCAGTCTCAGGGATGCCTCAGGAAGGTTTCACTGTGTAGAGTCTACAGAAGGTTTTTTCCTGAGTGTTTCCAAACATCTATTATTTATAAACCACTGCTGCGCTGCATGATACTTCATGGGTAAGTAAGGGAAACATTTCCTGCCCTGAGGAGCTTACGCTGGCTGCCCTGGGTGCCATGACCACGCTTGAGGCCAGGCAGAGGCGCAGGCAGGACAGGACGGCTGTCTGTTTGCAGCCCCTGACCCCACTGTGCCCACCTCCCCACACAGGCCACACCACCTCAGCAGGGAAGAGCCCAAATAAACAGAGGCAGCGGCATCATTCTGGGCTGCTGGCATTTCCATACTGCTTATGCAGAGTCTACATCTGAGATAAGCTGTACCTCTCTGAAACAAGTGCTCAGATAATCTGTATCCTCATGTAATTCGCCGCTATGCCTGCTGCCACAGCTGCTGCTACACAATTTTCTCCCTCCAAAAACAGCTGTGGATGCAGCAAATTTCTTCCGTGTTGGAGGACAGAAGCAGCGGGTGGGAGGGAGGCAGCCAGGAGGCAGAGATGAAGGGGACAGCCAAGGCACTGTGGGGAGAACGGGAAAGAAGAGCAGAGAGGAAGAAGGAGCCACTGTGGGGAGCGCACTGTGTGCACTACCTGACACACATGCAACCAACATGCTGCCCGAATCAAAGCATCTTTTATAAATAACCCCTGGGAAGAAGGTCTCCACAATGACAGCTGAAAAGATTCAAAGCATAACACACACGGCAAAGGCAATCCTGTACCTGAATATGAGAATTTCCTTTACTTGCCTGATGATGGGTTACAGATGTCCCCAGAATGACGCACAGAAGCCTTTTGCACAAGTCCGCAACCTGAGGGTCAGAAATTCATGAGAAACTTGGACAACCTCCACCTCTGAGGTTGCAGATTCCCAGAGCAGGAGGCAGACCACATCCCCATAGAAGCAGCGTAGGATCATGCCTTTGAGAAAAGCAAAGCCACTGAGACAGTGTTAATATTACTTCTTGCATTTTGTTTTCGTATTAGTGATTCTGGCCCAGTTTTTGAGTTAATGTAGAATTCTTTCTTCTTCTAAGAAAAAAAACAGGGCAAAACGTGGAAAAGGAAACAGATGACTATAGTTTGGGGGTCAGACTGAGAAGAAACAGCCAGCATGTACATTCAGTACACTTTGTGTATGTCACCAGGGGCTCAATGGGTGAAGCTGGGAAAATAACAGAAACTTGAGTTCTGCAACTGAAAAAAAAACATGGGTTTTTTTCAAATCAGATAAGTCAGTTGTTGTCATTCAACTCCAGACAAAGTTTTGCCTCAGGTTTGGGGTTATTTTAATCCTTAATAATATTTGCCCCTCTTTCCGTTCAGTTTGGAATTGAGAAATGCATTTCAAAGCAAAGAGTCAACAGGCTTGGGTTCTTTTAATATCAGAGTGAATTGTCTCAAGGTTTTCAAAATTTCTTGCCATCTGCCACTGTGTCCCAGGTATTTTTCCTTGGCTGAAAATGCGTTGAGTCTCACCCTAACCTATTTTGATTTCCCTGAAATGCTCTTTTCCAGAAAATTTACTGTTCATCACCCCCAAAGAATTTTCAATCTTGCCTTCCTGTGAGCCACTCAGTTCAGTCTTTCCATGCTCTACTACCCCTAGTGCCCCTAAGGCTTCCCACTGGCATTCCAGCACTCCTGGGACTAAAGCAAAGATTTGGAGAGGAGTAAAGCCAGCAATTTTAGATGGAGGGGGTAGGAGCTATGTAGCCTGAAAAGGGAAAGGCCTGGAACACAGAGGAGTTATAAAGCAAAATACAGTAAAGATATGACCTGCTTGGTGAATAAAGTATATGGGAAGAAGACAGTCCCCACTCTGTGCTGTAAAAGATGTTGTAAAAGAACTGCTGAACAAATGAAATGATTAAATCAATATATTCTTCTCCTATTTATAAAGCCTTTGCTTCCAGTAGTTTTTGAGTTCAATAATGTATGTGCTGTGAGAAATACAGAACAGTCAATATTAACAGCTCCCCTCCAGCTGCAGTTAAACTTATTTTAAAATAATCTTCACATTTTCATATATGAAGTAGGTGTTTAAAATTGATCAGAGTTCAACATATTTATATTAAAACAGATCCTTTTTTATCAGGTGGTTAGAAATTTTCTGATAGTTAGAGCCATATCCTTTAGCTATCAATATGTTTTGTCCTTTGATGAGTAACTGCCTTTTACTCAGAGTCTGCATGCAAAAAAGACTCTTCAGTCCCTCGATAGCCCCACTTTTTAACCACTTGTGAAAGAGAAACAGCTCGCAGACCTTCTGCATCCTGAACTCGCAGAACAAAATGGCACAGCTCATCCACATAAAGGGTGCTGGTCAGCCCTCATCCTGACCCTTTAATGAAATATTGCTTCCAAACAGAAAAGCACAGAATAGGTGACATCTGTTAACCTTTGCAGTGTGTTTGTATGCTGCTATAGCCTAATCTCTGAAAATCAAAAGGGTGTCATTTTTTCAAGTACCAATTTGGCAGGCCCTTACCCCCACTTAACTCCTCTCCATGCTGCCTGCCCAGGGTAAGATTTCAGTGCTGTCCAGGAAATCTCAGTCTGCTACCACAGATGATGGGCAACCAACTGCCTGTAACTTCCAAGTTGCCAGGACAAGTTGCAAAGATCACTAAATTCTGAGTGACAGGTGATCGATATGCTGAACAATTAGTATCAAATATACAGTAAATGATGCATAATATCATTGGTGAAAAATGTTCTATTTAGGCAGAATGTAGATTGATGTCAGAAAATGCTCCTTAGTGTGTGGAATAATCAAGTCAACTGCTTGATGGATGTACTATATAGTCTATTT
Source organism: Donacobius atricapilla (assembly GCA_013397315.1). NCBI lineage: Eukaryota > Metazoa > Chordata > Aves > Passeriformes > Mimidae > Donacobius > Donacobius atricapilla. The sequence goes on from WBMY01014150.1 coordinate 955,238, forward strand.
ACATATCTTGGATTCAATACACTTACATGATATTTGCATCAGAAACATATCTATAGTCAACCAATGGGAAAGAATACATGATTTTAGCAACATACTTATACATTAATAATATTACTTGGCAATCTGATGTTTCAAGACCCAGGGTGAATTACTTATTAAAAACCCATATACAGCTATCTGTCTTTATCTTTCTTTCTGTGTGAGCCATAATGGCCTTGATTGTTTTCAAAATTACATTTGGCCAGGATATGACTGTTACATGAAACCTCTTAAACCAATATCATTTCCCTCACTGATAAAATACATTATACTGCTGGGTGCATTGAGCCAAACCATTAACGAAGGAAGCTTAACCTAACCTTTGTGCTTCTGACCAGCCGTTCAAGCAAACTAACATTTCAGAAATTGTTTAAAAAGTGGAATTGACATGATTATAAATTTTTATATTAAGTTCACTTATTTCTTGGAGCTTCTCCTATCACCCTCCCTTTTAATGGTTTGAATTTTGCAGGAGACTTAGTTACTTGGGAAGATACAAGGAAACGTACTCCATTTAACATTGTTTAGAAATGCAGGCACAAGATAAATTAGCTAGATAAGGTCAAATTAAGCAAAGTCCATTTAAAAACTTGAATTCAGGTTGCATGAGAAGGAGGAAAAAAAAGGTGCAATGGAAGTCATGAAAAAACCTGAAGTCGAATTCTTCATAATAATTGAGGTGCTATTTTAATAAAGCATCTCAACCCATGCCTGGTTCTAAGAAGAGGTACAGCTCCCCAGACCTGCAGGCCAAGACAACAGAACTCATCTGATAGGAAGCAAGTGACGTAATGTCAGTAAGAAGCACTCCTCTCACAAGCAGCAAACGGAGCCATTTTCTAAAGTTAATACTCAGCTAGATCCCAGTGCTTCTTCCTCTCTGCTCAGACGTCCATCATGAGATCTCCTTGTAATAGAGAGAGGAGACTGACCATGATTTTCATGCTCAACAAGAGGAACTGCAGAGCACAAGTAAAGGAAGGGCAGGACTTACCTGCAAATACGAACAAGGCATTGTTCCTTCATGGCACTTTTTCTCTTTGGGTATCCAGTGGCTCTAAGAGCAAGGTCGTGGTCTGTAAGATCTTGGGGTAATGGCTTGTGCATGACTGATACCAGTGGCAGAGATGCAAGTGAACCATCTCAGGACCGCTAAGTGGGAGAAGGCAGAACTGGGGATCCTGGAAGAAAGGCCATGCAGTTCATTGTACATGCAAACTGGCAGGCACCACAGAGTAATGCAGTCTCACCACAGACATCTCAGCTCACCAGTCTGAACAATTTTCAAAGAAAAACAATTTCAGAGGCCTGAGACCCCTAATTTTTTCTCTTCCCTTGTTTTTCCGGTCTGTCTGCTCCATTGCCATTTCTGCAAACACAAAAGTACCAAGCATACTTCTGATAGGAATATGTAGGCAGATGTAAGACAAAGCAACACACTACTAATTGTAGGGCATGAAAGGTATGCAGCAGCTTCTGTGCTTGCCAGGACAGAACTAATTTTTGTCTGTACAGCTGTAGTTTTTATCAGAGCAGATAACCTGTTCACAACAAGTCAAGCACTATTTGCATGGGAATCTGCTACAGCAGGATGGCTCTGCAAGCATTTTGGGAGGCAAAGCCAGAGAAATGAGCTAAAGCATAGCAGTGTCATACAAATATATCCTTAACCTGGATGCTCAGCAGGTGCTCAGTACACCATGCTACACCATGGTAGAAGAGGGTATGGTCACATTTCCAGCAGGAGAAATTCCTGCTCCTGAGGAAGATTTCTTAACTTTTACAGCCACCATTTGTTCTTTTTCATGCTACATCAGCCATCTTTGAAACAGGCAGAAAGAGGAAGGGGAGAGTGGTTTTCAGAGAGCTGCAGCTCCCTTCCCCTGTGCCACCCCAGAGGCACAGACACTGTGACACAGCTGGGCACCGTGTGGCCCTGCGCACGCCCAGCCATCGTCCCTCACACAGGGACAGGGAGCTGACAGGAGGCAGCAGCAAAAAGTAGCAGGCACCCATGGGGGAAAAGGGGATCTCCATGCAGCCAAGACACCATGTTTAACTGACTGGCAGGCTAGAAACCAGAGGCACTCCCCACACCACATTTCCTTCCATGTTCAGAGGAATTCACCTTCTAACAACACATCACAGCAGCGCCTGATTCCCTCTTTGATCTCTTCCCCTGTCTGGAAATAATGCTTTGCATCTCAAATCTGGCTAACGGCTCCTGCTGAAATGGAGTGATGCTCTTAGTGCTCTAGTTAGTGCTGTCAAGCAATCTGAAATGGAAGCTGGCAGTTGTCCTTCCAAATGGCTATTGCTATGTGTAGCCCAGAAGTGGTAAGCTAAAAAATCTTTTTGTATTTGAACTCCTTCCAATTTCATTCAGCAGGATACTGGCAGGCCACTTTCTGTGTTAATTATTTCTGTCCTGATTGCCTGGCCACACAGAGCACTGGATCGACAGTATCACACTTTACCATTTGTTACTCCTTCCAACTGAATGCAGAAAGAAATTGAAATAAAGAAATTTCACCTAGAGAAAAATCTCCAAAAGTCAGGAAATGGGTGAGAAGGTGCCAGTGGAGTCAGAAGATACATGTATCTCCAAGATCAACACCAATAATTTTGATTTGGGAAATCTTTAAGAGCAGAAGAGTGACACAGTATATTACTCACTGGAAAACGCTTAACGGGTCTGATTCTGAAATGAATTACACTGGCTTAAATTTGGAATGTCTCCAACAAAGTCAGAGATTAATCAAGAAGAACTTTTAATGCTTGATTAGGAAAGACTGCCTCTGCACTGCTGGCAGGTACAAATGAGAGGACCTAGGCATAAAATTACCTCATTGCTCCCACAAATCAGTGAGGTAAATGGCTACATCTTGACATTCGCACCAGCAGTAAATTATTGTCAGGTACAAAAATATTGCAACAATTAAATGTGGGTGCAAATCAGACTAAAAACTAGAGTGTATTTGAATCCTGTTAACACAAATACTACCTTCTAATGCTCTCCACAGTGTCATGTCTTTGGGAGGGCACAATGAATGCAAGAGATAATGCTGGCTAAAAATACCACCCTGGAAAACTGCTTTGTAGAATTTGCACCAGAACTTTCCTGTCTTTGCCTTCTCAGTAAGACTACTGCAATACTCCCAGCAAGGGAGAAGGAAATGGATTTTTTCAGCCAGGAATGCTATATACATGAAGAGGAGTTTCTGTTTGTATGGCACTCAAGTGGAGGATCTGACGGTACCTGCAGATCAAGGCCAGTCTGCAAAGAGAATTGACACATGCAACAGGTTTGATGTTTTTACTGACTATCCTACTGGCCATTGAGATAGAAATCACGTAAGATAAATTTATTTTTTACACAAGCCAGGATCATCTGTCCTAAACCAAGCTAAATTATGTAGGGTCTGTGGTGCATGCCCTGAAAAACAGCAAGCACATGAAAAGCTGAGCACCCTGAGCACACATATCACACACTAAATCCAGATAGACATGAAACTGTTTCAAAAAGTTGAGTATAATCAGCAGAATTCTGAAAAATAATAATAAAAAAATAAACTAAGCACAATTGGATACTTTCAAAACAGAAAAAATTACAAATATCCTCAATAAATTTTAAAATTAGCATGGAAAGTATCTATGTGAGATGACCCAACCTCCCTCTTCTTGTTTTGACAATGTGTGAAACAAAGTGGTAGTGAAAAATTCATTAACCAGTTAGTTAAAGCAACCCCATAGCCTTCAGCTTCATTGCTGTTGGGTTAAATAGGATTTTTTTAAAAACACAACTCAGTGTCTTGAAAGAGACCAGTTTCCATACAAGAAGTCATGAATACATTCTGGCAGAAGCCTGAAGAGTCTCTTTTGGAAAAATCTAATGGAAGTATGCTGCTGTGCTGTTACATCAGGGCTGCTGACTTTCCACTCACAGCTATTGAACTGGTGCTGCTGTAGCAAGAGCACTCCAGAAGTTAATTGGGAGAGATAAAGAGCATGGCAAAGCACCAGGAGCACTGCAGTGCATGGCTTCCTGCCCCCCACACTTACACTGCCAACAATGCCCTTTGAACCAGAATTTCCTGAAGGACACTGGTGTCACAAAACCAGAAACATTCCTTTTTGGGCCTCTTCTCCTTGCACAGTAATTAGATTGAGACTGTTGACAGTAGAATTCTGAGTGGTAATTGATCATGAATTTGTGCATTTTGTGGCCAGTAAGGAGGCAAGGAACCCAGGCTGCCCCACACAGCAGTCCTGTGTCCCCTCTGCTCCCAACCCCAATGGTCTCAGTGTGGGAGATGAACAAATACTTGTGTTTAGCTAATAATGAAAAGAAGAGGAAGGCAGGCGGGGCAGCAGTGGCGCTTACCGTAGTGGCATGAGTTCACTGGTGTCCTGCCACAGACATTCCCGGCACACTGACGTGTCACCCAGCTTCCCCGTGTGCGACACCTCCCTGTGACACACAGATAGTGTGTGTGTGTTGGCCTGTCTGTGAGATGGAGATAAGCTCATTAATGATCCTGTGGTGTCCATTTTGGTTCAGGAATTTTGCAGATACTGCGGTTAGAATTCCATCTGTTCTCCCTTCATGGATTTAACTAAATCTCAACCAGGATTTTGAAACATGCCAGCATTAGAGAAAAATCTCTTTAAACATGAGCTTATTTCTGATACCAAAATTTCTTCAGCTGGGATCAGCAATAACAGCATCATTTTTAAGGTCTCCATCTTTATAGTGGTTGGTGTTACAGGGCATACAATCTGTGCTTGGGAAACCTGGGCTTTGCCTGAATTTAGCTGAGCTCTGGGTGCTCGTTGTGGTGAAAGCCAGTGCTTAAATTGCCTCAACCTTCAATCCAAAGTACGAACTGTGTGAGGAGAAACAGCATCAACTAATTAGACTGTAAGCTCCCTTCCTCAGAAAATCTTTTTTATCTCAAAGCTGTGGAGTTTGGATGTAGCATGGTTTGGTTGCTATCACTTAGCAAAGGGAGACTGTGAGTAAAAAGTAGGTCCTTGTGAAAAACCTGTGTGCACAAACTTTAAAACACCCTTGAAAAATGTAGCCAGGATGCTGTGCTGTCTGTTCAACTAGACTATAGGAAACACGTCTCACCCATGAAGTGAAATGAAATGAAACCATAGTGAAAACCTCATCCATAGAACAGAAAAACAGTTGCAGCTTTACAGCCACCAACCACAGATTGGGAGGTTCAGGTTTCTCTGATGGTTCACAGCTGGCAGCAACTAGCCTTTTGTCCCCTCTGGCTTCCAGCTGCATGGTAACCCTCTCCTATCAGACTTCCTTGCAAGTACTGGCCAATTGGCATAGAAGGTTAATTGCCATGTCTTAGTGTGTCCAACAGACCCTGCTGTGCCCAGAGAAAACTGCCCTGGGCACCCAAGGCAAGGAGTGCCCAACCATGTGGGGTCTCTTTCCATAAAAGTGATGTATTGCTGTCCAGTCTCTCCAGACAAAAGCCTCTCTTTCCAATACCTTGCATCCTTGTTCTGCCTCCTCCTGGTCTTGGGAAAAAAAGCTTTGGCCTGGCAGCTCTACACAGGAGGTCTGTGCTTCAGCTTGGGAGAACAGGAGCAGGTAGTGCAGTGCGTACTGAGCCACTGAAGTCTGGTTCAAACATACTTCAAAGCTTGTGGAAGCCAACAGGGGTCTTATGTATTGCTACTGATATTCACATCAATCTGGAGCACTTTGTCCAAGTCCACACAGTGGGATCTCTACAGAGTTATAAATATTCCCCAACTCTCAGGACTCCCACTTCCCTGCTCTAAGTCCTCTTACCATTCCCTGGCTATATCTGACACTCCTGGGTATTGTGTCTTACTTTTCCCCAGGCTACAATTCACTCCTCCTGTTTGTAAGGAAAAAGGAAAAAATCAGTTTTGCTTGGACACTGGCTCACCTTTTCATCAAGCTTATCCTTGTTTCCATGTTCACACCAGGAACTGAACTTTGAGAGAGGTGGCTGGAGGAAAGAATCTCATCAGAACAGGGCACTGCATCTCTGAAATCTCACGGAAATTTGGTCATACTGATACCTGTCCAACACTCTGTTGTTACCACAGGTTCAGTTCTTGTCAGCTTCATGCTGTCCCAGCTCCACACATGGCCAAATCAGGGGTCTTTGTTGAAGGGTCCAGGATGTATCCTGTGCCTGGATGCCCCAGAGTCTCTAGCAATGTTCCAATAGTTTTCAGTGGGACGAGGAGAAAGCTCTGTGTTCTCTTTATACCTGGAGCTAAGCATAAAGCCTAACAGCAGAAACAAAGAAAAAATACAGAGCAGCCAGTTTTATCCAAATTTTTATGGGCTTTTATGCAATCATAAAGATCAGTAAAGTGGTCTTTGTGAAACATACCACAATTCCAAACATAATAAAACTAAAATCAATGAATGTTCTTTAAAATTAGTGAATACACCCACACAGTTCAAATTTCATTGTATTTAGACATGCAGTAGAGGTTCTGATACATCAACTTTGATTTTGCCTTCCCCTCCTCCTAGATATTCTTTTTATCAGATTGCCTGTACAAAATGCATTGAACACAGTGGGGGGGGAGGTGGGAAGCAGTGTTTGGTTTTAAGTATTCATTAAACATCTGTAGCAGTTAATACAAAGGAAGAGTCTTTGAATAAATCTAAAAATTAGGAAATTGTGCTTCTGATCTTGACTTCATCCTCATGCATCAATGAACATGTTTTAATTTTGTTCATCTTTATTGTGTGTAAACCAAACACTGAAAACAACAACCCTCATCTGCCTGTTATATATCATTTCTAATGACAGGGTACCTTTTGTTCTAAATGCACATGTAAAAAGACTTTCACTTTAATATTCTAGTTCTTGGCTTTTCAAGTTAAAATAGTGCTTTACAAGTGATCTCTACTGATAGTGACATACATTTACATTAGAATTCCAACCTGATTCTCTATCTTTCATAATCTACATAATACCTTTTGTTTTGTTTCAGATTCTTTTCTTGCAGGTTATGTAGATTTGACTGCAGTAGATTTTTCCCCTAAAGAATATCCAAAAATACATGTCTGCATAGCATAAAGTTGGAAGAACTGTTTGTCACAGGCTGCTTAACAAAACAAGTTGTTTTTCTGTTTGCAGATTATCCCTGAGAAGGCATCCAAGTTTTACAAATGCATTCATTATTAGAAATCATTCTGTGAATTTCATAATTTAGGGCCAAAATGGACTATTAGTTCATTTAGTTTGACCTCTTGTAACACATAGATAACTACATTTCACCCATGCTCTAAACTCAGAGACTTCATTAGAGTAAAACGTTTCAAGATTAAGATTAAATTGTGCTTCACTGGTTGAGAACAAGACAGGCAAAGCTGCCAGGAATATCTAAGCCCCCTGGAATAGGAAAGAATTATTTAGATGAGATATACCCGGATCATCCCAGCAGGTGAGGCTTAAGTTTAATGAGCAGTAGGACAGAGACATCTGAAGATCATCTTAGGAAAGACGATACTCTGCACCAGAGCACTCACTCACTTTGGTCCCAGGACAATTACAGAAGGATTTGAGTTCCTAATCATGAATGTCTAGTGCCACTTGACACTTCTCATGAGGTAGCCTGGTATGCCTGAAAGCAGGACAGCACTGCACCAGCAGGGACCCACAGCCCCAGGAGTGCCAGGGGAGGCAGAGACAAGGGGACCCTCTGTCTCACAGCATAGAGTCCCAAGGATGGGATTCAGTTCCACAAGTAGCCCCAGACTTTTTTCAGCCCATGGGGCTTTACACTAGACAGCAGAGGAGCCTAGCAAGATGCTCAGCACCCCCAAATGCGGACACTCATGTTTAGTGAGCTGGCAGACTCCCTGGGCTCTCTTCTCTGATGCACAAATCTCACCCTGAAAGGCTCTAGGGCTTCAGAAGGGTGTGAGGAAATAGCCTAGCAAGATTTAGGCAGGGGTGTGTGCATGCAAAAACTGCCTTTGACTGAAACCCTGCCACAAGTTTTCATTGCACACACTGTCTTAACCCAAGAAGTGGAAATGCAAAAGGTAATACTGACACCAGTGCTAGCAACCCTCCTGAAGCCCAGGACAGGACTCACGCCCAGGTGACAGGACACCTCCCGCCCAGGCTGGCCACCCCCAGCTTCCCCCCAGTCTGCTTCAGCAAAGGCCTTTGGGTGTGTTCCCACCCACACAGTGGGCATCTTACCTGGGAGTCTGCCTGCCACAGGGCTTAGTGGGGAGGTCTTTTCCCCTCACTGTTTCCAGCGCCAAATAGAAATCTCAGATATTGCCAGCCTCCTCGTTATACACACTCGGCCTCTACCTCAGGCACATACAATGGGCCTTGGTCATTTGGTCCCTGCCTCTTGTAGGCTTTGACATTTCTTCTCCCTTCATGCTCTCAGGGTTTTGCAGATCTGGCCTGGGAGAGCACAAGAGCATGCCTATTCCCACTTAAGGAGACTTTTTTCATGGCAAACAGTCAAATTGCAAATTATCTGTGAAAGCCTAGATGTGAAAATAGTGTATTCTTGCACGACTCTGCTCTCAGAAGTGCTAAGCACCGAGCAGCTCCTCATAGCCCCACAGCTATGCATTTCCATAAAAAACAGGAATTGAGGCCTTATCAAGCATTGGAATTCTTTAAATCATAGGTAAAACTAATCTGTATTCCAATTTGAAAAAAGTCTCTGAAAGGACAAAACATGTATGTTGATGGCAGAGAAAAAAAAATCATATGTCTGCTCATTGGGAAAAAAATCCGAGAATATTTAATGTGTGAAAATAGGACTCCAGTTATGCTGTTAAGAATAATGAAATCTAGGGTGCTAAGTACTGTATGTGTCACTGTACAAGTTAAGCTGCCTGAGGCAGTTTTAATTTCTCTAGCCAATTTTTCTTAAATTTTTTCTTAATTTACGCACCCAAGTGTTCATCACCTGTAGAGGAGGGGGCTGGATGGGGTAAGTGCAGCCAGAGATGCTCAAGGCAGAGGCATGCCTTGGGTCCTGGCCACGGGGGAGCTGGGCACTGGGAGCAGGGCTTGCCAGGGAGCGCCAGAAGCAGAGCAGAGCCTGGCAGCCACGTCCTGGCTCCTCTGAGATCTGCTGGGAGCTGCTCTGTCTCTGGTACAGTAGATTTTAGTCATAGGTTTAGCTATTACCTCCAGCTAAAGAGAACGGACTGGTCACAGCAGCCCATGAGGGAGAGGAGCGCGCCCCTTACTGAAAGAAACAGCCTTGGAGGCAAGGTAGGCAGAGCCCAGGGCTGGCACTGACACACATCAAAACTACATTCCTCATAGTTACTTTCCTTGTCAAGAACAGGCTGAAATTAATTATTGACAGGCTGTCAAAATTTTTAAGTTTGAGAGGCAAGCATAATCCAAAATTGGATAGCCACAAACAAGTGATATCAGCAGGACTGTACACTTTGTGGGACTACACCAGACATTTGCATTTTATTGGTGAAATAAACTTTTACCTCTGCAAATCACTGTAGTACTTGCTGTAATTTTACTTGCCAGGAGCCACTGAGTTTAAGGCAGAAGTTTGCCTGCAGAGTCAGGTTTGCTCCAGCCTCAGCAGCACTTGTCTTGCAAGGGCTTTGGAAAGTCTCTTCAGTCTCCTTTGCTCTCCACTTCATATCTGTGGCAGGAAAATTTTATTTTAGATTTGCAAAATATTCACTGTTTGTGATCTATATGGTGAGCTGTCACTGTCTGGGTGCGACTCAGAACATGGATTAAAATAAAATAATTGCCAGAGAAAGAGAGGTAGGTGCCGTGAGACAATCTGCAGGCACGCCCTGGGCGGCAAAGGCTGGCCATGGCACCCTTGCAGGATGCTCCGTGCTGATATCAGAGGCCCCCTGGCCAGGGAATGTGCAGGCATCAGTCGGGGTCTGTGACTTTGGGCAAAGCCACGGCCGCTGTGCGCTGCGGCACACAGGCAAGGTGCAGAGTGCTGCAAAGGGGCCCTGTTGTGCTCTCCCCCAGCAGCAGCAACGCTGAGAAGCCCCTGAGCCCCTCTGCCACCACTGCTGGTACATGGGGCTTTCATCCCCAGCAAGTGAGGGACAGCTGTGCACGGCCTGCTCACTTCAACACACATCTCGCCTGTCATCAGCCAACCCTGAAAGCAGCTGGTGACCTTCCAGCAAGCTCTCCATATGTGACAGCTACAACCCAAGAAACTACCAGCACAGTGACTGAAAAGTCCTTCATTTTCCTCTTTCCTTCTGTGTTTACGTTTCCCAAACATATAGTGTAGCCATTTCTGCTGAGCTGCATTTCAAACAATATTTGGGTTACAGAGCAGTAGCTCTGCTTGCTTGAGTGTCTGATCCAACCTCAGGTGAGGAGATTAAGCCAGAGCCCATTTTTATCACATTCTCTAAAGAAAAGGCTGCTTTTTCTGCACTGCAAAACAATGTCAGGGTCTGCACTGTGTTCCTGATTTTCAGCAGCAACGTGCAGGCTGCATTGCTGGACGGATCCTTCAGACAGGGTGCTTTCATCCTGACTTGGGCATACCCCAGCGAGGCAGATCCAGCTTCTTGCTCAAAATGCACAACCAGCAAAGGCAAAATCTGCTCTCCACCCATGCCTCAGCAGCTCCTGCCTGGAATCCTCCTATCAAAGGGGAAGCTTCTCTTCAGGGGGAAACCCTGGGGTAGAGGTCCGACCTTGGACCCTTGATCATAACACTCCAGGTTATTCCCTACCAGCCCCCAGCTGCTGTGCAATAGGGGGAGGTGACAGCAGGACAAGAGCCTAAAAAGGTGTCAACCAGGCCAGAGGACCTTGTGGAAGGTAACTGTTCAGCTCTGGTTTTATACCAGGGAAATTACTGCACCCATTTGCCTCTGAAGACAAAATGCCTTTATCTGTATCCTTCATCTCCAAGCATTACAATTTGTCCAAAAATTGTAGCTGAATTTATTGTGTTTGGGCACAAACCAGTGCAGAAGACCAGATTTGCCACTGGCATAGTTTGACTTTCATACCTTTTTAATATTCTTGCAGTTATATTCAAATGCAGCAAAGATGGACCTCTTCCATGTCCTCATTTTCCAAACACAAAACTCAGAGTGAAGCAGATTATGAATGCTTTTCCCCCTTTCAGTGCAAGATCCTCTCTTCTTCTCTGCTCCTGATAGCTACCAGAAAATATCCTCAGAACTCTGATGGAAAGACAAGACATGTGAGATAGTATATTATTTTGAATGGAGTTTCAGGAGCAACTAAAGTTTTGAGCTCATCTGCTGCTGTCTCTCTAGCTTGATTCAGAATCTAATTTGTCCAAAATTTCAACCGTGATGAACTTTCCCAAAACAGAAACAGCAAGCTGCTTCCCACCATCGCATACTTGGCCTGTATCCCGCCTATCCATATGCAGCAGATGTAAATATAATTTACTGGCACAAGCAGCTTTCTGCACATGGCATCTTTCTAAGTCTTCTTTAGTATCCATGTGAAGAAATAAATTATTTTATTGATGCATTTGGAGGCCCCAATAATGTTTCATAATGACCTATAAATGGAGGTCTTTCTTGATATGTATCGATCAATAACTCACAAAATTACGTCTCGTATCGTTTTGCTGAATTGTTAACAATTCTAACCAAAGTTATAATGATTCCTTACAGACAACATAAGACTTCCAGGAGCCACATTTTGCTGCCTTTTATAAATTGTAGACCTGCGCAGATACAGATTTAGTGCAGGCACCATTTGCAGCAGCTAATTTAGGACATGGCCTCTTCTCCGGTGTGCCCAGTCACTGCAAGCAAAGCTTGCAAAATTTCCTGCCACGTTATGAGACTGGAGCAAATACAGACAATTCCTTTTTTTCTATCACGCTGAAATAAAGTGGTTAGTAAGATGGTGCTTTAATCAGGGAGAAGACAACTAAAAAATCAGAATGAAATATTTTCAGTGGTGACAACCTGTCTAGTGGCAATGGGAAATCCTGCATGTCAGCACTTTCATTCCTGGCTTTATCCTTGTTCACTGGATGTGACTCAAAGGAAATGCTGGGCTTCAGTTTCTTCATCAGCAAAATGGGGATAATATTTCCACTTATGCAAGTCACTTTAAGTGGAAAGCACTGCATTCATGCAAGATAGCTTTATCGTGCCAGTACACCACAGAGTTTTTCACTTTCTGCCTGGAACATTTCATAAAAATCCCTCCACATATGGAACAGAACAAGCATTACAGACTTCCAAAAATGTGATTTTTAGGGAGCTGACAGTGCCACTTACATTTGTGCACTTTTGTGTTTCAAATACAGTCATGTTTGGCAACGAAATTCACAATAATCTAACAGTTTTTACAAAAAGAGCTGACCATACTGCTCCAGGTTTTGCCAGCCTTGCCACAATCCCCCTCTGCACCAGCCGTGGCTGCTGCCTGGGCAGCAGGATGTGTCTGGCAGGCTCTCAATCAAACCCCCAGCTTCACACATGGGTTTTGGAGCTGAGACACATTGTTTAGCACTTTAAATGCCCCTCAGCAGGACAGTGCTGCAGCATCAAGCACTCACCTTTAGCGGATGGAGGAAAATGATGCTCTAGCACCTTGTTGCTTTGCTTCACAAAAGTAGTGAGACTTGGGGCTTCAGGCAAGCTGTAGACCCTGCCCTTCACCAGCCCCATGGTCCCTCTGCACACACTGAGCTCCCCATCCACCACAAGGGGTGGTTTGCTGCTCCTGGCCCAGCACTGTGCTGCCAGCGAGGCACAGTTCTGCTTAGCAACTTGCTGTCCCCTTCCCACTGCAGGGCTTTATTAATGTCAGGAGACTGATATATGTTTAAATAGTTCAGCTTTGTGCTTTTCTTCATCTGTGAGCTTGGAACAAGACTATAGACAAGTACAATACATGACATAGCTATCAAAGAAAGAAGAATTATATTTTAATTACTGTATTTGTCTCAGAGAACACAGTGATTGGTTTTTCTGATGAAAATAAATGCAATGAAAGACTAACATACTTTTTGTAGCAGAACCATTAAACCCTCTCTGTAAATATGGTCTGGATATCTGGGGTGCAATTAGGACAGCAGCACTGAGTGCTTCTCTGGGTAAGTGTACGGATGCGCTCTAACCTGAATCTAATTCTGCTCAAAGGCCAAGGCAGAGCAATGCTATTTGTGTTGTAATGATTTAGTAGAAATGGGCACCATTATATTTCTAATGACTTTTGGTCAACAAGCACCTTGGACTTTCAGTGCCTGATTGCTTGTAGCAGCTCTTTCACAGAAGATACACCATCACAGCAAATGCAGAGCTCATGTGTGAAGAAGTCAGACCCAAACAAAGCAGTGGGTATCAGGACAATAGGATACATGATATGAGAGCTTTTGTAGCAATCTCCAAAATTCAGACATCACTATTAGGCATTACTTGTAAAAACAGACCTGAACAAATAATTCAAAATGAATAATTTATTTGATTAGTTTTGTCTCTCCTTGCTCAGAGAATATATATAAGCCAATCACACCCTCTTGAATTTATTATTCAAATATATTCAGTGACTTTCTTTTCACTATTTTTTTTACTCTATGGATTAATCAGAATATTTAAAATTAAAAATACACAGTTTTTCTGTGATTGGCCAGACATGCCACATGACACTACTTTTCTTTTGGGAGCAAGTGAGTATGCCAGCACTTCTGGAGTAATCCTTATACATGCAAAATTGAAAATTTAGTTTTGACAAATATTTGCATGTGCATCTTTAGAATTCACTTGCTGCCAAGAAAACTGTCAGTAAAATTCAGCACCTCTTAAATTTGTAAAATGTGAGAACTAAAACACGCATTTTAACATTTGCATTTAATTTTTTCTCTCTGTTTCATCTGGAAGTTTTAGAACATTGTGTTTTCCCTGAATGGATGCAGCATTGCCTACCAGGACTGAGGTATAGTTTTGAGCCACTCAGTATCACTTGACTCAGCCAATGGTCTGTTACCCTAAAAGCATGTAGTTTTCTAAACTGGCAAATGCTACATGCATCATGTGCAAGGCCCTCAAAAGTCAGCCTTGGCAGATATGTGCATTATTCCTGTATCAAATAACCCCTCATTTACTGAATGACTCTAGTTCTACTGTTAGGAAAAAGCAAATTTGAGAGCAACTCATTAAAAGCCTAAACTATGGTATTAGCATAAAACACAGGTGAAGGGGAAAGTTATTCCACCACAGAAAACTTCCATCTCAGCTTTTTAATTAGTGAAGAGCACCTGCTGAAGGAGCCCTCACCTGTCTGGTGTGTTACTCTGTGCAATCTCCCACTTTGAGGGCAGAGCTTCAGCTAGGGATTCCAGAGAACACCTTTTACTACCTCAGCCTTCAGCTCCATGTTTCTGAAAACATGCTCCTGTGTACATTTGCCTGAGAACCAGTATAACTATCTACAGGATTTATGCATTAATATATCCCTTGATCTATCTTTAAAGCAGCCTCCATATGTTCATATGCAGCGACATGAAAAACATTTAGGGTCTGTCTAATCTTCAATCACATCTGACCCACTGGTGACTTGCGATGGGGATGAAACTGAATATATCCCTGATCACGTATGGTAGAAGTATTTAGGTGGAAACTCTGCCCAGAGAGAGAGATGTTTTAAGTCATCTGTAGCAATCAAAAGCAGAGCTTGACATACTGATGGCCCTGGCTCTGCAGACTGCTACCACTCGAGGCCCCCCTGTCCTGCCCTGCTGAGGGGAGCCAGTCCTGCCTGGCCAAAGGAGCAGCCAGCACTCTTTGGGACACCATCAAATAGCAGCAAACAAAACCCAGCCCAGAGAGCAGGAGGGTTATCTGATGCCAAAGATAAGCAGGAGGACAGCAACTATCTCTTTTAGGCCAGCAAGGACCACAAGTGCAACTATAAAACTATGGCAGGTAATAGGGTATTAACTCATTGAACAAACAGACCTGATGCTCCAGTTACCATGCAAGATGATTTAAATTGTTTAATTTACACTTCACAGCAAGCCTTTCCTACTGCAAATCAATAAATTTGCATAGGTTCTCAAAATAATCAGCAACATGTTCCTGCATATATTTTTTAAATAGGTATGGAATTCCTTAATGAAAGCTAGAATCCCATCATAAACTCAGTTTTTAGTTCACTTTCTAGTTGCATTGATGAAAGAATATGAATATATTAAGGGTTAGAACTAAGCAGCAGCTTTGCAGCTCATTTCTGCAGACAGCAGGACTGCAGGTTCCCATGGATCCAGGTGTACAGCCCTCTCCTACCACCCCGCAGTGGTGGAGGCAGAGCCTCCTGAACACTCCTTGCCTGAGCAGAGGAAGAAATTTAGCTGAGATATTCTCTGTGTACACCCCTGTGCAGGGGGATAGGCATGTGAAGGGGGGCCAGACAGGTGCACAGGGATCAAGTTCCAAGAGAAATAGCCTTAAACCAGATCCAGACATATTTTTTTCCATGTAATTTCTTATTCCTTGTTCTCCTCCTTACCTTTGGTCTTGCTGGGATCAGAAGTAGAAACTCCAGAATGCCACCATCGAGGCTGTGCTGCCAGCAGAGGTTTGCACAGCGCCTGAGAAAGCCTCTTCCCATCAAGGTATCAATGTGATATTGCCAGGTAAAAGTTAAAAACCTTTGACAGAGACATCCTAGCACTCTGAGTCTCCCCTGAGCCAAGGCAAATTTCAGCGTTTGTTGAATTATCCCCTTAAATATCCAGGATAGCTGAAGACAAGGCTTTGCACTTACACAGGCTCTTCTGCTCCCCACTCATTTTGGGACCCCCCTGTATGCAGCCACAGCAAGGTCTGACCCTCTGGGACTAGAGGAACTGGCACAAACTAGTGAGAAAATCTCACAGCTTTACTGGATCTTGGATAAACACTGTACTGATGGGTCAGTGGGGCATGAATGGGCTGGTCCCAGGGCACGCTACAGCAGCAGGGCCAGGCTTTAGCACTGGCTCTGTGCAGGCATGGTGAAGCTGGGGTTCTGACTTACCAGTCCAGTCTTTCTATGCTCAGCTGTATAAAACAAACAAACAAAAAAAACCACAAACAAATACAAGTACTCCTGTCCCCCTCAAAATAAAAAGAAAAAACCACCCTAAAAAAACCCCTCCAAACAAAACTAAAAAGAAAAATCAAGATTAAAAAAAGATTGAGAGGGAATATTTCTGTGCTTGTAGCTGTGCAATGACTAAGGGCTTTCAAGTTAACTTTTAAGCAGATGTTTTTACTCCTCTGCTAAAACAAAAAGCAAGGTTTTTAAACAGAGAAGCAAAGCGAGGGCAGAGGATGGAAAAAAAATACAAGTACTCCTGCCAAGTGCAAGAGAAGTGTAGGCAGGGGCTCTGATGGTTTCACTGCTGAAACAGGGGTGGCCCCTTGCTCTTCAGGGCCAGGAGAGCTCAGGGGTTTCCCTGGGCTTGGCATGAGTTAGCCTCAGTTACTGACCAATATTTGAACACTCGAGCTTGCCTTCTCCTGCTTCCCAAGTGTGTGTCATGTCACTGTGGGGCACCACCAGGCTCCTTGGGGGCACTACGAACAGCATGCAGGTGTAGTTCAAGACCTCTCCTGACATTTTTCTGCCCTGAGTCCTACCCCAGATCTGTTCAGGGAGCTGAGGAGTTGGAGCAGGAGTTGGATGACCCTCATGTCTCCCCATTGCCTAGGACAGAATGATTTGTTATCAGCCTCAAATCCTGCAGCAGGTAGGATGTGAGCAGATAGGTGCTGAGCATTGCTGCAGCAGCCCTGTCTTTGCTGGGATAGAGTTGCTGACTGTGCCTTAGGGGACTTGCCAGAGAGCAGGGCTGTATGTGGATGATCATGAAGGCATTTCTGAAGAACAGCTCAACCCCTCATCCAACTCCCTGCAGTCCTTACATGGCCCCACACAGAACCTGAGGGGCAGAGTCTCCTCACTGAGACCACTGCTGCTGTCTGTCATGGTTGCAGATAATTGGTGGATATGGAAAAGGGGCCCCTATTATGGTCATGTTTCCTGGCAAGGTACTAGTCTGCTGTCCCTTATTTCTTTGCACTTCTCATACTTAATTTGTTTCTTTTATTTGATTGGGGTTTTAAATATTTATTACTCATGGCAGAATGTTGGGTTATAGTGTGTCAAACTTGCCAAAACTTCAAGCAAAGAGAATGATAAAAAGTATCTTGAAAATCATATTTTCTGCTTAATAATTTAATTCTGTAGAAAAGGAAATCAAAGCATCGCAAATTGATTGCTGTGAAACAAATTACAATTATTTCCACACATCCAAATAAATTTACTAATTTTAGGCATCTGACTTGAGGCATTAGACGCAATATGCAAATGCACGTGTTGAAATGATGGCCGTGTCTCTAGAGCTGCTCACTCCTTTCTCTGTTCTTACTGGATGCTCAACAGTTTCAGACTGCTATTCAGACATGCAGTAAAGCTAAAACATTAGCTGCTCTTAAGCATTGCATGTTAAAAGTATTAGAAAGCATGTCTGTAAAGCACAGCTGACAGTCTTAGGCAACCAACACTGGGTTATCTTTTCTAGAAGTGCAGACTAATGTCCACTGACACTTCCCCCAAATCTGCTTCCAACTGGGTCATACTGGTCAAGCTACCCTTAACTGAAGCCCACTGCCCTGCTCTACCTTGTAGAAAAGGAGTGCCTGTGACATGAAATGTCCCCCTTTAATACAAGCTTTCCACATACATTTTACAACGTGCGCTTGTTCAGCTGTCACACAGCTTCACATAAGAGAATTCATCTGATATTGTTACTGACATACTAGTCTAGTGTGGCTTTTAATATTAGGCTTTTTATAACTCACAGGGATGGCAGAGCAATCTCAGGTAATCAAAATAAATGAAGACAGCCTGAATAATGCATTTGTTAAATCTAAATAACATACAGTGGACACCTTTTAAAGCGTTTTCCAGGAAAATGTGACTCAGGTGCAATATTGATTGAGAAGATAAAGACAGGTGTTTTTAGTTCTTATATTATGGATGCAGAGAGGACTTTGATAATGTAACAATCATCTTTTGTTACTTTGCTGCAGTCCAATACAGCTAGAATCAATTTTTCATTGTACTCATTTACTGGAAAAAGGGATAATGGCAAGGACAACACAGCTTTAATAGAAAGAATAAGTCATGATTTAATTCAGATGTTGTACTACAGCTACAAGTTGAAAGATATATTTATATATACCAAAACATACAAAGGAGCCCGCATGCTTTTGAATAGAAGTCATGGCTTTGCATTTCTATCTATTGGTAGTTAGGTGGAATGATGCAGCATTATTGTCCTAGCAGCAATAAAAAGCAAGAACCTTTTAAAGTGCAAAAAGATAGCTGTAGGATTATGAGCAATCTTTATAGAAAAGCAAAATAAAGGGCAATAGCAAAAGGGCACGTTTGGGTCTTCATTAATATTTGTATTTAAGTAAAAATGACAAGCAGAAAAACCCAGAGAAAGGCTAAGTTCACAATCAATGTAATGCTTTTCTGCACAATTGAGATACTTCTCAAAGATCTCAGGCATTTTTGATAAATTTTATTCCTATGGAAAGTACTCAGAATGATGATAAAATAATGATTTCTTTTTTTTTCCCTAGCAAAATAGATTGCTTCATGACTTCGTGAATGAAACACAAATCTAAGAGTGATAGTGTTTGGGGCTGGATTAGTCTCCTGGGGTTGCAGCCAGTGTATGAAATTTCATAGCTTTTCCAAGGAGTTCAATAGTGCTCTGCTCTGTAGCGAGACGCTGCTGAATGACCCCTGAAAAAGCACCCCACAGAATGTGCTTCAAAACGACCACCAAAAGCTGACAGGAGTTAACTGAGCCTGGTATAGCCCAGAAATATTCTGCATGGCATGTTTCTGAGCAGCACTCATTATGCCAGCCTATATCTGAATTTCTGCAGACTTTGGAGGAAATCAGGATCCAAAGTCAAGCTTTAGAGTTGCTTTCTACCTCTCTAATAGACCTGCTCTTGAAATTCAGACTCTCCTTTAATGAGCATCTTCTACAGAAAAGCAGACAAAAGGAACAAAATCCTTCCCTGGAATCTCAGGCTTTTCTCTAAAAAAGAGTCTGGTCTAGTTCTAACTCATTGTAAACTGAGCCCATATTCCTCTCCGAGGAGCAAAGAGAAAAACCAAAGAGTAAAACAAACCAAAACCATAATAATAACAAAAAAATCTGAGAAATAAATTAACTCTTTCCCCAGCAGCAGCAACTTCTCACAAGCATTTCCCAGTCTCCTCTTAAGTGTTGGATCAGACTCAGCTTCATCTCAGCTGAAGTGGCTCAGGAAGGCATTTCCAGCCTCCAGAGGACATCTGGGATTTACACCATGACCCTGCATGGATTTTGTACAGCCTCTGAGCTGCTGGGAAGCCTTGGTAAGTCCTTTTCCCCCCTGCCAAATGAGGCACATGCTGGGTTATTAGCAGGCAAGGTGCAGGGCAGTGCAGGCCTCTGGTCACTGGAAGACCAGGGCATTTCTGTAGGATACAGCAAACAGGAACGCTCTATGAAGTGTAAAAGGTGCAGCAGGAGAGCTTGGGAGGGGCACAGATGTCCTGCCAAGCAGAAGCAGAGGCACCCCACTCAGCATACCTTGATACTAGGGGTCATTTGGGGCACTGTGCATGTCTGGGATCCCAAACTTATTGAGGGTGGCCTTAGACTGTAGTGAGTTTGCCCTAAAACCGCTAAGACTTACAAGCAATCTTAAAGAAAAGATAATTTTCTTTACACTGTCATTTCTCAGCCAGTAAGCTGAGACTTCATGCTTTCCTTCCTTCCCAAGTCACAGGACAGGTGCTTGACCTCTTGGATTGACTTGTACCCCGCTAGTCTGACCACACAAGAAAACTGGAAGGGCAAGATCCTGAAGGAGACAATGAAAGCTTTGAGCTGAGCACCACTGGCTGCAGCTCTGCTGACTCCAGAGGGAGCTTAAGATAATGGTATAAGCCTTGTCCTCCTAGCCTTTGTCTGTGCTGCCATGGAAAGAGAAACTATTTAATTAGGTTTTTTCCTGGGCTGAGAGAGGATCAGTACATCAACAGTCCTATACAAGAAAGCAAAAATGCAGCCTCAGTGCCTACCCTTGAACCCAACAAGGCCTTCAGGTCTGTTCCTATAACAATCCACATTGCCAGACAATGAAGAATGGTGGATACCACCTTTTCCTTAGTCACTCTTCACATACACTGTTCAAGGTCCTGAGGCATTTGGAAGAATGAGCTCTTGCTCACTGTCTAGCCTCGGCTAACACCTGACAATGGTGAATGACTTTTTATATACTTGATATAATCCTTTTAAGGAAAAAGAAAAATCTTTCATCAGAAAGGAAATTTCAGCATTCTCCATTTCCCCATCTTTGCAGATTAAGCTGCCCTTATGGGTTAACTTTACCTCCTCTTCAGTCCCTTTCCCTCTTCCTCCCCTTTCTTTTTCAATTCTGTCTCCATTTTCTTTCTTCTTGTTAAAGGTTTCTTAAGTTAAGTAACTTCTTAATAGTAGGCATCAGTATGATGCCTACTATTTATTTTATATTTAGATGGTCCAGGTAGGAATTCCCTGTAAAACCAGATCTTGTTGGGGAGGAGTGGACATCTGGGTTAATACTCACCAAATCACATGAACTCATTACATTTTTCTTAGTCCTGTCTCAGCATAGATGAAACATTGAACCAGCTCCAATCTAGCAACCACCTGAGCATGGCAAAAGCCATGCCCTTCCAAATGCCACTCTGAGCTCCCAAATGACTCTTCATGTCCCATATAACTGGAGTTAATTTTAAGAAGAAATTTAACTCTGCAATAGGAAGATGAGGCAAAATCCTTAATGCCAGCTTTTCATACCTTGGTTCTGTGCCACTGGGAATGCAGTTGGGTCTGAAGCATGTTAGGAGGCACACTTCCAGGCTCAAAAGGATCCAAGATTGAAACACCTGTATATGTAAGGAAGCCAATTTCCTGGCAAGAAGATAAAACTGATACAAAGCACACAAAGGACCCCAATACCAGGGAGAATGTCACCAGCAGTGCAATACATTAAAGAAGATCATTGCAACAAATCAAGTTCCTAAGCATGACTCTCCCTTTCACATAGAGAATGGACTGATTTGTTCCCCAAACAATGGAAAACTTTGTGGAGGCTCTGGAACAGATTGCTCTTTTTGCCTCCATTACTCACAGATCAGCTTGCCACATTCAGCAACAAAGGCAAGGGCTAAAACTCATCTTATTTGTTGTCCACAATTTATGAAAAAATAATCTAGCTCATAGGAAATGAGGTGCTTCAAGAATTTTCTGAAGTGAAAGCAATTCACTATCAGCATGGAGTCCGCTTCAATATGATTCATCTGATCTCTGCGCTACTACATTATGCTACATTGCTCGACCTAGGAATAATTGTGAAAACTTTACTGGAATTTTTTACCACTAGGAAAAATGGGCTGAACCTGCGCTGACTGTGCTTTAACTTGATTCACAGATGGCAGTAGGACACTGCCATTGCATCTTGGGGGCATGGGAAGGGCTGTTTTACACATTACTGGCACTTCAGTGACACTGAACCATAGTCCTGTGTCCTGAGAGGAAAGTTAGATACCTGCACACATAGAATTTCCTTCCACGCGTATCATACCCATTTTTGCTAATTTTTGGCTGTCATCACTTGCCGCTGGTAAAGCATTATCTAAGCATGTAAAAGCAAAGAAAACCTATTGTACATAACCCATTCAGAACTGTCAGCATCTAACACTAATGCTTTCTGACTAATAGCTTTAGAAATCCTTCAAAAGGTCAGCAAATGGCCCAGAGCTGTCTGAAACTCCAAGAGAAATATCTCCAAAGCCTAGTATACACACATCCCACCGGGATCCACATCTGGCTCCCTTCCACCATGGAACCTACAGGCACACAGTGTGACCATGGCAGGCAGTGCTCTGCAAGGAAAGCCCACATCAACTGTTGTGTGCAGGTACTCCCACACCAAAAGGGATGTGTTTTCACAACGCCATTCAAAGTGGGAGATTTCAGGCTCCCAAAGACCAACCTACTCTGCACATTGTTTCAATAGCACTGTAGAGACTAAAGGAAGATCACCCATGAGACATTGCCAATTGCCTTTTCGCCAAATGATTTTATTGAAATTTTGTGCCCAGGAAAAGCTGTACATATAAAGAGATCATTCTTCAACCTGTGTAGGAAAAAGGCATAGAAAAATGAGATGTTCACTTTGATTAGAAAAGTAAGTCTTTCAGAGACAAGTTCTGAGGCTCTCAGCATAATCCTAGCAAAAATTCCATGGTAATCCATGTTTTTATCCATAAGAACACTTTCATTGTTAATATATCAGATTTTACTTTAATCTGACTTATGCTCAGTCATTATAACACAGACACAGCGTTTGCATGTGAAAGAGTAAGAAAGGAATGAGTGCTATGGTCTACAGAGGAAGACATGAGGATGGATGAATGTTTGCCTTGGTAAATAGTATTAGAAGTAATTATTTTTAAAAGTATTCAGGTGCATCTAATTTTGTTTCTGTGTAACTAAAAAGGAAGCAACTGATTTGCAACCTGGGATTTGAAAAAGCTGATAAAAAGCCAAAGAATAATTTTTGATGAAGTACTTGTTCAACAGCTGCAGCATCATCCAGTACCTATTGGGCAAGTGCCAGGCTACCTGCTCAATGCCTGGAGATTGATAACTGTTCAGAATCTGGTGAATGACAGATTGAGAAAGTAGACAAACAGGCCTAGGGATGACATCCTTAAAATAAAAAAGTGAAAATTTTCAGTTAATTAAGACTGTGATCATCAGTCTGCTGCATTACTTATTTGTTATTTTAAGGCTTCTCTGCAAAAAAAAAAAGTTTCTGAAGGCAGCCTGACAAGTGCCCACTGATAGCTGTCTTGAAAAGAATTTGAATCCAAAGGACTAAAGTCTCAGCACTATTCAATGTTTCTCCTGGAGAGCACCATCACTATTTCATCAAATAAGTGGCTTGAATTTGCCAGTATTAACTCATTTTTTGCTTCTCTAATCTTTTTGTTTTCAGTATTGTCAAATAACATAGATGCCGAGCAAGATGTAGGATTCTAAAAGCCAGTTTCCTCTGTTACAGCAAGTGTTATCCCTGGGGTCAAGGATTGTCTGAATCAATAGCACACCAATCTCAGCAGCCCCATTTAAATGGTGAGTCAGTTCACATAATCCAACCACACGTCAGGTGAAAAAGAATGGTTTAGCAAACACTTTGCAGTCATCTGGTTTTTAGAACTTAATAGTAAATTATTGGATATCAGTCTACTGTTGCAACTATATATCTTCACACAATAGCAATTTTTCTTAGAGTTTTCTACTGCTCAGCTGCTTATTCAGTATTTCTATAGACCCTATATTTATTTTCAAATACCATTTTAAAATTCTCACTGGAATTTTTTCCATCTACAGGAGTTTTAAGGGACTAAGACAGTTCACAAGAGCATTTCTCAGGCAAGGAAAGCTGACACAAAGTTTTGCTGTCCCACTAATTCAGAGCACAAAAGGACATCTCTGGTCCAGTTCTAATTTACAGCCTTTTCCTCCCAAGACAACTGCATTCAACTGGGCTGTCCTAGATACGCATGCTTCTGTTGGGAGTTTTAATACATACACTGGTTAAATTGAACAGAATTAATATATTAACTATTTTCTATGAATTATAAAAATAACCTCACTGTGTAATTACCCCTCCTCAACACCAAGAGCAGCTGTGTAAGGCTGGCCACAGGGCACAAGGAGGAGCTGGAGCCCCAGCAGCACTCCATGGAAGAATACCTGGGAGCTGTCAGGAGGGGACCTTGCACTGGAGAGGTCTCCCCCCCAAAACATCCTGCCCTCTAGCAGGGAAAAAGGGGCCAAGAGCACCCAGGCACCCCCACCAGGCACAAACCTGCACGGCCAAGCTCCCTGCCCCAGCTCTTGGACATGGCCACACCTACATATGCCCACAGACAGTCACTTAAAGAAGCTTTATTGCTGCTCAGGTGGGGGGTATGTTAAAATTGGTAGCAGGTGGGGAAGGAAACACAAACCAAGATATTTGACAGATAAACCTTTTTTCTAGAGAAAAGGCCAAACTCTCCCTAGTGGGCTAGGAGTCTTCTATACAAAACAAACAAACAAACAAAAATACCACAAAAATGTCTAAAGCAGAACAAAAAAACTCCCTGATATCATGAAAGAGACATTATCTAAAGCTACTTCTATAACTTCCTCTTTCATGTTTTCTTTTGGGATTACACAAAAAAGATTGCCAATCCTTCATTTAGATATTTGTTGATTACACAAACACAGGAAAGCAGTTGGTGAACAGAACGACAATAACAAACACTTTTTTCAGAACATTCTGTGTATGGTATGGTTTTTAAGATTTCCTCAGTGATCACTCTGAGAAATACATGTGAATTTGATTAACATTACCCATGCTCTAGGACAGAAAATCTTACACTTGCACCAGAGCAACTCTGAATCAATAGCTGTGGCCAACACACACACATTTCAGATTTGAGCAGCTGGTGTGCTGTACCTGCAAACTGCAGGCAGGAAAGCAAGTTCAGGGGAAAGGAGCACCAGCACCCATACTCAGGGCCAGGAGCATTTGCTGCTTCTAAGGAGCAAACAGTTGAGGAGGGAGTCAATTCTCTCTCCTGGCACATTTTGTGTGAGGGCAGGCTTTGAATAAGTACCATATACATGGCAGCAACACTTTCTGCTTACCTTGTGTGGCATAGGAAAATCAAATTGCTTCTTAGAACTGAAGAAATTTAGCCAGCCACCACAGAGGGGCTTTATTTAAAGGACAAACACAAATCAGCACTGGCTCTCAAAATGTGCATTGGAGGACACGCCATAGACACTGGACATATGACACACTGCTTTTTACAGGGGTTGTGTCTTAGCAGTTTCATGGGAAAGAACCAGCTAAATTAATACTGTGCTTTTTTCTAAGTAGCTGATTTTACAGGACCATGAAACATCAGGGGAAGCAGCAATGTGCAAGTTACTGCTTCCCTGCTGAAACTTCCTAGCAATGGAATATATTGTAGCATCCTGTCTCAAGCAAAAGGATACCAAAACTGACATTAAATACAATGCAGGGTCTGATGAATACTAGGCGAAACCTGGCACAAACATCAAAGCATGCGATTTTTCCAAGTTGCACAGGAGAGACAAAATTTGCTAAGAACGTTGTGTCTTGAGCATGGATATCTGTGAGTGTGTGTTGCACTTGCACTCCAGGTAGGTCACTGCGGCCCTGATTTCCTGCTCATTTTCAGCATCTCTAAATCCTAGAGATTAGGAGCTGCCTGGTAAAGCTATGCTCTTACCTCTCAATTGGCTGCTGTGGAAACAGCAATTACAAGTCAAATTTCATCATGCTTAAGAATAATCCTCTTTTTCCCTCTGATCTAAGGTTACCAGTCTTAAAAGAAGGCAGACAATTAGAAATGGAGGAAAGCAAAGCTTTAGGCTGGGACTTACACTCCACTCCACCTGCCCAGGTGTTGCTTCTTGGCTCCAACGGCATCAATAGCAACTTTGCTGGTGGCAAGGGTGGATTCACAGCTGAACTTCAAAAGTTCTCTCCGTAACTCTCGTATGGATCTAGACCTTCCTAAGGACCAGAAACTCTCGACAATGCAGTGAGTTTCTGGGGAAAAAAAAAAAAAAAGACTGTCTCCATTGTGCTCCTGCTATGGCAGCCAGAAGAACAGAGCCACTAGAAGGAAGGGCAGCTTGCCCAAGGGACCAAAGAGCTGAATAGCTCTAAACCAAAGCAGGCCTCAGACAGTTCTGTATGGTTTGCTGCATCATCTTTGGGTTTGTTTTTCAAGGCAATCTAATTTAAAAAAACAAACCAATTCTCTTCCTTCTCCCAGTTACAGGCCGCAAAAGTGAAGGGCACAAATGTGATCACTGCTTTGGCCTCTGGTGTCAGCAGGCTGAGGAGGCTCAGTTATGGCTTGAGATCTTGCAATTCTCTTCTGCTCTTCCAGGCACTTTCCTTTCCTAAAACACCAAAAAACCAAACTTGTAAATAGCTTCAAAGAACAAAACCACTTCAAACTAATTTATAGTTGCATTTTGTTAAGTGCATGTATGTCCATTCCTTTGTTAATAGTATTTTATCTTTTATCATTTAAAGTTTTTGAAAATGAAATAGTAATTACTTTTTTCAGAACTATTTTTGTATGGAGTAGTCTGACAAAATATAGGGCTTCAGGGCGATATTCTGCATCCATCATGGAGAAATTTGAAGACAGGGAGAATTTAATACATTTGGAATCATATCATTGAAGGTGACTCTTGTTAGGAGCTTTTAGATGGAGCTGCCTATTGTTGCTTTGTTTTCTGTCTGCATCTTTAAAAGAGCACTTCAGAAAAATGTGCATTACAGTTATACCTTAGTAATTTTTAAGGAAGAGAATACCGATGCTCTTTGGACTGGTCCCAGAGAACAAAAAAAGATTGAGAACAAAAACCCAAAAATCACTTCAGGAGAAAATAATTTCAGCTCTTGAGAAGTACAAGTGGTGGTAAGATTGCCATCTTATATTTAAAATAATGAATTACAAATCCTGATCTTTAACACCCTGGCAGCCAAATTAAGAACTAATACCATCAGTGGGAATCCAAGCAGAAAGAATAAGTGCTTAGATCAAGGTAACAAAACCAGAATGAGGAATAAAGCCTTGTGATTTTATGTTGGGTGCTAGATTGCAAGTCAGCTATTTGGAATGATATTTTCTTTTTCCCTCTCTGCTAAAATCTGTGTACAATGTAGAGTCATGGCATTCCTAATGGCTGGACAACAGGATTTTACAGTATGAGAAAATTTTTCTTCCTTGTTCTTATTCCTAAGGCATGTTTAAATATTATGGACTCAAAATTTAACTTTAAAACAAAAATATTAAGTTGTCTTAGTCCTTACAACTTCACTTCTTTACTAGATTGTTTCATTTGCAAATTTGCCCTGTAAAAGACAAAATGGCATTAAAAATTATCACCAATGGTATATAAATTATTGAACCAAATCTCCCTGCTTTATCAGTAACAAGAACCAGTCTGAAGAATGGTACAGGATGTGTATAAAATTCTCTCTTTACTGACTGTGTGGCACCATGATGTCCTTTTGCTTTTCAGAAGCTACCCACATCATTTAATCTCCACATCGCTGAGAAAAAGACAATCTGATGTTTGCCTACTTGGGCATCCTGGTTTGTTGACTCTCCTCTAGCTAGACAAAACCAAGGATGAGGACATTTCACATGTGAGTTTCATGCTCTGCAAGGAATGAAAGGTCAAAGGGTAGCAGGCAAAAGCTATTTGCCATTCAGTTCTAATTTCCCTCATAAATTATTAAGCAATCCCTTATGCATTTCCATCTTTGATAGTCTTGTGGTATAAAGTGTAAGTCAATGGATAAGCTAATTGCAATAAGCAGAAGTGGTATTTAATGCACTGGACACTTTCAACAGCAAAGTAGTTCTAATTAGTGTTTCTAACTGATGTGACAGCAGTTTACAGAGCACCAAAATAGTTCCTCATTTGTCAAGTGGGTCCGAAGCTTATGGCAGCTTTCTGATCATCTCCCTTGCCGCAGGACCTGAAAGCACCTTCAAAAAGCTTTCTCTCATTGATCTTTAGTCAGATGCTGACTGAAAGGCACACAGCTTTGCCAGAAAGAAGATAGATAGGTAGATGCTGTACCAGCATGAAAATGTCACTTACTTAATGAAAAAGGGTGCCTGTTCCTAGCCCCTCTGTATGCATGTATATGAACACACAAACATACACATGCTCAGATCCAGAGAGGCAGTGAAAAGAGGCATTTCTACTAAGTTTAGCATCTGATGTGTGTAAAGCACAGTCTGCACAAACTCACCACCATCAGATCATATAAGGCATATCCTTATATATACACAAATGACATTGCACAGTCTATGACTGAAATGCAGAGATTTTCAAAATTTCCTTAAGCAAGCTCTTCCCTCTAGATTTTTCCATTGTTAGGCATGCAGTGCATTCAAGTGAACTACATAATTAATTTCAAAATATCCCAGTTTACTTTCCTTGTCTACAATTTCTTCTACTGTATTAATAGTTCAGCTATCATGCTGTTCTCTGAGGGCTGAGGGAGTAAATGATGGCATGGCAGCTAAAGAGCACATATTTGCTGAATACAGTGTCAAGAAAGTTCAGAACAGTTTTCTCTTTGTTGCACTTGTTTTACAGACATCATTAAATTAAATATTGTGGTTAGTTATGGGATAAACTATGACATTTTCCTACATAGCTCAGACAACATTTAAAAGGGCCCATAAAAGCATTTATGAGACTTTAAAAATAGTTTTAAAATTCACTGCCAAGCAGGTTTGTCAAAAGCCACTCTACTAAAATACATGGACTACATAGTAGGAGCTGTGCTGATCTGTTACAAGCAGCATTATTTGATGGTGCCATGTGTGTGCCACAACCTTACTTGGATGCTACAGATGCAGCACTCCCTGTCTGTGATGCATGCTCCAAACATCTCCCAGTTTCTCAAAATGAGGATACACAAAGAACTGTAACAAAACAGCCAAGTGGTACACACACCCAGGCTGCCCATCTCTGTAGTGCCTAAAGCACTGGCTTCTGACCAGGCACCTTGGCTTCTGGGGTTGTTCTGGCCATCAAACCTCAGCTGCATCCTTGCCCTGTGTGTTCCACCAGAAGCCCATTTTTGCTAGGTCTCTTGGGAACAGTGCTGAAAAGCCAGCAGATATTTCAAGAGTGCTGAGCAGAACCTCCACCAGCCCATTAAGGGAGATTTAGAATTGCTTTTGGCTCTGTGCCTTATTGAGGGCTAGCCTGTCCGTTCCACTGTTCAGCCTATGTACTTCCTTAAAATAAAAGCTAAATTGAAAATGTATTACTTGCACCACATAGGGGTTAAACCAGAAGAAAAGAATATTAATGGAAAAAGATTTTGTGGTTATCCTTTTCCTTGAGAAACAAAAGAGATCTTCACTACAAATTTCATATTCAGATTGAATCCTGAAAGAGCAACTACTACTCCTTCCAGAGAAAGAAGATTTAGTATCTAGAAATGGTGAACTAAAGAAACAAAAATCCCCCTGCATTTTATTTCAGTATGCCCAATAGTTTCACTTCAGCATTTTTTCAGTCCCAAAGGTACGGTGGAATATGGAACTATTTGGCTGATGTCAACACTCCTTTCTCTCCCAAGGCTTATACCCAACCTGAAAAAACCTGAATCACAAAACCCAAACAAAATCCATTGCTACTATGAAGGGCTTTGAAGCAAGCATGATAGATACACAAGGATGACCAGCTGACAATTAGGCCCACTGTTCTAGGGGGTGTTTACTCGCTCCCTCTAAAATCAATCTCAGGAGATATTCCATAGTTTTTAAATACTCAATTTGACCAGCTGAAGCAACAGTGTCCTTTCAAGTCAATCATGGAGGCTGCTACTCACAAATCTCTCCTCTTGCAGGAGACTACAGCTCATAAAAATGTGTGGAAGGTGATATCACTTAGTGCAGCACAGGCAATTAGGAATATGGAAGGGACTGGGTCAGAACACAAGTCAGAAATAATAGAGAGGATGCACTAATTGGAGAAGCTTTTTATTTTATTAGTGCTTCCACGTCAAATTAGTCAAATATCTTAGGCACTTACCGAGTGAGTGAGCTATGAATGTTGTGTGCCTGCCCAGCACAAAGCCACATGCAGCCTCCCATCTCATTACCTGCAGCTCCTTTTCTCTGCTTTCTGGCCTCAGAACTCTGCCTCTCTTGCAGTGCCTGTCTGCATCAGCCTGGTCACCTTTCAAAGCTGATGACCTGGTTCACAAATGGTTAACAGTATTTGACTAAGGCACCCATTGAGCCAAATCTTAGGTACCTAACCCCACTGGCTTTACAGTCTGGCTTCACTGCAGTGCAAGGGAGGCAGTGCATCCTTAAATCCATAGCGCTGCAAAATCTGCCCATCCTCTGAATGTTCTATAAGAGATCAGTGAGATACTTCAACGAATGACAGCCCAATAGCCAAATTACAAGGCAAAAGCCTGGTCTGAGCCAAGTGAGCATGGAAACACCTAAACCACAGCAGAGATTCCTGAAAGAGGCAGAAGAGCTAGAGGTGCAGTCTGTGGTTTTCCAATACAGAATTTGCATTTGCACTGGTTTGTGCTAATTTAAGGCATTTTCACACTGGCTTTTAGGCTAGGCTGAGGATTATCAGTGCCCCCTCTTCCCTTTGAAATTCTCATACCAATTTCCTAAAAATGATTTAGAGTTCTATGCAGCTTTGTTTAGATTAAAAAACATTGCTGGAAAACTTGGTTTTGCATGGAAGTGTACTCTCGGCTGCTTCTGCTTTGAAAAGCAGATAGATTATGGGTGATGGAACAGGAGAGCCTGTTGCAGTTTCCACTGCTCTTGCTTATTTCCCAAAAGGTTTTGCATCACACAGGACAGAAGCAGCCAAAGAATCATCGTTTTACCTTAGTTTACAATGATGTCATGGAGAGACCCCTGTGTCATGTCGTCTCTTACAGAAGCACTCTTATATAACTTTTGTCTTGCATGCTTTGAAAACTGTTATTCTGTTTAGGTCTCTGACTTCTCTTCCAAGCCCCTGTCTTAATTATTGCTCCTGTATTTTCATTTCTGTTATTTGATCCACTTATTGACTTTTTTTCTCTGATGCCATTTTGTGTTGCCCTAGCAAGCCTTCCTATCCTTTTATCAACTAATGTCCTATACTTTCACACTAATTTTTTACTAAACAATAGCTCTCCAGTTTCTTTTGTAGGTCTAGATCTGTTATGAATATTAATAGCTTCTTGCAGGCTCTATTTGTGGGAGAGTGCTGGTCTTTGATCTGTGGCTGTTCCTTGAATACACTAGCATCTCTGCAATTGGGTTTTGGGTCGCTTTTATGTTTTCCTACCAGATTCCTTTCTTCATTTCCATCTTTTGCTTTTATTGCAGAGTTGGAAGCTGTGGAAGACCTTTAAGCATTTTTCTTTATTAAGTAAGCCCTCTCATACTGGCACAGTCTATGGCGATTTCAGCCCTCATTGTGGACTATTTCTGTACATTCCCTGAAGGCATCAAGCCATTCAGGTGGGAGCATGTAATTTGTTTTGTACTGTAGAATTCCTGCCATGCCTATATGTATTTAGACCACAGGCAAACCAATAAAGTTGTCATAGAAACAAAGCATTTCATGAATAAATCAATTCATAACAAACTTGTAAACTTTGAAGAATCCACTGTGCTTTAACAACACATCTATTATATAGAAACACTAATCATGTTTGTAGTGAATAACTTACATATTCTACACATGTCCATTTTTTTAGTCCTGTTGGGCATCTTATAAATATGAAGTCTTTCCTGTATGTTGTGCATGCCTCCACAGCAAGAAAAGACAGAAGTGGATGCTTGCATGATAATGTATCAGCAGGAATTTTTCTGTTTCTTTTTTGATGTGTTAGGCAGAGGTTCAGTAAACTCTGAATGCCTTTTTTTACATGCCAGGGAGGATTGAAAGTATCAGTGCAGTAATTCTTTTTCTAATCACAGACAACTTAATAGGACTTCATCTACTCTTCATATAATTATAAAAAAGGCCAGACAATATGAGCCTGATAAAAGAAGCAGATAATATTGCTGAGAGCTGATAATACAAGCATGAGTTCACAAGCTGAGAAACTCCCACCTTCTTTTACTCCAGTTTGGCCTCAGTGAAATACATGCAGCTGTGGTGGAAGTGCTGCTAGAATTAATCATAATACAGTATTGAAACTTCACCTTGCAGATTATGCTTTCACTAGCACCTGGGTGAAATGGATGCAAAATATCACCTGACTGGCACAACACTGTTTCCCTGCATGGGAGTGGCAGGCCAAACAGGATAGAGATTTTTGGAGTCTCAGTCTAACAGTTCCCTCATTACAAATGAGTTGTCATGAAGTGAGGTAGTACTTGCTGGGAGTTGCACGTGTTTGAACTCTCAGCTACCAATGCAAAGCCAATGCAGAGATTTTCAAGTATGCCTACGAGAAACATGCCTACAAACAAGGTGAAGGAAAACGTGCACGCAATGCAGGGGAATAAAACAAATAACTCATTATTAAAGAAAAATGGTTAGCATTCAAATTCAGAGGCTGAGTGTCTTCCCAGTGATAGATATACATGACTAAAACATGGTCCAAACAAGGACAACGTTATAGGGCCCATCCATAGGGGCTCCCAAAGGCCAGAGCAGGTCCCTCCCCAGCAGAAGACCTTCTTTTCAGTCTCTGCAAAGGAAGGGCCAAGATGAGGTTTCTGTTACAGTCAAACACCTTTCTGCATTCTCCATGCAATAGCACTTGTGGAAAAAGATATGGATAATAGTCTTAAGTATCTATCCCAGAAAATGTGCATGAATAACAAATTGCTAGCATAAATTGGTAACAAGATATGTTATACGTGGCACATGAATCTTCCAGATGCAAGGTGGAGTCTCATTCTACTGATCCCAGTAATTAAGCAGTGGGTTATTAATTTAATATTGTTCTATAACCCATTAATATTATGTAAACTTTATCACAAATACCCTTAACTATACCTACATCTCATTTCAAGGAGTTATTTTGAAACAGCAAGGGAAACAAATTGGAGAAATATATTTTATAACTACAAGTTCAAAAATGTCTCCTTTCTCTGGAAGTAATTTAAGTGCCTTTTCTAGTCCTCTAGAATTTATTTGCCTTGCAGTTAAGAAAATTCCAAGTGTTTGTTTTACTATATCTTGGATATTTACAGGAGACAAAGAGCATTCTAAAAAAGAAAACTTCACAACATATTTAGGTGGCCCATTTCTCTGCAGAATTTTCCCCTATTCACAATTGGAAGGCCACAAATAAAGAACTTGGCTCACAGACATGTTGCAGGATGGGCAATTTTTGTGTTGCCTCTGCACAAGACCAAAGCTCTCACTGAGTGAGTGCTGTCCAGGAATATGCTATAAGAATCACAGCTCGAAAGCAAAAGTCATCTGCTTTTAAATTCACAGAGCCTTCTTTTAACTAGGTATTTTACAGATATGTTATTTCCATGGAACAATACATTACCCAGTAATTAGGTTCATTTATGGAATCAAATCAAGGCTGTCTACATTTCTGCTGGGTAATGTTCTTCACAAACAATCCTCTCTCCTGGCTCCTCTGATTATTTTATGATTCCTCTTGCTTCTTGTCAGTACAGATTAAAGGTAACACATACAGCTGGGAACAAACAATTTTCTAGCAATAGCATTTTGTTTTCCTTAATAATTAACAAACGTTGCTGACTAACCTTCCAGTATAAAATGTGTACCTTATCGAAAGGGAGCGGACACAGGTTAGAACAGCTCACTTGGGATATCAAAATAAGAAGTGTGATTAAAGTATTAAAGATTTAGAGGTTGACATTAAGGGATGAAAGGTGGAATTACTGTAAATATAAAACTGTTCAGCATTAAATGGAATGTGTTACACTTGAAACAGTCTTTCAAAGTGCTAACATTTCAGCATTAATTATTGATAGAAACTGACAGCTCATTTTTAATTTGAGCCTAATGACAAGGTTCCTTAAGAGATAAATACAACACACTGGCTCAGGGGGTTTGTCGATCTTTTGAAAGACTCTCTAAGTTGTGTAGACCTTAATATGAAAATTCCTCATGAAATAAGTCTGTCCACAGAAGTAAAAAAAAATCCCAACAATTCAGAGAGTACCAGCCCCACATCATCAGAGTGCCACTGGCAGCACTCCCTCCCTCTGCTACATGTCCAGATGGACATGGCTAAAGTCTCAAGGGTGTACCACCAGCCTTTCATTGCCCCCTTCCCCACCAGATGAGGTTTGAAAAATGTGTCTTTACATTTCTGAGTGCTTTTCTTATCAGACCACAAACATCATGTTCACCCATCACTAATCGCTTAATGTCTTCAGAGCAATTACCCATCTCCTTTCCCTATTTGTTACAATTTTGAGTTATGTCACCAAAACAATGAGTTTTAGAACCCAGTTCTGATCCTAGCCCAGTTTCCATCACTCAGGAGTAAAGTCACTGCCATCAGGGATTAGGAGAACAAGACATACACCAAAAACAAGGGGGACAGACATACACCAAAAAGAACATACAGGACCACAGGTCAGGCCAGGCAGAACGACCTTTGCTAAAAACTGCTGTTTCTGCATTACCTCCCTTGGTCCAAACAGACTTTTGAAGTGTCAGTTATCAATAAAAATACCATTATTATATTCTGCTATTGAAACTTGAATTATGATATTCAATAAAAAAATGCATTTTAGATCTGAAATAGGATCTCTTCAACAATATCTATGTTACATAAAGCACATTAAACCTTCTGTTAGTAGAAATATTTGTGGTAGCACTCAGCTGCTCCTTTGGGATGCTACAACTCTCCTAGGAGTGTGAAGTTCTAAATAATCTGCCGGAATGAGGGTCAAACTTTGCTCATTAGCTTGGGCAGGTGTAAAGGCTCACGAGTGACAGTGCACTTCCTTCCAGCCATGCCAACAAACTGCAGCAAGGAGACTAAGTGAAGATATATTGCCATTGCATTCCTGTGGGGGAGGTGGGAAATGGGGGAAGATGGAAAGAAAGTGGATGGGGCAAGTAGTGGGCAAAATAAAAAGAAAACAAACATCCTGTTTTAGGACACGGCTGAGAAAAATTTCAGAAGAAAGCAGAAGGAGCATGCTGATAGTTTTATCTGCTCTTACTGACACATTCAGAATTCCTCAGGGGTTGGAAAGAAACGAGGCAGTTACAAGCTGGGCTTTCACTGTGCACAAGCCTGTCTCACAATACGATAGGAATTAACTTGTGTCTACAAAAAGGCAATATTTGGCAAAGGAGGGCACTGAGGCCATGAGGCTGTCAAATTAAAGGACATTCAGAGAAGAAAAGCACTCATATACTGGCTTAATTCAAGCATCAGGATAAAGGAAGGGTAAATAAGGGTAATAAAGAGGAAGCAAGAGAAATCATTGCTTGAGAACACACTATGATTTCACTGCAAAGCCTACTGATGTGAATATTCTTGGGCTTCGCTTTTCTGTTTACTCTGTGCTTTTGTTTTGCTTCAAAGGCATTTATGCCAGAAGTAGCATGTTAGGAGGATCAAAGTTACAAGATGACTTTTGGGAAAAACATTTATATAAAACACTCACAACTTGACTTCTGGTGATATCTTGGAGTTAGTGTTCACTGGGTTGCTTTTTTGGCACACACAGTTCCTATAGCTTATAGGAAAATTGATGAAATCAGATGTGTTCCCCATTAGTGTCAAGCAATCTAACTCTACCTGCTTGTGGTAATGTCCAAGTATTGGATCTGGAGTAATTAAAAATAACTTTCAGAAAGCAAGTATTTTTGGTTTTGTTAAGCTGTCTTACAAAAATTTTGCTAAACACCTGTATTCTGGTAAGAGGAAAAGCTGAGCTAAGAAGCGCTTTTCAGTTTATATACAAAATAAAATTGCTAAATTCACCTAAATGAACCATTTAAAGCAAATTGCTTTCCCAGTACTACTCAGGACTATTTGCCATTTAGGAGTTGTTAGAGAAGTATGAAATATACCTAATGAAATACACAGCCATACAAAAGTCAAGGCTTTTTTTATAAGTCATTCTTTCATTAAAGATGAGGCATTTTCTTGTAAAAAATGTTGCCAGTGTGTATATTTCTAAAGCATATTAAGAAATGTACAATCAGAAGCAGCATGCTGTTCTACCTTCTGCTCATTTCCTTGAAAAAGTTCCTGTCACAAATAGAAATGGTATCTGAAAAGACCCAGTGAGTGCATCTTTTCTGGGAAAAAGAAAAGATTTCCTCTTCATTTGAAGATTTGATTCCAGGGATGACAAGGCAGTTTGCAATTTCAGCATGTCTCCTGATTTTTATAAAAGAGAGGAACAACAGCTTGAAAGGCCCAGCTCCCAGGTATGAAACCCTTTTGTAAATTCATCTCTTGACTCCTAAGTATCTGCTTTAATAAGCTGGTGTCAATACATACATTACTCTTGTACATATGAGGGTCACATATAGGTCTGATTGTTGTCCTGACAGCCTCATCCCATTACAGCTTTCCCAGAGCCTTCTGGGTTCCCTCCATCATGTTTTACAAGCACAGACACCCCAATCGCAAACCTAAACTGCAGGTTTCCTGCATCCCACCAAAGGCTGAGGAACACCCATGTTCTGTGCCATGTTCGGAGGCTGCTCACACAACAACATGTCAGTACTTTCACTAGCTACAAGACAGGATTTAATCTGTAATTTGGCCACAACAGATGCACACCATATAGAAAAAACTGTAATATACTACCTACACATACTTCTTTGAGTACTTACCACTACCTACACAGCCTTCTTCTGCACCAAGTGTACACATTCCATTTAATGACATTTCAAATAGGGGCAGCAAGTGTTGATATTGCACATACCTTAGTACATCAGAGCCCTGTGACATCCTCTCGAGGGCTTTTAAACTAGCAGTGTATGCTGTACTTGAATCCAGACTAGAAAGGCTTCCAGATTTCTCACCTCTCCTTCCCTCTTCCTAACCTCACAACCACCTCAACTGAACATCTATAGAAAACAAGGAGGTGATTTCAAACAGACAAAAGAAATCACCAACTTTACTCTCAGAGATTGCAACAAAAATTGGCTAGCAGAGACTTGAGCTCCTTCCTGACTTCAGCACCATAT
The DNA here is from genome assembly GCA_013397315.1 of Donacobius atricapilla. Classification (NCBI taxonomy): domain Eukaryota; kingdom Metazoa; phylum Chordata; class Aves; order Passeriformes; family Mimidae; genus Donacobius; species Donacobius atricapilla. Next base: position 992,174 of record WBMY01014150.1, read on the forward strand.
AGAGCAGACTACCACTAGCAAATCTCATGCACACTTAAAGGGGAATGACTCATGCCAGGATTCTAGACAGGAGCAGCTCTTAGCTCATGAACCAAAATATTTTATTTTTCTAACAATATATTCATCAATTAAAAAAATGTGAAGGGTGATTCTAAAAACACAAAGCAGCGTGTCAAGATTTCATTATTTTTCAGTGAGATCCTCTCCTGTGTTATTGTTCATTGTTGTTTTTTTTTTTTTTCCCCTGTGTCTGCAGTGGGTTTCCAAAAGAGGTAAAAGGGCCTCAGTAACTGTCTCCTGGCTTGCACTCCACAGTCCCCACTCAAGGCCAGCCTTCAGCCAGCACAAACCTGAGCTATAGCCCCTGATGTTACTGGAGCTTTTTGGCTGTGCTGCAGATGGGGCTTTGGCTCCTGCAGTTCTGCTGTACATGATAGCCCTTTCCAGTACACGATGCTTTATGGAGGCAGCATTAATGCAAACACGACTCCTTGCACTTTAAAAGGCAGACATCTCCTACAACCTGACACCAACAATTTATACACTTGAAGGAACCATGCTGTAATGGCACCAGGAAACTTGTTTATTATTGTTTCATCTTGTCAAAATTGGAAGATTAGAAGGTGTGCATTTTTAAAGTGGTATACAAAGGGTGGAGCAGTGGGAGTTTAGGAGGCTCTGCCAAGGAAGAAGAATGCAAGCTGCATGTTTGGAGCACTTGGCAATAGGCCCTGCAAGTCTCTAGGAAGCAGTGAGACAAGGGGAGGGAGGAAGAGATGAAACCAAAGCAAACAAGACAAGTCTGAACCCTGGAGATAGGCAGAGAGAGGCATCAGACACTAGCCTGGGAGAAAAAGCGAGAAGCTAAGGTCATCTGCAGTGCTGAAGGACCAGGGAACATCAGTGGGAGATGTCTTAGAGACAACTGAAGCTGAAGACCTGAAATTTAAGGGTAAAAAATAAATAGAGATAGGATCTATCAAATAGGTGCAGGGGTTAAATCACCTAAGAGGGGCTCATAAGGGAGAGAAATGGTCTTGTAAACTACAAGAATCAATAGAACAGAGTTTAGGAGGAAAGCTGCTGCTTATAGCAATGCTGACTGAAAAAAATTGAATGAGACAATGAAAACCAAGGTAGAGCAAAGTAAATGTGAATCCCTGCATTAATTCGAAATCCAAGTACATATCTTCTTGGAGAACTGAGACAAAAGCCAGCTCAGCTGGTGTAAACTAGCACAGCTCCACTAAAAGGCAAGGCTACCTTTCCCATCACTGAGTCAGCCCCAGTGATGCCTTTACACTTCTCTAGGTCCCTTGTGCACTGGCCCCCAGTGCTTGATTAACTATATCACATATGTGCAGGCATACAAGGCTAACAGAGTGGTCTCACCACCAACATTAAGAAGTGCCATAAATTGTATTTGAGATAGGTAGTAGAAGTGGCATAAAAATACAAATCCATTAGTGACAGACACTCCCATAAAGAAAAAAACTAAGGAGGCTTACTGTGTAATTGTTCAACACAATGATTTACTATGCAATTCTGCAAAGCTTATCATGTAACTCATTGTGAAACTCCCTGATTTACTGTGAACACAGCAGAGCTTATCACAATGTTTCTGTGGGAAAGACTTGGCACCAGCTTGGGATAGGGTTTCACAGACCATTAATGATGACTGACAGGTTAATTTCAAATGACTTATAAAAGTTCACTGTACAAAATTACCATGCTTTGTGATATTCAGATATTTTAACTTCTGTGCTGCATAAATACTCCTTACTACCAAGAAATTACTGAACAAGCACATGTGAGACTGGCTTGGTTTACATTTCTCTCATGTTTTATATTATCATTAAAGTCAACCTTCACCTTTTCATGGTCTTTACATGAAAAATGGAAACACTTCACTTTTTCTTCAGATTGGGCTGGGTGAGATATGTACAACCCTTCAACCCAATTATGAAAAGTTAAATGCTCTCAGCTTAGGTAAAATATTTTCAAACTCATAAATCTGTATTTTTGAAGTCTGGGAGATGCCTATAAAATACTAAGTGTGTGTCTGACATGTCAGATAAAGCCCAGCATAAAAATAATGTAAATGCCACTTAGCCAAATGTTCACCTGGTTTCCTTTTTGCTTGGCTGGGCACACTAAACTTGAACAAATAGGATAAACATCTGATTTTCATGGAATTCCTATGCTTGAAGCAGTCCTGACAAAACTGGAATCTGGTATTGACTGCTGCAGGTAAGTGGGGAGGTACCATCAGGTTTGTGTGGCTCTGAACGTGCTCCATGCTAGAACCACACAGAAATAGCAAGTATGCCATTCTGTACAAAGGCCTGAAAAGGAATGGATGAAAATAATGCTTCAATTACATGGACAATATGTTGAATGTTAAATACAAATCTGAAGAGGCCATCCAGCAGGTACCACCAGTTCAGGCCAATTCAGTGTCAAATTTTTTACCCAGCACAGAACTGACTACTTGCTGAAGCCTTTGCACAGGCCAACAGCAATTGTAAACATCCATTTCCCCCTTACCCATTTTGTAAACAGTAACCTGGGCTTTACAAAAGATCAAGTCTTCATCTCATGTGGCCACACTACAAATTGCACATTATTCTACAGTGGAAAATCTCATGCATTAATCTTGTTATCATGAGTAAAGGGAAGGTCAGGAAATGCTTAATGCTCAGTTTATTTACAACAGCCCAGTGCATGTCACTGTATAGCACAGCCAGGTGATCTTTCCTTGTGTTGTTCAAACAGGTGGATGCTAAGACTTGCTTTCCTTATACTGGACAAAAGCTCAACTTCCTGTAGTCCTTCAGAGCACACTGCACTATAAAGAAGCCCAGCTCAGTCCCCAGTGTGTCAGGGCAGGCTGCCTTTCCCACTCCTGTCAGAGCTCAGAGAAACCTCATAGGAAGCAAAATACAACCCTGAAAACAAATCAAATGTCCCCAACAAGATGGGCCAGTGTAAATCTCCCACTCTCAAACTGCGTTCAGCGCTCTTATGAAAAAGATACAAATGTGACTCTGCTGCCCTAGCTGTGACCATTCATATTCAGTCAGGTCTGGACTTGGTAAATGGATACAGGCTGTAAAAACTGGGGCTGAAAACGGCAGCGTGGATACATCTTAAACTACTCTGTGCTTCTGTAAAAGGGCTTGTTTAGGTAGCCCCATTAACAGCCCTCAGCTCTTGAAGCAGTGGGATGAGAGGAAGAGCAAAAACATGCTGGTGCCATGGAGACTCACACAACTCCAGGACTATGGCCAAGAGCATGTTTCCCTTACAAACAAGCTGAATTCACTACTAAGGTGGTTTTGGATCACACTGTGTTAGCCACGACCACAAGAGGTGTCTTAAAGCAATCTGTTTCTAAAAAAATCCACCCAGGTTTCATTGTTCCTGTTGCAAAAAAGCATTTAAACACATTTTGCACTATTACAAGTAAAGAACACTGAGCCAGCATAGTCACAGAACTGCCTCAGCTTTCTTTTTTCAATGAATCAGTGATTTACTTCCATTACTTATACTGGAAAACAGCAGGATTTCCATCTCCTGTAATTAATTTTCAATACTGTAGAAGACTGAGCACCTGATTCACTGACTACAATGGGGACCAAAGCACATGCTTCAGTTTAAGCATGTGACAAACTGTTTCAAGTAATCAGGGCCAAGGAAGTGTGCAGCGGTATCTGCTGTAGGTGCTTCCACAGCATCATTTTCCTCCTCATCTGCTAACATGAATCAGTGCTATCTCGCCACTGGACTGGCTGACCTATTAAAAATGTATCTGGACCTACAGCTGTACCCTGTGATATACAGTTAGCACTGTTCCGTCAGATTGATTTAGAGAAAGGAATATGCTTATCTGGAAAGGTAAAAATCACAAGGCAGAAAAGGAACAGCTGGCAAGTCTTAAAGACAAAGGGGAGGCTCTCTTCAGACACTTTCCTTGTATAATTTATGCTGTAGACATTTTACTCTGTCTAATTGCCCCATTTCAATCTAATGTCAGTTAATCAATGACTTCTACATAGCATGGAGGTGAACCCTGGATGAAGAACAAATGCATAAATTCGGTCTGCCTTTTTGCAGGCTCTACTTACAGTGCCTCATCTTTTGCATTTGCTTTCTGGAATTGAAATTTCTTCTCTTTTGACTCATCCCCAGCAAACTCCCACGCTCTCCCTCTTTTGAGTCACAGTGTTTTTGTATTTTTAAATCATGATTACACTTCTGTAAAATGTAGATTTCTGAAGTACCTCACCACTGCTTTTTACTATTGTTGTTTTATTATTCTGTTATTTTTATTTGGAAGGTCTGCTTCTCAGACCTCTCCAGGTGGCAAGATCCCAGATATATCATGAAACAAACATTGTGACTTTTTGCCTTGCTTCTAAAGTATTGATTTCATGCCTTTCTTTCCCTTACTCAATATAGTCAACCGTGCTTTTAAAACAAGAACATATTATCCCAAGTACTTGGAGGGACCTACAGGGTTTTTTTAATGTTCCAGGCTAATCTATGTAGAGCAGTTGGAAACAAAAAACATTCAGAGATTATGCCAATCAAACACCACATGTAAAGGACCGGATTTGGCTGGTTCTCCAGTCTACAGTTTTGTGGGATGAAGCGCACATTCTTCTATTACCTTCACACTAATACTACATTTGAACAGACACATATCCAAATACACTTGTAGATATCCTGGAGGAGAACCCTGCACCTATCCCAGAGGAGCAGACTCTTACTTCTTCTTCAAACTTGGCCTATCAGAATCTGGCAAAATAAATAGAGCATGTTTCATATTTTTTAGAGGAAAACTGGAAAACCTTCCCAAGCAGTAGCTTAACTGAGTGTAAGGCTTGAAACCTGTAGGTAGTTATCCTCTGTCCTCCTGGAGGCCAGTTAAGCCTTGTATGGAGTTGGACAAAAATATAAGAAAACCCTTGAGTTTTCCATATTTTTTTCTAAATGGTGGAGGAATGCAATGTAAGGTGCTTTATCCCATTTCTTTAAATGGCCTACATGTGTAAGATGTTCTGCTAAATGTATGAAACAGTGCCCCAGGTTTCTTAAGACCTGGATGTTTACTGAGAAGGTATTTCGGAGAACTTTAACTTGATCCATTCCGCAGCAAATAACTGCGGTTCTTCTCTTGAAACAATCCATGCAATTTGGATCAATTCATTGTCTAACACTGTCCCCCAAAAAAGCAAACTAAGACAAACCCTCCAGCTCTTTCTCAGCTCCCAACCACCACCACCCCAAATCTTTTACCAGTGCCTGCACAAAACACATGGATGCCAGGAGGCTTGTGTTTCGACTTACAAATTTCTTGACCAATAGCTTGGGATTGCACAGAATAGGTGGACACAAGATCAGGTAGGTGAGCAAGCACTGATTACCACAGACACCCATTGGCTGCACAGGAGACCAAAGGAGAGCACAACCTCAGCTGCAGCTGCATCAGCCCAGCTTCCACCAGCTGCATCCCTGCAGGAGCTGCAGCCCCAGTCCCCATGTCACTGAGGAAAATTCTGGAACACTAGAGCTGAAAAGCTATGGCAGAAAAATTGCTCCGAGATATCAAATCTAGCTACTTTTTTATTCCCCTAAGAAATCTTGCCTTTCTAGTAAGAAATAGGTTATGGAGACATAGGGCAGGGCAGGTTCCTCCAGGTTAAGTAAACTCTATTTAAAGTATTTACTTACCTCAACCAACCCATATCTTCTTCCAGCAGGACTGGGAAGCAGGACCAGGCACAAAACAGCTGGTGGGGAGAGCAGGGCAGCTTCAACCACAAGTCCCAACATCAGGCACATTCTTAGCAACATCACAGGCCTGGGGGCCAAGCTTAGGGGAGAATCTGCAGGTCGGTGTCAAAACCAGATACACCCCACAGCCTGCCAGCCAGGTCCACACTGGCAGGACAGCTCTGCCACCAAGCCTGGAGGCCCATACACATGCCAGAGTCCGCAGCAGCAGGGTGCACAGGCCAGGAGCTGGAGACCAGCAGCCCTACAGCACTGTCGAGAAACAGGGGGATGTAAAGGGCTGAGCTTAAATCCTGAGTCCTGGGAGGGGGTGGGATGCCCCAGGTGAGGCTGGTCAGGGGCATTAATACCTATCGGTGCCTCAGGGCACCTCATTTATTGTTCAATTAATTTCTGTGCACATTTACAGCAAAGTGTGGGGTTTGACTGCTTTATACCATGTGCTTAAAAAAAAATGTAAAAATGCAAAACCCCGCCAAAGCAAACCCTGGAACCCTAGTGAAAATATTGAGAGAGACCTCTATTAAAAATGCCAGCTGTGATGTGGAGCCTCAGAAGAGATATGAAGTTTCATTCAATATTTCCTAGTTGAACTCAACATTCTGCTCGGGGAGCTACAGTAGCACACAATCAAAACCTTCTCTTATTTACCACAACAGTCTACTGTATTGTGCCACATTGTTGCTGGTACAGAAATTATTTAACATAATTTTTTAGTTGTAAATTACAGCTCCAAAATTTTCCATGTGCTTTGTTCAATACACATTGAACTGTTATCTTAATTGTTCCAAAATAGGTGGAATTTGTCATCAAAGAACAGATCAAGATCCCACTAACTTAGAACAGCCTTTTTCTTCTGCCTAAAAAGAGTAGGACTACCTGGGGATATTTTTTCCTTTGCCAAAGGAGAGAATCAGACTGATGAGAGTTTGGCTCATCAGGAAGATGTATAATGTATTTTATCTTCAGTTTTTGAGAAAACCCTGTGTCAGAAACGTGTATTGTAGGTGGAATAAATTCACTGCTGTATAAAATTAGAAATCATTCTGAGATCACATGTAAAACAAACATGGTCAACAATAAGGGTTTTTTTGTTTTAAAAGTTATTTGATTTGTGGTAATATTCCTCTTCTAATACACTATCATTAGTATTTTATTGATTTTAAAGTTCTTGGTATTTAAAAGGCTCTGATTAAAATTTTCTCCAAATATAAGAAAAAAATCTATTGCACCAATTATATGAGCAATCTGAAGTCTGTAGTGTGTACCGCTTTACAGGACAAAACAGTAGCAAAAGGAAATAAAAGCCAGTGTCAATCTTCAATGAAATTAACACAGTTTAAAGCTGCTCCAGGCAAAACAATGAAATCTGTAATTTATCAGCACTGGATAACATCACCAGGAGAATTATTTAATGATTAACTACAGTGGGCTGGAGCCTGAGGTGAGGTGTGTTGGCTTACGGCTTCTCCTGGAGTGTGCTCTGCCTCAGAGCTGAAACACTGGCCATTGCCACTGGAGAATAAACCCCAGCAGGGCTGTCCTGTTGCCTGGGACATGACCGGGGCAAGGGAAATATGAGACAACCTCTTCACCAGCTTTGCAAGTGTAGGAGTGCTCTGGACTGGCAATGAAATCACTGATGCATTGGAACAGCTTTAAATGCAAAACCAATAAAACCACTCACCATAGGAAGGCCAGAAGCTGCTCTGTCACTGACGCAGATTTTATCATTGCCTCTTGTAGAAACTAGATTTCACACCAAGTATTTTTTGCTATAAAGAACTGAAAAGGGGAAGGAGCTTCATGTTAGTATTTAATATTGTAGCTTAAGTACTGGCAAATTACATTTCTGTGCTTCATGGAAGCAATCTGCTTCTGTGACTAAACAGATTTTTGTGTCAGAGCTTAATGATGGGGCTCAGAGTGACCAGGGGAAGCCACAGGGAGAGGTGTCACATTTATCAGCCTCCCATGGAGTGCAGAAACACAGACAACGTTCCAGAATGGGGGACCAACAACCTGACTCTACCCTACAAATAAGGGAAAGGGGACTAACTATCAAGATACTGGAATCACAGAGAGGCCAAACTGACGTAACCAAGAGCAGACAGCCTTGGGAATGACCTAACATGGTTTGTGAGCACACATGCGCCTCTCATCCTCGCACAGAGCTGGGTTGCTCAGCTTTGGTGACCACTGCTGGGTGTTCCCCAGCCAGCCTCTCCCTGCACATTCCACAGCACTAGCATGGGCAGGCTGAGCCAGCCCAGCAGCGCAGGGTGCCTGTGGTCAGCACCCTGCAGGGCCACCCATGTCCTGCCCACTCCCAGCACAGCCTTGCTGCTGCCCTGGAGCACACCGGCCTCGGGTTCACATGGAGGGCACAGCTCAGCTGGGTAAGGCAGAGAGGTCCATCCCAGCAGTGCCACCCAGCATCTGCTCCTGGGGGCAGCCACGGGATCCCTACATACCTGAAAGGGATGAATTCCAAGTAGTATTTGGGAAAGTCAAAGAGCTTTTCCATGTGGTTGAACAGCTCCCAGCTGAAGTCAGAGCTCCAGATTTGTCCCTGGCCCTGCCACTGTGGCTTGGCTCCTTCCCAGGGCGGCTGGCTTGGTGCTGGCACCTCCCAGCTCTAGGATGGGGATTCTGATTGTAGGTGTGTGAAAAACTCCACCAGGATGGAGCAGAAAGCTTTGGAGCAAGTGTATTTCCTCTCCTGGGAGTGGCGCTCTGTCTGTGAAGCTACGCCTCTGCATGGCTTTCTACGGCAGATGAGCAAGGAAGACATGTAACCCCTTTTATTATATTTCGTAGCCTGAAGACAGTGAAAGTGTTGAGACAGAAATATCCTAGATCAACTACTCCATCATGGTAATCAAATAGTGCATGGGCTGTTGATTTAATAATGCATTTTTGCTGTAGAGATGCTAAGAGTGTGTAAAGTATCTTCATTTTTAAGTGTTATAGTCATTGAAATCCATTGGGACATTAGCTATGTGTTACCTTGGTCATTTTGTGTCTGGGTTCTTTCAAATTTGTCATTTTTATGCACTCTCCAAAATGTCTTCAGACTGGCAGATCCTTTTTCATTGTAACTTCTGGGATGAATATCAACAAAGTTCTCATTGCTACAATTAACAAAAGTAAGGCTGTCTCCAAAAGATGATTGTCAGTAATATCTATACACAGATTGTACTATTCTCCCTCTAAGACTTGCTGCTGATTAACAGGGTGGGTTTTTTTCCTGAAGAATATGTTGTTTTTCTAGTTTGCTATTAGCCTCCACATATGACTGTATGATGCAGTTTTGTGTCTCCAAGCCTACAGTAAATGAGAAACATTTTGTAGAATTTTCTTTTGCTCTTGAATTTTTCAACATGCACATGGGATAAGAATGTAACAAGACTCCAATAGAATTTTATAATTGGATCAAAACACAGTTCACCCACATATGAGCTGGATTGGTTGTGATAGATGTCAGGAGAAATTCTAAGGCAATACTAAAATTCTTTTATTCCATAACTGCCAAATAAAATAGTACTAAAAGCCCGTGAGCAAAAGCCTCCTGGTTTGGCTGGGTTTAAATAGGAAAAGAGTAATCAGATAGTGGATGAGGCATCAGTAAAATCAAATTATGTGAAGCCAAATGATACAATTGCCGTACCACCCTCCCTACCTCCATCTCTGTTTCAGTTTTGAACACATTAATCATGGCTAGATCATTTGCACCTTGAATCCAACCAGGTTTGCTGTCCCATCTTTGGGAATAACCAAAGGCTGAAACCCCTACCAGTGTGTGTAGTACCTCCTCGCAGCTGCTCTGGCTGCTATTACGAGCTCAGCGGGTCTGGTCAGCCCCCCAGATGGGAGTGGTTGGCCAGAGTGTGCATGTCTTTCTGGGTTATTTACACTAAAGCTGAAATACTGACTTCCAAGGAGAGGCAGTGATATTCCCTCAAGGCTCGACGGCCTGGTGCCTGGCCGCAGCGACCTGCGCTGAAGGATCCTACCGGCCGCACGCTGCGGAGCTGAGCTTCCCTGGTCCCCGTTCATCGGTGCTGCCCCGGGGCCGGGTTGTCGCGTACCCCAGAGCTGCCGCCTGCCCCGGAGCCTCCTGGCACCAGAGCTCAGCCTCTTTTCTCCTCGCCGTGTGTGCGCACCCTTGCAGCGGGAGCCGTCCCACACCGGGCCGTGGGTTGGGGGCCGGGAGCTCAGGTGGGCGAGCTCCGGCTCACAGCGCGCTTCCCACACCGGGAGCCGCAGCTGCCTCCCGGGGCGCTGCGGGACGCGGCTCGGAGACGCTGAACTCGGCTCCGAAAGCGCCGGTGCTGTAAGACAGCCACCGCCAAAATGCTCCCATTTCTTCACGAGGCGCACGGAGAAGCTGCGCTGGAGCGCTCACGGCCTGCGCCCCAGCCCTCCGAGAGCAGCGGCGGGCACGCCGCGATGAGCTCACCCTGCCGCGGCCCCGCTCCCCTGCCCAGGCCGGGACGGCCCCGCTCCCCTGCCCCGCTCCCCTGCCCCGGCCGGGACGGCCTGGCCGCGGCCGGCGCCCCTGCCCCGGGAGAGACAACAAAAGCAAGGAGGGCGAAGCGACCGCCAGCCCTCCCGCAGCCCCGGTGCAGCCTTCCATTGTTGTGTGCAGTGCCTAGATTGTATGTCAGCGATGTAACATAATTAATTAGATTTAGATTAGATGAGAATACATTAGACGCAGTGAGATGCTACCTTGCTGCCTGTCCATCCCTGGAAGAACTGGGCCCAGTTTCTTTCCTTATGCATATTCCCTTAATAATATATTTGTCACAAGGATTCTTCCTACACCCATCTGGCATATAGATATTTTTCCAAATTTGTCATTTTTTATGTTCCAAAACCTATTTTACTTCAGATGCTTTCATAATGAAGCAGCAAAAGCCTGCCATAGCTTGATATATGGAGCAGAAATCACATCTGTGCTGGGCTGTTTTCTAATCAGATAAAGCACTGAATACCTGCAGTGCTTTTTCTTCTGGCCTTTGAATAGATGTACCTGAGTGACTTCCAGTGCTTGTCTACCTTTGCATTTACAATTACTACAAAATACCATTCCTACTTCTAGCTTTCAGCTAATTTCAGTGCTTTTAAAGCAAAAGAACCATTAGAAATGTCTAGTGGTCCCCCACACAATGCAAACCATGGAAAGTCATTCTGCAACTTGGGCATCAGCCCAAACACTTGTGCTTGAATTAGAGTGTACTTTTCAGAAGGACATTTGCCCTCATTTCTCCTTTTAATGCTGTCAATCACAGCATATAATTTAGATACCTGCTACTAGTGAGGAGTGAAATGGGCAACCGAGTGGGGACTTCAGTGAGTTTGTTCTTATCAAATTTGGGCTCCAGACAGAAGGAGAAAAAGAGGCGTGATATCCCACTTTCACCAGCAGCGTAAGTCTGTGGTGCAAGGAACTTCACTTAACAGAGTCGTAGGAAGACACTTCTACTTTTCTCTGAGCCTTCACCTGCCCTGCTGTGGCCTGGCTCCTCATCACTGCCTGGCTCCTTTGCATGCACTCAAACAACAGGCAGGATGGATTCTGCAGGAGATAATTTCATCTGAAGCCACATTAACTCCCCAGACACACTGTCTGCTTCTCATGGTACATCCCAGGAGAGGCTTCGTTGGCACAGCAGAGACAGGAAGGCTGATGGTTTGTGGCACTCCCCTATGCCAAATCCCCGGAGAGACTTCCTCCTACTTTGAATTTCTTCTGTTCGTATAAAGCAAAAGGACAATCTGAGCCATTGCTCTCAGTATACTTCAAAATACAGTTTGAAGTGTGAATTTTTCAATATTTGAAGCATTGGCTTTTATGATTTATTTATTGATATTCCAGGACAAGCATCACAGAGTGAGGCTGGCACCTACTCCAAATATAACAACAATCACTGAATGAATAGCAATATTTTCATAGGCATTTTGTCCATTAATATGCAGATAAATTTTGCCTCTGTATAATAACACAAAGATATCTAGATGACAAGATCAAGCATGTTGGAGAAACACTAAAAAAACCCAACTCTGAACCACAACAGTTCATATTGTTTCATTTCTGTCAACAGCATGTGCTTTATGAACAGAGCCTGGCTTTATAGTGGGTGTGACTCAGGCATAGGAGGTGCGCAGGGTTTGCTGTCTTTTATCCCTTGAGCCCACCTTGCAATATTGCTGGTATCCGTGTGTAACAGATAGTGTTGTGCACTGGGCTGGAAGATAATAAATAGATGTGAGCTGATGATTTACAGGAGGGTGCTTGGAACTCCTTGAACCGCTGGGGAAGGGAAACTGTGCTGGTACAAGGTTGTGCTGTCAACCTCGCAATAGTTTTTCCTCTCTCCTGAGGGCAATTTCTCCAAGATGTAACTTGCTTCCTGCCTCATCATCTGGAAATTCACAAATCAGAGGAATCGTGGTTAATTACTAAAATGGCTGATCCATAGATCCTTAGCTGTCAGAGCCTGGGGGGAGGGGTTTAATTGTTGTTTTCCTCTGAAAAGATTTCTCCTAAAGTGATGAAATAACTCACATTAATGAAGATTGCAAATAGAAGACTTTTGTGATTATTTCCAGTTGTTGCAAGAATTGCTTATTTAAAATGCATTGCTTTCTTAAGTGAAGAAACTGAAATTTCTCCAAACATCCAGAATAAATTTAGCCCTAAAACATTCATAACGACGGATGAATGCATATCCAGGCTACGACTGCATGTGATCTCTGATCATACAGTAGTTAAGTTATACAATCACAGTGATTTATGGTACTAAACTGTGGAGCCTCATATCTGCAGGGGTGTGCGTAAAGGGGTGGAACTCTCATCAATCAAAAGACTATACTTGTTCAGCATTTGGATAATTAAGGCAGACAGTAAAAAAGCGTGAAATAATATTTTAAAAAATGAAATCAGAATATCTATTTGCATAGTGTTATTAAGCAATACAGTGCTGAGACACCTTTTCAAAAAGCTTGCCTAGAAATCCACTTATTATCTTGTAGGACTTGATATATGTGTTCTTCAAATTCACGCTGAGGGTATTTGTAGAGTTGTTAGATAATACACATACTGTCCTCGACTTAAAAAACAGGATTACAAATAAAGGCCGTCTTTTCCGTTTATTCCAAGACACAAACAAAACAAAAAGAAAAAAAATTAAAAGCACAAGCAATTTTAAAGTACAAAATTCTGAAATTTCACTCATCCTATTGATAGTGCTTTTCTTTCAATTCACCAATCCCAGGTAGTCAGACATAATGAGGGGCTAGCACAGGGGAAATGTATTAATCAAACAATGTTCAAAAAAAAAAGTTTAATTAACTGCATATTTTGTAAAAGCCACATTTCATTACTGTTTGTTAGGAAGATGGAAGCATGCACTGGAAACACTAATTCTAATTATTACTTGAAGTGGGAGTTTTTGGCAGAAGGTCAAGGAATAATAGAAGAATGTGTGAATCTGTGCTACAGCATAACAGTAAGACTAATCATTTGAATACAGCCAGTTGCTTTTTCTTGGACTGTCTGTGTGCTGTTCACTGTTCTGGATGAATCTAACACAATCAGCCTGTTCTCTGGTGTATATCCACTTCCTGCTGACTCAGGGCAGCTTGCCTCTTCTGCCATTTATTAAAATCAAACATTCCTATTAAAACACCATTTTTCAGAGAGATGACCAAATAGATATTAGTAATGACATTATTAAAACTATTTTGTTTAAAATGAACTGTCACACTTGTGTGTTGCAAAGCAACACAAACAAATCTATTTCATTTAGTGGGAGATTGTTTTGAAAAGCTGGATTTCTTTCTTTCATTTAGAAGGTATTGCAGAGGGGATGTGATGTGTGCTCCAGGAAACCTCCAGGTTTTATAGCTATTAGAAAGGAGGAATATTGTTTCTAGTACTCTCCATAGCAAATAATGTATAATTCATGGATTTCATTAACAGGCAAATATGATCCATGGTCTCCAATGTTAATATCTCCTAATAACTGTTAATGATTTTAAAAGTAAAGGGTAATAGAAACATTTTGTATGAGCAACGTTTACTCGTGGCTGTGTTTTTCTCTAGTTGTATAGTATAAGCATGTATAGAATTATAACAGAAACAATGGAAATTAATTAACCTATGATTCTCAAATAAATAGTTCTTGAATATAAGGTCACATGGCCAATAACTTGAGATTTGCTAGTGAAAGACCCTATTTTCATCGGATGACAACATGCCTTAGAAAAATTCTGTTAGGGAATGGAAAGGTACTTGTTCTATAACTATTGCTTGAAATGACCCCTAGATTTGGAAATAGGATTTGTATTGAGATTTCAGCTCCCCCATCCAATATGGATGGGACAAGAAACAAAGAAATTTAACATACATCTCAAAAACTTGGACTTTTTCAGTTCTCTTTGTAACAGCAATGAATAGATGAGAGTTCATGGGGGTGCAGCCTTGTTCAGTGTTTCAGGATCAGCTGCTCTCCACTTCCATGTTCTATCTGAAACGTTAGAGCTGTCAGTCTGAAAAAATGCCAAAACTCACTTCTTGCTTTGTCAGAGCAAACATACAGCAATGGCAGGCACATAATTCCAGATTTTGGGGAGTTTTTCTACTCTGAGCATTTGCTACTTGCAGGTTTGCAGGTTTTGCCTCCAACTTTCTGCAGCGCAACCTCCCGAACTGATAACCCAGCCCATTGCTGAGCCCCTCACCTTTCCATCTCCCTCTGCACAGGAGGATCTGCCAAGGTAGTGATTCACTTCTGTATCAGAAACCACACAAAGAGAAACAGTGCAAGACATGGCCACATCTGCTCTTTGTTAAAAAACACATTTAAAGTAATGATCCTGTAGGCAACAATAAACCATTTTAATCAACTAATTGAAAGAAACATCCTGTCAAGGACAGTTTTGATGATTTTCATTTTATAACCCATAAGCACTGGACAGTATTTTAGACCAGGGTTGAGGACTTTTTCTCTGAGTCTGAGGAGTTTATCTGAGGATAAGGAGAAAACAATAATATGTCAATCTCCACAGCATCTCTCTATATTTCTAATAAAAAATATTCCTCATATCACATAAATATGAGAACAGTGATGGACTTCTGAACATTTATTAACAAACAAATATAGGGCTTTTTTAAAAACAAATGCATATATGATGTAAAAGCCCTTTATTGTACCAGCTACTCCCTTCTCTGATTTCTCAGAGAAATGAGAACAAATTATGTAAGGTTGGGAAACACAGACAGGACTTTGAATCAGCACCTTAACTTACCCCTTTGTGAGTGACTCTGTGGCATGCAGATCTTGACCCTAAGCTTGTGCCAGTGCATTAATCTTCTAGTGTGATGATCTTTTCCAGGCTAACTCACCAAAAAGTCAGTCTCTTGTATGTTACACCTCTATTATATCTTCCTCCCCTTTGAGGCATGGAAGAACATTTATGTGCTCATAACCCTTCCAGAAATGAGAACTGCCTGAAAGCTATTGCTGTGTGAATTTGGGAAGCTGGGTGGTGGGTCCATCAAGAGAGAGGCGGTTCAGAAAACAGTTCATATGCTATTCATGTTGACCCATATGTGTAGAAAAAGGTTTTTTTCTTTAGTAGAGGCTACCTGTCAAGTATAAACAATCACAACCACATTCACATTGAAAATACACCAATTTTGCACAACAAAAAAGCCTGTTGGTACATAGACTTCACGGTTCTTTATGGATTTCCTTAATTAAATGACTGTAACAAGTTGATTAGACTCGAGAAGCTCTAAGAAAAGTCAGATCCATTTATACTGAAAAGTAGGACTCAGAAATAAATTATTCACAGTTGATTAGACTAAGACAAGCATTTCTCAAACATTTCTCAATACTTCAGAAAAAGCGACATATTGAACTCTATTTTACTGTGAGGCTCAAAATGGCAATTAACAGTCCTAAGCTGCATATAAAACCCAGTATGAACCACGTTTACAAGAACATTGTGTGTGAATCAAATTACTTTATCTTTGGTTTGAAGAACTTAGAAATAATTGCCAATAAGTATTCATGTATAGGACCAGTTTTTTGAAACAAGTTATTTTAATTACTACTAGTGTCAGGAGTACGTGTAGGCGATTTTATTAGATTTAATGTGTTTAGTGAAAGTCCCTGAACTGTAGCTGGTTTATTTCTGTAGAGGATGAAATATTTAATATAACTTTATTATTCTTACTTTCTAATATTGTATTTATTTCTAAATGAAATCCCAGCATTTGATGCTTTTGTTGCGTTCACAGACAATACCATGATGAAGCACAGCAATGTATTTATCCTCCAGAACATCTGAACATCATGTAGACATGGCTTTCTATAGACCACACTTTTAAAATACATTCCTTTCAAGCTGCATGTATTTAGAGCCCTTTCCATTTGCACCCACATCTGGACCCCAACACAATGATGAGCAGAAGCTCTTCCATGAAAGAATGTGAATAGGAAAAAAAATAGAGAGAGAGGAAAGGTCCCTAAGATGTGAACATCACAGTCCTGAAAAATGATAGAAATCCTTGATGATTTTCATTTATCAGCTCTTTCACTTGTAGCAACATTTTTCTTGAACATGGAGCTCCTTGAACTTTCCACATCCAAATTACTAAGAAAATTAACAAACAAATTATATCAGCAACTCTGTCAGGAAATAATGCTAAGTAGGCAATTCCAAGATATCCACGCAGGTGAATGATCAAAGCATATGTCTAACAGCCTTTCAAGTGATATGGCTTGTGGATTTGCTTGCTTTTCTGTTTTCCTTGCCAACTGAGACCATACACCCAGGCCATCTCCAACACTGCAGTGACAGTCAAGCTGCCCAGAGCAGCTGCACAGCTCAGGACACTCCACTGCATCTTCCACAGCTGTGGGATGGGCAAGGTCACAGCCTGCCTGCCACAGAGACATGCACTGAGGGGTTACAGACACAGAAACATGCACTGAGGGGTCACAGACACAGAAATGTGCACTGAGGGATTAGACACAGAAACATGCACTAAGGGATTAGAGACATAGAAAGATGCACAGAGGGGTCACAGGCACAGTGCCACTGTCTCCTCCTTCCTCCAGGAACAGACTCTGCTGGCTCTACACCAACAGAAGGGTTGAAGGAGCGAGGCAATAAAGGTAAAACAACATCGCACTTCACCATCATCCATATTTTTCATCACCCAATTCCAAAGGTATTATCTTGAACATGTCAGGTCCATGCAAAGGTTTACAGACATCTGCAAACCTTCATACTTCAAGGAACACAGCAGTTATGCACATTGCTGGTGTGATATAAATTAGCAGTTTCCTACTCTTCATTGCCACAATAAATCGACACAGAAAGAACTGTTGGTATATACAACAACATCAAAGAGCCTGGAATAAAAATAGTGAATTGCAGTTATAAAAATAAATTCCTATAAAGAAGAGAGAAGCAAAAAGAAGACGAATGTTCTAATCTTACCTTCATCATAATCTTATTAGCATTTCTCAGTGAGTAGTTCAAGTATCAGTCTATACTCTTATGAATCTGTCTCATAAATATGTCAAGTGCAAAGTATAGTTATTTTAATAGTCTGTGTTGGTGGGCCATCATGGATTTAATTAAGAGACAACTAGTGTATGAAATATGACACAAAAGCACCAAACTAAATGGAGAAATGTTTTACTGCAGATTTAAATCAGGGACACAGAAGTAATGATGATCTGGCCTCACAAACCTACCTACATTTAATTAATGCAGACCAGCACAGACCCATTCATATAGAGAAAAAAAAACCCAGGCATTAAAAATAATGATTTAAGCTATACTATGTTATTTATAAAGACATTTGCATTATCTCTAACAGCATTGTGTTATTCATAAATGGGTGTTGGCTTGTGGCTCTTAAATTAATTTTCAAAAGCCAGAAATGCACCTCCCATAAGAATTAGTAAAATACTATTTTCAGCTATCCATTTTTCCAAAATAAAGCCTTTATTAAGCTTCCCGCCTTCCTTTGAAGGGTCTTAGAATGCTCAAATCACTCTGTTACAAAATTGCCAATATCCTTCTAAGGTTGCAATGAAAACTGTTATTTTCCACCCAAATCTGCTCCTTCTCCATCTTTCTCCATTTTTCTCCATTTATTCAAAAAATGAGGGTATGCTCAGCACTGTGAGTATGCAGAATTAGATGTTTGAGCACTGCACAATCCTTCCTGCTATCATTTTGGTGCACTGCTTTGACTTGATAGGAGATTTGGCAAGTTACACTGGTTTTAAGAAGCAGTGCAAGAGCATATATTTTCACATTTAAATTCCTTAAATTCCTACTTAGGAGTTTAACACTATTTTAGAAAGAAAGAATCCAATAATTCCATGAAACCATTCCAGTATCTTGAACTGATCTGGCAAAATCATTGACTGTCAACAACATCAGTTGCACTGAAGTTGAAAGCAAGGCTTACTGTTGATTTGTAAAGGCACAGAAGCAGACTCTGACAATAAACAGTTAAGAATATGCCTGTCTGGCTGTAAGAATTGAAACCTGGGTCAACTACAGGAACCATATTTATACATGATTTTCATGCCTAAGACTTTGCTTTTTATTAACCTGATACAACAGGTAGTAGCTATTCCATGTTAACTTTTATCAATTCAAGTGGCTTCCAGTCATTTAGAATAGAATAACCTTTAATTGGTTGGTTGGTCTAACCAGCAGTTAAAACTATTCAGAGATTTTATTAACCTTTTATTACCAAAGGAGAAGAAAAAAGACAGTAGCCAGAAAGCATCATTAAGTGAACTTAGTCCTTATTTTCAGAAAACTCAGAGCTGTGGACTCTAGGTGCTCTCCAAACACCATAATTTGGACTGCCAGGAATGTAATAAAAACCATAAATTGACACAAAAATGAAAGTATTTGGAAGAAATAAATTCATAACTACTTTTATTTTTTGGTGAAGAAAACATCAAAGGTTTACAACTCAGCCTGGAAGGCAAAACTGGATAAAAGGACAGACCCTATAGTTTCAAAATATTTTTCTCTTTAATGAACAGTTGAAAATATCCATAAATCTCTTCCAGTATCACTTTATTTAAAAAGCAGTCAAGTCTTTTGTGCCTTACATGTTTACAGTAAATCTATTATCATCTGTTGTGTTTGTATAAATTGTCCAAAAGTTTATCTTGTCTTGGCCGTCTTTCAGTATTCATTAGTATTGAAGTAATTTTTGGAGTAAATGAAGGGGAAAAATGCCCAGAAATGGAGATAATGCATAGAAAGAATGAGACTTCATATAACTTACAAGAACAAACAGAGTTTTTTTCAGATAAATTCACAGAAATTTGTTTTTTATTGAACTAACCCATATGTAAGTGCGTAATAAATAACCACAATCAGTACAAAATTCTAAATAATACATCAGAAGGTAGCAATATAGTCCCAAATAGGTATTTATATGGACACCTAACTAATCAAATGGCTCTTGTGACAGGTCTGCTGTGAGCCATCACCTGGATTTAGCATACCTTACACCTTCCTCTGATAGTAAGAATTATAGTGCAGAAACACAATGTGAGTCACAATCTTCCACCTTCTTCCTCAATTAAGAAGACAAATATAACAAAAATGAAGAAAGTAAGACTGAAAAGGAACTGCCATGGAGGTACAGCTTGAAACATGGGGCTGGCTGAAGCTCCTGTCTGAGGGGAGGCACTGCACAGCTGAGGGTCCCTGCCTTCCCATGGGACAGAGGATTTGGGTGCCTCCAGCCTCCAGAGTGCGTCCCGGCTTAGCCACCTGCTCCATCCGGGATGTTCCCCAGCGTGTCCCAGGTTAGCCATCCCATCCATCCGGGATGTTCCCCAGCGTGTCCCAGGTTAGCCATTCCCTCCATCTGGGATGTTCTCCAGTGTGTCCCAGGTTAGCTGTCCCCTCCACCTGGGATGTTCTCCAGTGTGTCCCAGGTTAGCCATCCCCTCCATCTGGGATGTTCTCCAGTGTGTCCCAGGTTAGCCATCCCCTCCATCTGGGATGTTCTCCAGCACGTCCCAGGTTAGCCATCCCCTCCATCTGGGATGTTCTCCAGCACGTCCCAGGTTAGCTGTCAGCTTCGTCTGGGATGTTCCCCAGGGTGTCCCAGGTTAGCCATCCCCTCCATCTGGGATGTTCCCCAGCACCCACAGCCTACCTGTTTCTTCTCCCAGCTTCAGCAAGCCCCATGGCTCTGCCTCACAGTGCTTGGCTGGGGCATGGATGTTTGCAGGAGGCAGCACGAGCACGGCCCCCTTCCCATCAGGGAGGAAGAACAAACACTGAGCTTTCAACTTCTCAACAAATACTACCAAATTCAGGAGCTTCCTCTCAGGAATAATTAGTGGCACTTTAGGTGGCATTGTAACTGGAGCATCTAAACACCTTTTAGGTTCCTTGTAGCACAAAGTAGTGACTTGATAAAAAGGGCTGAAAATCAAGGACATAATTTTGCTGAGTTACTCAAGTAACAAAGAGGTGAATAGGTGAGAAATAGCTGTATTACTTCACTGGAACCAAAGGAAAAAGGAAACCCAGAGCTTTCCAGTCTAGACTCCCATGGAATCAAACCTGAAGATGTGCAGGAAGTAATTTACCCTGGTCTACACTCTACACAATGTGTTCATTAGATTTTAAAATAATAGGGCACTATATCTCTTCACCTCAGGGCACAGTTTCTTGTGATTGCCATTAATGACAGCCGAGTTTGTTCAATGAAGTGTGAACATAACAATGGTTTTATGGAGTTTTACAAGGTAACTTACATTCACAGAAAGCTTCCCACACCTCTGTATCAAAAACAATTTGCAGAATTAAATATTTAACAAACAAGTTTGAGATCTGCAGTGATTAAATTAGTGAGATAATTAGCAAGATATTTAAGGTTAATGTTTACAAGTAGGTTAATTATATCCTTTCCCAAATCTCTGTTTTCATTTCGTTTGACACATGTTGCAACAACAGTGAAAGTGAGGCCACACTTGCAGAGGTGGCAGGCAAGGCAGCATGTGTCACCAAAGGTGACTAAATGTACACATTTGAGGGAACTTTTCTCCAATATACAGTCTTGGAGCCATATGTTCTTTATGTCCCAGCAATTCTCCATCTTTTAGGATCTGAATTCCTTTGAATAACACTTCAGATCTGCATAAAGAAACGTTCTCTACAGGATTTATGGGATTTCGTAGCTTCAAGGCTTCATACAGCTCTCTGATGTTAATTACAAAAGTCACAGCATTTTGTCTACATGAACAGCTCCTGTGTACAAGACTGCAGACCCAAGGCAATGTAGAGAGCTGAAATTCCTTCTGATTGGATGTTGATGAGGTTACTTCACGTTTATTGTAATGAAATTAAGAACAGAGTCTGCTACAATGATCAGCAGGACGGTTGTAGAGAATCAAGGGAATAATGTTCCTCAATAAAGTTTCAAAAAACTATTTAGCAGCTATTTGTGCAGAGGCAACAGGACATGCTATCTGGATTAACTTACATAAAGTTAACTTATATTAACCTTACATTCTGAAAACATGTCAAGTCACTGTGGCCATGGGCTCTGAGAAACCAGGGAGCACAGCCACGCATGCAGTGCAGCACTCCCTGGCCCCAAGCTCAGCTACAAGCTGCTGCTGTTGAAGGGAGAGGTGCTGAAGCTTTCCAGTAGCAGAAGAAACACTTTTTCAAGCATCTGACCACTGTTCTCTCTTCTTCCTGACAGAGACTGTACATTTGTTGTCTTCTCAGCATACCAGAGCCCAGGACCAAACTTCCCAAACCCTGATGGGACTATAATCCCACATATGGGGATAAGCCTCAAAATTTCCACCTCTAAAACAAGGGAAGTCAAGACTCAGATATTGTCAAACATTACAACATTTGATATTCAGATCTTATTTAGGCAGCACACATGGTACGTAACCATTACATCTGCCCCAGCACATTTTGCAACGTTTCCTCCTGGGTAACCATACAATATGCAGTCTGCTGAAGGCCTTCTAGTCCAGCCGCCCTCCTCCAGCCACTGGCACCCTCAGAAAAAGTTCACTTTTCATTCATTGCCCATTTTTGATTCTTCCATCTGGAAAGACAGTTGCCTTGCCCACAGGGTAAAGGCTGCTGGGGGGCCTGTTCTCATGAGCTGTGGGATCCTGTTCTGCCCCAGTCCCTTGGAGCGAGCGCTGTTGGCTGTCGCTGTGCAGCAAGGGGGGCTCCTGGAGAGGCTGTGCTGCTTGTTCTGACACAACCCTGGTGCTCCCATCCCCTGGAATCAGGCCCATTCCCCCCCAGGAAGAGGGTGCTTTCTGGCTGCTGACTGACACTTGCTTTCCCTCATGTGGACTCAATGTGGCCCAGCCTTCCCCTGGGAGAAGCACAGGCTGCCAGGCCCAGCCTGCCCAGCTCCTCCATCCCGCCCCTCGATTGTGGGGTCATAAAGCTGTTACTGGGAAAGCAAAGCATACTCGCCATGCTCCAGGGGAGGAGGGAAGTCAGGCCTGTGGGGGACAACTGAATAAAATGGTTTGTGTAAAACTTTCTCCAGCTACCATTTTACTGAGCAAAAGGATGGATCTGGAAGTCTGATCCCTGTCTAGGGAGGATGTGCTTTTCTATACGTTTGCAACTATAGGAATCAAACTTCTGAGCAAAAGAGTAAACTAGAGTAAGCCACAGCAGCTGGTTCTTGGGTTCTTCATTCTAAAAAACTCACTGCACTCTGTTTAAACTTCAACTGTTTTCTGAATATTTTAAGCTGCAAAATTTGACTTAATGTTGTTCTGTTTGGTTTAGGTTTTTTTGTTTGTTTTATTCTTGTATGGTGTTGTTATTTGATATATTATTTGATCATTTTGCCATACCATTACAAAACATTAACATGCCCATGCCTGCTGGACACTGCTGATAAGAAGGTTCACAAGACAGGAGCTGGTGCAAATCAGTCTCTGTCCTTTTGAAAAAGTAGTTGAAGTCATTTTACATTTTTACTTTCCCAAATACACACTGCAGCCACTTCCCTTCCTTTCTTATTTAATGTTCAAACCACTACAATGTAAACATATACTTCCTTATCCTACATCATCCCTACTGCCACAGACAAGCCCTCCCCTGTAGTATTTCAGGTGCAAGCACAGAGGTGAGGATGCTTGGGCTGCACTGCATTTGCACAAGTGACTGCCGTGAGTATACATGCAAGTAGAGCAACTGATTTTTGAAAGGCAGTTAGATACCCAACCAGTAATTGTGTGCACAATTACTGTGATTACACATGTAATCACGGTCATTGTGCTTTTAAATGATGCATGTGCTATTCTAAAAATTCACTGCTGTATTACTAAAATTAATGGGAGCTTTGCCATCAATTTAAACTGATGGAGGATCAAACACTATGCATTGTGGCAATATCTAAAATATATCCAAGAGCAAATGCAATTTTTGCAACGCAAATGCTAAATTCTCAGTATATTGAAACAGGAAAAGAGGGATGGAGACATGGTTTTTTAGCATATGTGGGTATATATTCATTATGCATTCATTAATAAATTATCATTTTTGAATAGAGTTCTGGATTTGATTCAAACTACACTGACATTAAGAGAAAACCAGGGCTCTGGATCAAGGCTTCTTCCCCTAATGTTTCCAATTAGCTCAGGTTATAGAGCTGTGCACGCATCTGTTCAAGACAAAATCTTTGGCTTTTGACTGCCTCGTCTTTCACGAGTTAAACAGGATTTTGCAGTGAAGATGCTGTGCAGTACGGTAGGTATAGTGATATGTAGTATTTCACATCTAGTCTTTGTCCGTGTTCTAACAATGTGCATTAAATGTGTTACTATTGTCTCTTTTTCCGATTAGTTTACAGCCCTGTAGTTCCAGCTGTTTTATTCTGAAACTCTAAAACCCTGTCACTGGGGAGTTCTGTGTAATTGCCCATAATATGCACCACATTATCCATTTCAGGAACTGTGCTGAAAGACAGCAGCAATAAGGGGTTTTCTAAAGGCAGTCTGGTTTACACTAATGGATCTAACAGGAAGGAAATGCAATTTGAAAGAAGCTGATGCATATGTTCTATTGTTGAATATAATGTTTGATTTAATTATTAACTGTCTGTGATGGAAAGTCAGATCCTGCTCAGTTCTGCTTACAGTTTGGTACTCTGCTACCAGTAAAACCAGATGAGATTCAGTCTTAGGATTTAAGAGTTCTTTGTAAAGTACTGACATTTAATTGTGCTTTTATAAAATATCAGCAGAGGAACTTCAATTGCACACTTCTTCCATGCAGACTGACTTCCTTTTATCAAGCTAAATATATAATATAGAAGCCAACTCTCTTTCATTTTCCCTTGCATAAATCAGGAGATTCTCAAAGTTAACAATCTGCTGTAATTATTTAAATAAATATGATCCAAATTGAGTTCATATTCACTGCTGTTCATGACCTATTCATTTTCATTTTTACTTTATTTTACTTTCATGTCATACACATAGCACTGCAGTCAATCTACTGTACCACTAAGGATGTTCACAATGGACCCAAGTGAATATTTAGGAAGGAGTTAAAATGTGCTGGCATGACTATACCTATCCTTCTTTTATCAGGGACAGAGGATTTGGCAGCTCGTTTCAGTCCAATTCTATAATTGGTGTTTTGTGATGTCTAGTAAATTGTTTCATTGTGTTACAAAGGTCCCTAATTCCATGGGTGGGTGTTAACACGCTGTAAGGAATGAATTCATTATGGAGAACTCTTACCTGAAATTCCATTATCCTTTCCTCACCATGGTGACTCCTATCAAACTCATTCATATAACATAATCTAGAAAGAAATAGGTACTGATGCTAAACAGCTGTATTTTCAGAGGAGCTTAAAGGTAAAAAAATCACAGCTCTTCTGTATGATTCAGACAAAACCAGTAGTTTAACACCACTAGTAAACAAAATAATTGAGCAACGTAATTTCAGTTTTGTATTTTGTATCTGTCTGGTGAGATTATTATCTTTGAACTATCTTAAACAGATGCTGAACTGCAGCTGAAATTAAACAATAGTAATGATATTTGGAGTGCATCCAGAATGCAGCTTTTGTTAGACATACCTTTCTACAAGTAGTGCACACAACATTAGCTCTGTAGGATGCACCTTATTCTGCAAGTTCCAAAGAGATCGCTTACTTTTGTCAGGAGGGTAACAGAAAGAAATTATGTTCCTAGGAAATACACTAAGTATCAGATCCCTAATTGATTTTGACAGCTTAAGAAAAAGTGGAGACCCTATCCCTGGTATATTTGCCTTCTTGGTGTCAGTAAGAGGCAAAGAGTATGAAAGAGCCATTACAGCAAAATCCATCTCACATTTATCTGGAGAGTTTTACTTGTAATCTGTTTTCTGTTGGAAGGATCTAAGAAGATTTTCTGAAATCTCCAACACTTGAATACTTTCAATACCTAAGAGCTTAGATCAAAATATATCCAGACAGCTTTAGGCCATGGCTCCCATTAGAGCAGATTTCTGCTGGATCTTTCCTGGGTCAAGAACATCATACAACCAATTTTCCTAGGCTGTTTCAGGACTCCTGAAAAGGACTTCTGAAAAGTCTTGCCAGAAACCAACAAGTGCCAAAGTGTGCAGCCTCTTTTAAAAAGTTAACAACAAACCCACAAAACAGGTATGAGCTGAGGTCAACTCTCGCTTTGCCTAAAGTTTTCCCTTAGTTTCACTGTTATTCCTACTCCCAATTAAAAGTTTATTGAAGCACTTTGCATACTCTAGTGTATTGAAGAAGCAATTGTTGGAGTGAAAAGGAAAACTGTCAGTTCTGAAAATAGCTTGGACTGCTCATGTGTCATTATCAGTGTATGCTGAAATATCCAGAAAAACGTGGCTCACACTGCAGATTGCATCAGATACCGACACATGTATAAGCAACTCTCTCCCCACTTTCTCCTCCTGAGGCTCCTTTTTACAAAACACATAGAACTAAGCTGTGCTTTCTGCCATTGGAATAAACTACAATGGAGCAGAGCACAAAGGAAATTTAATCCCCATGCGTGTGTAGGATCTGCCTGTAGAGCTCAGTGTGAGAATTAACAGCAGACACGTGTAACCAGCACGCTGCAGGGGAGGGGAAACAGCCTGCTTCATTTTCTTGAATCCCATGACCAGACCTCAGGTAAAACTCCGTATGTGCTGCGTGTCAGATCATTTGCAGATGACAAATGCGAGGTTCTGCTGGTCCTGGGAGCTCATCCTCCTATCTCAGTCACGCCAGAACCCATCTGGCCTGAGCATCCCCAGTGCATCCCCAAGGCACCTGTGTGACCAAACCACCGACTCATTCCCTTCTTCCCTTCTCAACATGCCGTACCCTGCACTGTTCATGCTTTGTCTCCATCCCAAAGTACTGCTCTGTGTTTGCTGGCTTGGGCATGTCCAAGACGGGGATTGAGAAGGGTCTCAGTGGCTACACGGAACAGCAATGGAATATGGGTGGAAATCATATTCACAGGGAGACAGAACTGAACTCATGCAGGTGTTTCTCCATGTCTGCTGTGACTCCTCTAGGCAGCAAAACAGGTGAGTTTGCTGCATGCTAATCAGGAAAAAACCATCTGAAATATGCATCTGCACACGAGCATCTGTGCAGAGTTTCTCCAAACCAGTTCTCAAGTGCATTTTTTCCCTGTATGCGCCTCTTTTGTACTTTGTTGTGCCAAGAGGCTTATTTTGTATAGGTGGAGAGACCCCTATCCACCAGTCATCAGGGAGTGCTATTAATATGCAACATCTTGAATGCATGAGCTGAATGACAAGCTGGCAGTGTTTGAGAATGTGTGGTCCAAGTTTATGTCTCTCCCTGAAGAGGCAAAAAGCCCCTTCCCAAACTCTCTGCCAAACTGTGCAAGAGATGAAAGAAAGGAGAATGCATAACCTATTTTTTTGCTTCTCTCTTCCTAACACCTTGACACTATCGTTTCCTTCCCCTGGCCACAGCTACTGTGAATGGCCTATTTCAAATAGTTTGCTACTGACTTTCAATGTTGAAACAAAGTAGGACAGCAGAGGTGTTGGGGGTTTTTGGTTTTGTTTTTGTTTGTTTTAATGTTTGTGGAAGAAATCAGGAACATTTATTAGACTTTTTATACAGAAATCGTCTTTTGGATTCATGTGTCATTCTCTATTCTCTGTCTGAAATGTCCCAACAAAAGTGACTTAAATTGAGGTCCTGAGTTTTAGGCATTTTTGCACTTTGCTTTTGGTCACTCAGTGTCACCACGCAAGGCTGAACTCAGTGAGTTTTTAAGCCTGGAAAAACTTGCTGAGTGTTTCATGTACCTGAGTAGCAAGAAAGGATACCAGCATGTTTCATTATGGGTTAGCTACAGTCTGATCCAGGAAGAATAAATGGGTATTTCTTATACTTCTCACCATTAAGATGGGAAAGGATACAGAGGGAAGAAGAGGAATCAGACAGTCACCATCCCTGGCCTCTAAACCAGCCTGTGGCTGTTTCCAGACATTCCACTGGACTCAGGAGCTGGACTCTGCTTGTGCAATTTAGCTGCATCTACTGAGATGTTCACCTAGGTCCTCCTGCACAAAAAAATGTGCTGGAAGCTGTTATGACCTAACATACCAGAACCATGCTATGGTTTGTTTGCAGCACTGGTGCCTTAAACACATACCTTTGGCCTTCACCAGCTGTTCAGCTTCGGAGTGATCAGAAAGAATTAGAGAAACAAAGGCCCACAGATTAAAATTTGCATCTGAGCCTTGTGATAGAAGAACCAGAAGTGCCCAGACATCCCCACATGTATCCATGTAGTCTAGGAGCAATGTCTACTGAGCATGCAGAACTGAAACAAGCCCACCCCAGAGATCTTTCCTTGGTACAGTCACTCCCACTGAGTCCATGTGGTCCATCAAGAAGCTGGTTTTACAATTCTCCGTGGCAGTGTGGAGTTAGGACCTGGGTTTGCTGTACTGGTTCCCAGCTGGCTGGGGCCTCCCAAGCCATCAGTTTCAGACCAGCATCCCCCCAGCAGTATCCTTGCTAGAGCCTGGCCTGATCAGCAAATGGCTCCACCCCAGCCTCCACGCAGAGCGGTAACGGGAACAGCAAACTGGGCTTTTCAGACACCAGCTGTTTCCCTGGCATCGCTGCCTCCCTCTCTGCATGTGCCTTTGTCATTCCCTGAATCTCTGCCCACTGGACAACTCTTGGAATCAGTTAAAATGACTTTCGGGATGTTTTCCTCTTGCCTTAAAGGACTCATGTGCTTTGTTTTTCCCTCAGTCACATAGAAAATGGTCTACACGGAAAACGTGAAAGATGGTTTCTATGTAAATTGAAGGTAATGTCAGCTAAATTCATTCGTTTGCTCAACATCTATAAATAATTTTGTATTCTGCATTTACAAATATATATTATTTCTTATGGGGAATCTATTTTCTCCATATTCAATTAATTTTTAACTGCTCCAACCATTTTTCACCATTCCATAAAGCAGGTTCATTTACAAATTATGCTTACCAATCACAAGGGAAGTGACATCTTTTATTCCTTATTATGAGACTGAATTTCTATCCCTTTTTTGGGGAAGATTCTTACCAAAAAATCTTTTCAATTCAGGAAACAGGGGGAAGTAGGGAAGGTCAGAAAATGATTATCAGCTTGAGAAAAAGTAGCTACCGTTTGTAGAGTGATGTGGAGCAAGTACAAATACATACTTTTATAATGTTATGACCTTCCTTAAAATTCATTCATGCAAATTTGTTAAAATTTAGGCATGTTATTAAGAATCCCATAAAACAGACAATCTATTCATGCAGAAGGAGCTAGCAACATTGATACTTTAAATCTAGGAAATACGGATTTTATCAGCTTGCCCTCAAAAAGAGTGAAGAGATTTTCCAGGATAAGAGACACCTGAGTAATTTAAACTTTCAGGCTGACATATCTGCGTTGTTGAGTGCATGTAACCTCCCCAAGATCACAGACAGGTGCTAGGCACAGGTCTTCCACAGAAGAGAAAATCAAAGCTTTGAATCATACATTCAAGGGCTTCTCACTGAGAGAGAAGTGAAATAATTTTAAACAAAATTCTAGGTATTGAATAAACACCACAGCAACACAGATGGCAGCAGCAGAAATCGGGAGGTACCTGGGCTGTTCCCCAGCTCTGGCCCTGGCTATGCAGTGTGCTGTGTCTGGGATCGGGCAATTCCAGCTGTGCCAGAGCATGTTGGGAGTGTCCCCACAAGCAGATGGATGAGGCACCACCTGTGGGGCAGTGTCAACCTCTACCCACTAGAGAGGCTATGCCTGCAACATCAAGCATCCTTTCTCCAAGCACACTGTGGTGTTTTCCAGTTACAACCCCTCTGTGTACGGCCAATATCCTTACAAATATCCTGTTCCTTCTGTGAGCCATGGTGGCTTTACACCAGCAGGCACCAGTGGAGAGAAAACATCTTCTCAGAGTTAAAATGCAGGATCTCAGCCTCCTGCTCATCTGCCCCCTGTAAATACCACACACATCTAGGCTAGAGGCTATTTTAATGGTCCCAGATAAACTCCACTTACCCCACCGAGGGTATCCTCTGATGCCTCTACAGTGGTGAATAACTTCCCCCTACGCTGTCAGCAAGACGGATGTGTACTTCTTCAAAATAATAGAGATCTGAAAATAAAAGGATATTGATTTAGGCCATCTTGTAAATCACAGGAAAGAATAGTCCAACGGGTATAGCATAAAGGGATTTTGTAACAAAATGTGCTTTTGTTTCTAGACTAGCAGATATACATGGTTTTAATGTTGGTTGGATGGACTATAAACTTCCAAGCATTTCCTCTGAGACAAAGTATTTGGCTGGAGACAAGCAAGACCAAGAGACTTCACTGGACCAAAAAAAATGATGCAACCAACAACTTCATTAGCACCTTAGAAGAGCAGCAGCAGGAAAATCGGAGCAGTGTGCTATGCAGCTGAACAGCTTGGCAAGCATCTGGTACCTCTCACCTTGTGCAGATCCCTCAGCCACTGCTGGCACTCATGTATTGCCCAGGTTCCTGATACCTGGTTGTCTTGAGATGCTACTGACACAAAAGCCTCCACCATTTGGATCTTGCTGTGCTGCCCCTCATCCACAGCAGGAAGGATGCTGCCAGCCTTGGGCACGCTGCTGCAGTCTGCCGAGTAACCCTGGATCCTACGGCCAGCAGGCATTGGCTATTAAAATGCACAGGAGGCAGCCCAGGCTCTCATAGCACAGGCTTGCACAGACCAATCCATGGCATGGGACACTACCCAGCCTTTATATTAAACAGAGCTTCAAAGCTACAAAAATATTAACAGACACCAAAAAATAGAAGCATAAAGGTCCTTTAATAGCCCTATGCTGCTCTTGCCATGAGCTCAAGCGCTTAGTGAGGAAGTGACCTTTACAAAATTATTGTTTATGATCTCTCCATGTGTGCCAGTATAGGCACAAAGAGTATTCCAATTTATTTAAAAGGTTACATATCAAAACTGAATATGCAGTACAACTGTGTAGCTTTTGCATAGGAAATCCAATCTTTGAGTCTGACTTCTAGGCACTGGGGCCAGATTCTCTCACTATTCAACCTAGAGATGAAGAAGCAATTCATAACAAAATAATTTATTCATCCGACATTTCTTGTTTTTAAATTATCTAAAAATCACTCAAAAGATTCCCCGAATAGTTCCTGGCTTTAAATTACTCACAAATTTATTCCAATAAACAGTATTTTAGCTTGCAAAATATTTGAACACAGAATTCAAGGTACCCAATACCCTGGCAAGCCAAGGCTGGTCATGCTGAAAAATCTGGTTGTCTCAGTTTCAGAAACTGATTCAGTTTCTTTGGAGTTGTATTACCCTTTTATGGTACATTATGCATTATAAACAATCTCCCCCTCCCCAGCTGCTTGTTAGAGGCACTGGCCGTACCTGCTGAGGGAGACTGACCCAGCACTGCCTGTTACCTGCCCTCAAGCTGGCTCCAGTAACTAGGTGGGAAACCACTCCCCTGCTCTGAGGGAGTACCTGGTGTGTGTATTTCCTTGCTCCACCAGTAAGAAAGTGCCCTGAATCAGCCATAGGGAATATGCTGTTCAGTTGCCAAGGTAAAAGATGAAATCAGGACACATTCAGTCCAGCAAAATGAGTGGTTACACTCCTGCGCACAACAGTGGATGAACTCAGAAAATAAAAGCTAAACTGAAATTTAAAAGTGCATCCCTAGAGTGCAGTTATCGATGAGGACCTCTCCTCCCCTGCCAGATTAGTAGCACGGGGGGCTGCTAAGGCCAGGTGCAAACCTCGCCCAGGCTGCTCCCCCTGAGCAGCCTCTGCCCCTTGTTCGAGGTGGGTGAGCTCACCTTCCTGGGCTGGCCCAGGGGGTCCTGTGGTCACCTCCACACCTGCCAGCAGCTTCTCCTCTGAGCCTCCCCATGCATCACAGCTCCAGCCAGAACTGATCCTACTGCATCCATGGAGGGGTCAAGCATCTTTCCTGCTTTTCCTTGTTTCTAGGAACATAAAAGTACCTGTGCCAAGCTGCCCCACACCCCATCCTCCCCACTCACCTGCTGGTGCTGGTTTCTCCTCCTGATAGAGAAGACTTACCAAACTGTCATTTCTATTGTGTTCCTTAGTAAGAATATTGTTTTCAGCTTCAGTTCTTCCTGTAAGTCAGTGGGCTCTAGATAATGTTTAAACTGGATACACCATGAGAACAGTTTTATACAAACATCTTATTAGACCTAGGACTCCTTACATGAAGTCAGCTTCTAATTGAAACCACACATCCCATTTTGGAGCTCCAATGACAGTCATTGCATGTATACCACTTTTCCTAAGCTATCCCAAAATATCAGCCATTGCAATCTATCATGATTCTTATCTTCAATGGTTAAAAATCCAAACAACTACTTCCTTAAAATTATTCTGTTTGGACATAGTCACTGAACTTGGCTGTGATCATGGCCTGACAGCACAAATGAGGAGAAATTGGCCTCTAAGATTCACTTCATGTTTAACTACAATGTTCAAAATGTTTTTTAAAAAAATCTTCAAATGGAAATTGGAAATCTGCGCAGTTTCTTATCTTCTTGTATATTCTAATTTGTTTCCGCTTCTTGATGAATCCTGTAATTCACAAGGTAAAGGTTTTCCAGTGTTCCATCCAGATAAAACCTTCCTGGAGGCCTTCAAATATGCAGTCCCACAGAACAGATCACAGATATCAGGCAGCATGATGTAAAATCCAAATCTCACAAATATATCACTGAAAATTTTCTGCAAGTATATGAAATATCAGGCAGCATGATGTAAAATCCAAATCTCACAAATATATCACTGAAAATTTTCTGCAAGTATATGAAATATCTAGTTGAAAATTTGCTTTTGCAAATATTCATGGAAGTTAATTTCAAGTGCATGTATGCTCATAGAGAGCAAATTCACAGTCATAGGCATGATCAATTTGCAGTTAATTTCTGAATTTAAATGAATATTCATAGCCATTTTCAACTATTCGTTTAACTTCAATACAGACTCATCAGCACTCATTTGCACCTAGTTTTTATTAGTGCAAATCAGGATTAAAAACACTGAAATCAAAAGTTGAGCACGTCTGAAAAAATCCTTCAAAATCTCAATTAAAACAGCCTTTCTTATCTTCAGAATGGAATAAATCTAGCTTTCTTTTTCTGACTTCCTTTTCTATCAAAATTTGAGAATGATTTTTTAACTTTTGAAGTTATTGTTCTGCTGTCAGCTAAAGCTATTTATATTCTTTGATACTAAACATTCCTTTACATAATGGTGTCTCTTCCTCCCAATTCCTTAAAAATTTCTTATCTGCAATACTTTTTTCCACATTTCCTTGGATTCAGGTTAAATGAAGTTTATAAAACTCTCATAAAATTGTCTATTTCAGGCTGATTTCAAATGCTACCAAGTTGAATATTAAAAATTCTTCCACTTATGAAAAAATTTGACAATATCAAGAAAAAGAAGGATTATATTTTAGATAGTAAACTTAAGCAATAGGTCAATGAATTATTGAACCATTTTCCTAAAGAGCAGCAATACTCACATTGAGGTTACTTACATGCTTCATGTTCTCATGTGACTGAAGAACAAGTGGGATACAATAACTCAGTAAAACTGCATTGTTTGAAAAGCTTTAGTCATGGAACTTTCTTTTCACATCTTATGATTTATTCTTTCTCAGTTTGAAGAGAACTCAGCCGTTCCTCATTTTATTTGTCTTCAAATTTATCTGGAAATGCTGGGATGACCCCTGAAGCTGTTTAGAAAGATGGGACTATATTAAAGGTCATATTTTCAAAGATATTCTTGGTGAGTTAGAAGTGTAAAGGTCTATTCTCCTATAGGATTCAAAACATCCGAGTCACTTCTAGAACGGGCATAAATCTGTGACTATTTGGCCCTTCTGACTGTCTCCCTAACAGGACTTGATCAGGGCTATGCACAATGACATACACTGAGTTGCATCACAAAAGCTAACAAATTACATTAGAGCTAATCAAGTTTGTGCTCTGTGATATCAAACATGAGCCTTTTCCAAACATCCAACAATGAAACCGATGCCCATCATTCTTGAAGACTAACCAATCCTTTCTTCCTCCTTTCCCCTGCAAAGATGAAGAAGAGATGCAGAACATCTCTTAAGAATGTCATGGCACTTTCTAGATGTCACAAATGCAATATTTCCATTTATTGTTTGCATTAATATGAAGCTAATTACTTCACTACAAATGAATTTTCTGGGAAGTATTTGCAACAAATGACAAACCTAAAAAAAAAAAAAAAGAGAGAGAGAAAAAAGGGTTCCCCTCCCCTCTTATTTTTGAACCATTTTTCTTAGATTATCCTAACATCTAAAATCAATATTTTTTTCTTTACTTATTTTCTTCAGAATCCAGCTTCTGGGCATGTTTTATACACGGCAAAGCAAAAGGCTTAGCTTTGAAGTCACAGAAAACTCACTGGCCAAGTGTATCAACAATTCATGGAAATAGAAGTGAAAGCATGGAGCGGAGAACTGGTACAGATCAGAGAAACTACCCAAGCTGCTGTATCAGTTCAGCTTCATTTATTAAAAGGAATTGACAAGACACCCTGTATTGGAGTCTCGGATATATTACTTACAGAACAACAGGTCAAACTTTATGAGAAATTTCTGTTGCTGCCTTTTGAGGATGCAAAGGTCTTACTGCAGGAGGAACATTTAACTCCCCTGAGATAAGACATTCTCCTTCCATCCTCTTCACCTTTATTTCTTAGACGATATTCACTCTTGTGCAATAATCAGTAATTATCTACAGTTCTGAAAATACAAACGAAACATGACATTTCCTTGAATCCTTTCCTATTATTAGAATACTGAGACAGTCAATGCTAATTGATTAGCTAAGACATGTCTCAGTGAAGGAAACTGGTTTAACACAGGTTTTAATTTCAGTTGCAGAATTTTGCAGTATTGTTTCCCATTTAGCAGAAAGAATTTTCATCCTTATCCTCTTTGCTTTCTCATTCACCCCACAGTCATTTATTCCACTCTGGTTGTGAAGATTGCAGTAGCCGTTAGTCTACATGAAGAAACTGTTATAGGCACACCAAATAGATGATATGCAAATATACCATTGTGATTCATATGTTTCTTTAGGCTAATCTATATTTTAATGAATTTGGTCATTGGGAATTGAAGTACTTTAGCTTCAGAAGTAGAGCTTGTTGAAAACCTTTCACTGAAATACATAAATTTCAAGCAGGTTTTCAGACAGCTCTAATCACTGTTGAGATCCTTTATTTAGCAAATCAACACTTCAATAAATAAGACAGAGATACAACTTTTGTATAATAATCCATAATTTGATATATGAGAGATAGGGATAGCAGAGAAAACCATGCCTACTGGGACAAGCTATTTCTGAGGTTCAATGCAGTCATAAACCACAATCTGAAAATTACTCTAAAATCACTTTGCCATTGTTTTGTTGCAGGAGTAGCTTCTTTCAGGAGATAATTTAAAGTAATTTGAAAGATGCCATCAAGATTGAATAGACAAGTTCTAGTCATAATTGGGAAACACAGGAGCGGCTCTTGTGTTGAACAGAGGCAGAAAGAGCCTGATAGGAACACTCATAAGGTGGGAGTGGTCAGTGTTGCAGCCCGGTGTCACCAGAGATCATTTGAGGAAGATCGCCCATACCAAAATTCCCACAGATCTGAAAGAACTGTAAAATGAACATAGTTCTTATATTAGCATGCAACACAGAATTTTGGTGGGAAAATCCAGAACTCAGGTTGGTGAAGAGAATGCAGGCACTAATGAAACTACTTTGGGAAGGGGTGAAAGCCTTACCCACACTGGGTCTGACTAGCCAGTGCCTTCTGAATTCATACTGAAGCTTTAAGGCATTCATTGTCCCTGCAAAAAAAACACTGAATTTGAATTTTACCAAGGCTGGATACAGTCAAACATCTGCAAAATCTAGATTTCCACTAGTAACATTCAGCTACAGGAAATCTGAGCTTTTAAAGAAGCCCCTTGCACAACAGACATTTTGGAGCTTTGGCTCATTAGCTGTGGATTACTGAGCTCACTGCTGCTGGAAAGTCTGTGCTGTCATGGTCAAGCCAGAGCCATCCGTGGTGGCTGCTGTTGGGTCCTTAAATAGATTACTTCAGTTTGGATGGAAAGAACATGCAGATTTAAGATCACAATCAGGAGGACAGGGAAAGACAGAATGAGATTAAGAGAGATATCACTAAAAAACCTCACACGCTGAAAACAATGGCAGTAAAATCACAGTGACAGAACAATCATTTATGTCATACCAGTTTGAGAGAACATCGATTTAAAAGGTGTAATCAGATCCATTTATTGCAAGGACTAAAAAATATGGAAATTATGAAAGTGAATACAAATACATCCTTCGCTGTATTTTAAACCAGTAGCATAGCTTTACCCAATTAGAATGAAATCCATCTTATAAGAAATATCTAATTAGATATGGTAAACTTATTTTATTTTAAAAGAAAGACATTGATGACTCCTAATTATACACATACATGTTCTCGAAGTAAATTACTCATTGTCTCAGGCATTACGCCCAGCACGTCCTTATACAACAGTGGCATCTAGCGGCCAGCGGCCAGGCTCCGCTCCAGCTGGAGAGGGAGACGGCCAAACGCAGGAGTAATAATAAACCCCACCGGGTTTTTTGTTTGTTTAAAGATCGGATTATTTCAGATAGCGAAATACTTCACGGATTATTATGATCATGTTAATTACATAGGCCTTTTACCATCCTAGCAGAAGGCACGAACCGATTGATATTTGGACACTGGGAGAGGAAAGGGAAAGTCTATCCACTGCCAGTCCAGTGGAAGCTGGGGCTGTGCCAGGTGCTTCTGCCATGGCAGCAACATCGACACATGCAGTCTCTTTCCGTACCTCCGGATTTGTTCTCTGTAGTCCATTTGGTCCGGGTTTAAGAGCAAGTTGAGAGATTTTTTGCCGTCCGCCGGGTGCCGGGCAGGCGCTGCCCGGGTGCCGGCAGCAGCGGGAGCCCCCGGCAGCCACAGCCACCAACCTCAGACCCACAGCTCCTGGCACCGAGCTCTTCTGCCCCGTGCCCCACACCTCGGCTGTCGTCAGGAAGGTCTTTTTCAAGCCCCTTTGCTTCCAGATAGCGACCCAATGGCGCACTGGGGAGAATACAGCAGCATGGGCTGCCTCTGATTGCAGCACTAGAGATAAAATACCCAGTGGAAGAAATAATTACATTTTACAGACCTGCATCCTGGAAGTATTTGTAATTAATGAGAAACAGAAAAAAAATGATGTGATGACAACATGCCCTAAAAGCAATGCATCACCATGGCCCTGAATAACCTGCCATCAGCTGAGCGCTGCTTTTACGAGTAAATCTTATTTTATGAAAAATAAGAACTTTGTATGCTAGAACTAGCTGAAAGTTCTGGATAACAACATTATACACTCTTGCTATAGACGTCTAACACAGGCTTCAGTGAAAGTCATGTTTTAAAAAGTTTATGCCTCTAAGATCCAATACCGATCTTATTGGTCAGACGTGCAAACCCAAATAGTATTTCGGAGCTCCTCATTCTAACAGGCTACTCCTATTCCCAGAAAAGCCTTGGGGCTTGATACCAGAAGTCCTGAAAAATCAGACATCATCGAATTGTCAGACTGGCAAGCTGTGATCTTGGTTATCTGTGATAACCAAATAAAATTCAGATTCCACCTCAATTTACAGGAATGCAGTACTATTTCTGAGAGTCTACAAATTCAAATGTATTCCTGGAAGATTTGAGCCCTTATTTCTTGACAAATAAATATCATAATTGAGGTAATTAATTAAATTTGGAAGGTCTTTTTTTTGTGTGTTCTCAAAAAAAATCACAATACATTAAACACAGATTTTCGGCATCATCCTCTTATTATAACTAGCATTGTCTTATATTTAATTTCTCCTGATCGATGACATTATAGAAGGACAGACAGAAAATCTTTTCGAAATCAGCTGCTTTGTCCATTTTTTTGGAGGTAAAAGACAAATTAAGGATTTCATGCACCAAACCTGATCTCTAACCAGTCTGGGATTTTCCCAGTTCCCTGCTACTGGGTCCCACTTACCCAGCTTTTTTCTCCCAATCCAGCCATCCTGCAAAGGGCTGCACTAAGTCAGCATTCTTCGACTGGATTGTTTCAGTGATCAATAGAGAAAGGACAATGATTTATTTATAAAGCAGCAATGCAGCACTGCAAGAATTAGTTCTCTTCTGGAAATGTTTCCCACTTTACACATTTCCTACATCAAAGAATGCACAATAAACTTCAGCATGAATTGCAGTGCAAACCACATTTTAACTGTACTCCTTCATTTGCTTCTTTTTGGCAAGTATTGTGTGGTTTTGTTATTCAGCTGTTGGGACTAAGAGGGGGCGGAGGGATGTGTTATTATTTATTATTGTGTATTGATTTAGCATGGAACAGGTAATAGCCATATCAATTTTCTCACAGTGAGATGTACTGGTAAAAAAACAATTTTATAACTAAACAGAAATGACTGATCTATTGGCTAGTATGAGCTATTCTATTACACATACATTATAGAGCTGATATATATAAATAACTTAAGTGAGATCTGTATTTTAGACATGCTTTAACTAACATGGGCAGTATTGTTAAAAGCAAAATGACCATATCAGTAGTATAACATACACTAGAAACCGATATTTTGCATAGGAAATGAGATATATGTCTCTGAGTTCCTTATTATGTTGATTATTACATTTGGGAGAAATAACATTGAGTATTATTATGGCAGCTTGAGAAATAACAATATATCTGAATCTGCAAAAAATACAGCTCATAACAATCTGGGCACACACTCAGGGTTTCAGAAAAAGTAAATGTGATATAAAGAATGTTTCACATCTTCAAGAAGAGATTTCCCCCCCACCCCCCTTTTTGGGTTGTATGTTTCTTAATAATCATCATTTTGCAATATAATGTCAGATTGAAGCACAGAAGAGAATTTTTTTTCTAACAATTGGAATTGCCATGGCAACACCCCAGATCTCAGATAAAGTTTGGTCCTGTACTGATAGTCACATTAGCATTTGTTTTTGTGCTAAGCGCAATACTGCATATGAAAAGCATCTCAGTCTCTCTAGTTACATATAAAATGTAATTTGATTATCTCAGAAATGTGAAATATAAAATTTTGACAGCTCCATAGAAAAGTTCACCTTTAAAATCACGTGTTTGATATGACACAAATCATCAGAAGAAAATTAGGTACGGCTATCAATATTAAAAGCAGTTGTTTGCATCTCTCATCTCACTTATGCTGAATCTGAGTAACTGTCCACTGTCCCCTTTCCAGCAGCTCTTAACTTTCCCAAACATATTGATCTTGAGCCTTTGAATTCACATACATAAACTGATGAATTTAAGCAACGTCCCCTAAAGAATCAAAGGAGACTATTTTTACCACACATATTTATAATTGCCTTACACTATTGCAAAAAATCAGTTGACGATAAAGACAGACACATATTTTTCTGACACACAAAAATGCTATCCAAACTATAAGGAAACTAAGGCCCTTCAAATTACAAATATTCTATGCTGGCAAATCTATATATCAATAAAACATATATATGTCAAAACATTTAGGATGTATTCAGGAGGCTTTTGTTCTGTACCATTACTCTGCAGGTTTGTAGAACAACCTACCAGAAACAAAATACAGAGGGACAACCATGACCATTTGAGCTGAAACCTGATTCCTCTCCAAGCAGAAAACAAAACCAGGATATACTTTCTATCATGGTAGCATACAGTTCAGGTTTCAATCACTGATTTTTGCAAATACTTTAGAGCCAAATGCTGTTTTTCAAAAAAACATGATGGCAATATCTAGGAGATAACCATTACTGTTCCCAAATAAACTGCTATCAAATAGACAGACTGCCAAATCACTTATTATGAATTTTAACAGTTCTGATGACAAAATAAATAGTAGAGAATGCAAGATGAGACTGAAATTCTCTTGCAAAAGTAAGATTTGAACATAAATCATTGGGTATATGTTATGAACAATAAAAAACAAAGCAATTCAAATACGTGGTCTTGGTGTACTCAAGCAGGTACAACACACTGTAATAAATACAATAAAAAATGTACCATACAACGTTTCCAGCTGGAGAGAGAGTAACTCAAATGCAAGATCTGTGCCTCCTTTCTCTTTAAGGGACAGATACGTAAACAATATTGGCTAGGAAAGGATCTTCCAGGAGCCTGACATTAAACAAAGCAGTCATGGCTGTCATTGGAAAGATCCTCAATTCCAACATTTTATGACTATACAGGGTCTGCCTGAAATACATGCTGGTATTTGAAGTGTTACTATTCTCCTGCTCATATTACAGATACAACTTCATGGATCCAGGATGACAAGCTTAACTCCTCAAATTGAAAACCTGACAAGCTGCACACTGTATTTAAGGGCAGAATAAGCCAATGACCAAAGAACAAAGCTATGAAAATAAAAAAGCCTAGGACCACATACTGCTGGCTGTTGTGGGGCTCCGTTTCTAAGCACCCAGAAGAACTTTTAAGCCCCTGTTTACTTTCCCCAAGAAGCGTAGTTTATTCTTTACTGGGTATCTCAATACCTTCACACAGTAGCATCCTACCCTGACACACGAGTCCTTAGAGCTAGGCAGAAGAGTCCTGCACCACTTTTGAGATCAACAACATCCACAGCTGAAAAATCCTTGGCAGATAAGTTCTGCATGTCCTGGATGAGGTCCTGAGGAGCCAGGAACACATGCAGCATCAAAGCCAACTTAAATGTGATTCCTTTTTAATATTTACTGTGGGATACTAGGGAAGAGAAAGGAACATTACGTTACAATTCCTCAACACTGTTTAACTTTTTTCTTTATCCTATTAATTTCTATCCTGCAGAACAGGCTGTGAGCTAAACAATCATCATTTGGGTTTACCCCTGCTTTAATGCACAAATTCTAAATTAAGAGACCTTTGTTATGGAAAAGCATTCTGTTAATGCACATCATATTGCACTCTCCCAGGCAAAATGCTTACTTTGTGCAGGTAAAAAGTGGGAAGACAAAGACATGCTGGGAATCAGCTTTTCCATATTTGACATTGTTAGGCATTCCTTGTGATGTGAGGCAAAAAAATAGGTTGAGCTATGAAAACTCAGTATTTTGGAGATCATAAGCTGAAACAGAATATTGGGAGGGAGATGAGAAGACAGACAGCAGTAAGACTACATCAATAAGCATCTGGTTTTTTCACTCATTTCCTTGCTGCCCTGTAATTCTTCTAGTAGCTCCTCTTTAAAGGGAATAAAACATAGGTAGTTGTGTCACTGGCAGCTCTATCTGCAAGCATGCAGTTTTGATTTGCTTATGCAGTGTTGTGTTTTAACAGCCATTTGAAAGCATCACTGAAATATCCCACTGCACATCACGATGACTCCTTTACCAGTAACTAAAGATGTAGTCTCCAGCAAGTGCCATTTTTGTCAGTGGAGCACAGCTGCTCTGGAGGAAAAAGCCTGGGGCACCTGCAGCAGCCATAGGGAAGCAAAGGGAACCAGCAGCTTTGGTGTGATTTGAAATAGGATTCACCTCCTTTAATGTATTTGCAAACACCTTGCACAACATTTTTAGAGGAGTCTCTATTTTTTCTATTATTATTTATTTCTTCAGTTATTAAGATTATTTTGCTAATCTTTCTCCATGCAAATATATCTATTCCTTTTTAAAAAGTCTATCAGTTTTTTTTAGCATCCAGTATGTGCATATATAGAAGATACACATTGAAAAACATATGCCCCTTTTCAACTTGTTCTTGAGCTCTAATGGAGGAAAACCAGAAAACTTTGAAACGTCTTTCTTCCTATGAAAAAGTTTTAGTTTTCATTTTTTTCCATTTTAGAAAAGCATTTTGAAATGACAATTGGAAGCAGTGGTTTCTGAAAGCGTTTCAAAGAGGTTTACAACAGTTATAATTATTCCTGTAGAGAGGCACAAAAAGGACAATAATAAAATGCAAGACAATTCCAAACTCCTCACCTCTTCCCAAAAATCGGGACTACGTTTCTGATGACTCCTTATTTAGTAAGCTGGGCTAGGAATCTGCTTCTCATGCTGTCAAAGTTGTGTGTTGTGATATGGAACAGGTCACTCAATCTATATCTGCTGCTCTCCTTCTCCCTTCCTTAGCTGTCTAATTTATACAGTGAAATATCAGGACAGACTACAACCCTGCTGCCAACACAGCACATAGAAAAATGAGGCATGATCTTTTAAATATAGTATTCATTATAACACTGGCACTGGAAACACTTTACTCTTTTACAATGCAAATAAGCACATCTTAGTTATGGAGGTTACATATACAGACATCACAAAAGCACATTTAAAGACAGACAAATAGATGAAAAAACCCAGAAGAATCTGAATGAAGATTAAATTTCATGGGGTAGAACTCTGATCATGAAGGACACTTTCTGCACAGTGCATAATGGATGGTACAGTGTATTCATTTATATTTCTCAAGTGTGTACATTTTCAGTGTGTACAGTTCCAGTAATTAGAAAAGAAATTTGGATGTTAGAGTTTATATAAATAACAAAAAAAAATCTAGATGCCTTTTTCTGGTGCTTTTTTTTTCCTTTTTATCTGCTTTATAATTTTTTAATTTCCTTTATATGATCTCAAGATATTAAAGTCCAAATCACCTAGCTATATC
The DNA here is from genome assembly GCA_013397315.1 of Donacobius atricapilla. Classification (NCBI taxonomy): domain Eukaryota; kingdom Metazoa; phylum Chordata; class Aves; order Passeriformes; family Mimidae; genus Donacobius; species Donacobius atricapilla. The sequence continues at coordinate 1,034,425 of WBMY01014150.1, forward strand.
ACTGGCAAAATAAGTCATATGTCATGCTCAATTTTAGAGTCATTAGCTTTCTGTAGACACTGTCTTATGCAGTGGAGTTAAAAAACCAAAAGAGAGAAAGACAGAATATATCTGAGGGTAAAAGCCTTTGTGGGTGTTGATGGGAGTATATGGAAGAAACCAGCAAGAACAGTGGATAATGGAAGATTGCTAGTGCAGGTAGTGGGCTTATCTATATGACAAATTGATGAAGAATGAGGAGGAAAACTATGTTGATTTAATGCTGGCAATTTGAAGCATAGGCTGCACAGCTGTTTCAGACAGAAATACTAAGATAAATTCAGAAGCAACCCCTGCTCTGACAGATTAATAAAAGACCAGGAATTATTTGAGCTTCTTAGAGGAAGGGATCACTAAAGAGCCCTTCAAATACCCAAGATATTGCACATAAGAATAGAAGAACAGCTCATCCAGCCCTTGCCTGTCTGTTATCAAGAACATGCTTTAAACTGAGACTCAAGCTTTTCTAGGAGACATGAAAAAATACATATTAGAAAATGAAAAAGTAAAGAACAAAGTGAACAGCTGCTACTGATACAGTTTTAGGAAAAAAAAAAGTCTTTACTAGAGCCTTCAAACAGGATACCTAAAAAAATTCTTACATAACATAATTTTTAAAAAAAACTGTATTGGGTCTTCTGTTTCAACTCATTTCTTAAAATCACAACTAGCAATAGGAACATTTATCCAGGTAAAGAGAAGATACGGACTTTCACACTTCAAAAGTCAGACAAAACAACTCCATATAAACATTTTCACCAGTGCTTTAAACACACCTGTGAACACTGAGCCCTCCATTCTCTGGTCAAATACGAAAGGGCTCCGGCCCCTGGTTCTGCCAGGAGTGTACTACGTGTCCTGCATGCTCACTGCTGGCACTGCAAGTCTACATAGTAATTTCAAACATATTTTAGCACATTTTACTAAACAGCCAGCCATGCTTCTTAGCTGGATTTCTGAAAGCTTGATTTACTGGCATTATTGTCCAGTTCTGGACAACCTAGTGCTATCAGAAAAGTTACACTGCATCAGCAGCTTTCCACTGCTCTGATCCAGGACCCTTCGGAAAAATTATATGGATGCATTCACAAACCAAAGGATCAGAACTGAGAGTTAGTTCTAGGTTAGGAGAGAAGGTTCCTATGCAAGAATACTTAGGAAGTGTTAAGATTGCAAGGCAGCATTAAAAAAGTAAAAAAAATCCCAAAGTAGCTTTGGTATCCCTCCCCTCCTCCCTCTAAAGAAGGGAATACTTCAGTGTGATGGCTCACTAATGAATTATTCACAGAAAGGTAGGGCTTTCTTTCCCAGAGGTTACAGCAATGTCAAGTGAAAACATGTCAGTCTGCCAAGAAACACCAATGGTGTGGAATATTTCAGTAGAAGATGACACAATCACCCCGCTAATGATGTGAGCTCTTTTGCTGAGTGTATCTGAATTACATTCCTACTAAGGATGCCAGGCATTATCAATGATTTGATAGGTAATTTTGGGAAAATTTAGAGATTAACAAGCTCCTCCGAGCAAATTCTAAAGCCAGGTTTTAATTTATCAGTATTGCCTAAGCTTATTATTCATCGCACAGTCCTCTACCAGCACTCTTTATAAGAGTATAAGCATTCTAAGCAGTAATTTTAGAAGTGACCTATGTTGTAAAAATGCCCACCACCGCCTCATCTCAGTTCTGGAAAGAACTTCTCAAACTTCAGTTCAACAGACAGTCCTACACTGTGGGGAAGACCACAGCTCACAGAATTTGACTTGCTCTCTGATATTTGGGTTAAACCTATTTTTCTTGCACTCCCTGTAGGTATGGTAGAGAAAATGTGGTATTTAGGATGCTTTTTGTCAAGCTGTTGGTTCTGATGGTCAAGAAGAAAATTCCTTTGTCAGGAAACCTATTGGGAAAAGATCCATTGTGGGTTTTTTCACCTCATTCACAACATCACTTAAATACAATTCAGAAATAAATTTAATTTTTCTAAACAGATTGCAACTCACAACTTAATTTATGCCTAGTGCTAGTAAGAGGTCTAAGAGGTCTACCTTACAGTAGAAAATTCGAAATTTATCCAGTGGACTTGATTCTTATGGGAATATCTTTGTAGACTCAAGTGTGTTCTTCACAATCGCTCTCATCCTCAAGGCGAAAGTTAAGATCACTTCACAGAGTTTGCTGCACTCATAAGTCAGTGGGAGGGGAAGCTCACAGAACCTCCATAATCTCTCTTCTGCACCTATATTAAGTTTTGGTGCATTGCATGAGAAAATTTTAGCCTAAAACAGAAATTCATGTTTGTGCAAATCTTGATCTGCCCATAAGTTACAGGCAAGGAATTAAGAATAATTTCTAGACTGAGCGATGTTCAGACATTAAAAACAAACAAACAAACAAACCTACCTAAAGATCCAAATTGTACAGAAGTGTTCCAGCCCAAAGTTGGGGTAAACTGGCCCCTAAGAACACGTGGTCTCTGAGGAGGTGTGTGTGAGCACTGCCTGCAGCACTGCGTGCAGCACTGCCAGCACCAGCAGTCCTGTGACAGCTGACATCTATAACCAAAGCTGGAATCAGTCAGGCATTTATTTGCAGGTACAGGAAGGATTTCCTTCAAAAGTTGTTCTCAAGCCTCAAGGTAGGACTAATGCACCTATAAGCACTTGGATCATTTTTCCTTCTCCCTAAACACCATGTATTTGCTGTCATATGGTCAGATAGGAGACTTCATGAGCCAGTATCTTTCTGGCCAAGGAACTGCTAATCACCATCCTTCACTCCATCAAACTGCTTGGAACTCAGTTGCAATGATTTTATTAAACTTGTGGACATATTCCTACTATGCCACCTCCATGTCTCACCACAATCAGCACCAAGGCCTCTAATGAAGACAGAGGAACACATTTCATTATTTTTAGGGCAATACATTTAATCTCTGAACTATGACTACATGTTGTTCTTAGTGGTTTGTTTCTGAAACTGCTTGCTTAAGGCAGAGTAATTTCATCATGTTTAATATCCAGTGCAAGGTCTAACTCTGCTTGACTTTAATTCACCTTAGTCCTATCCTTCTCTAACTCTTTTGCATACATTTCTATGCCTGTCAGTCCTTTCTGCAATCTTTTACATTCTGCTAATTTACTTTCAATTATGTGGCTATTGATCCAGTTATATTATTTCTACAAGACTTCTTTCTTTTTTTCCAGGTATTAATGCCAGAGTGTTAAAGCTTTTGAATAAGGAAATTCCAAATCTTTTCCACATTTAAGTTTCATTGCTTCTTTGGTAGATTGATTCACATCTGTAGAGTATTGAGCTTTGAAATCCTCAGTTACACACAGATTTCTTTTCCTCTTGTCATTTGATTTTATCTGAATCACACATCATACATTCCTCAATCAGCTCATCTAGAATATCTTCATTACTTAAACGAAACCTTATTGATGAAGTGAAAAAACTGTCAGCTATTATTAGCAGAAATAACAGTACTATCAGCATTTGTTCTCCAAGCTATTCCAAAGAAGTTAAATACTTCCATATGCAGGGCTGCCCACCCATATGGTCACAACTCCTAGTAGTACTTAAAAGCTTTAACCATGCACAGAATGTTAAAACAAAATGCTTTAAAAAGATCCCTTTTAGTATGCAAATTCAACCCTATGATAGCCTACATCCTCACAAAACTAATAGAATTTTTCTGTCATTCTCTGATATTGAGGTGTTTTTGATTCAAACAACATAGCTACGCTAAAGCTATTAATTTCTTTAATCTGCCTCATAAATTAATACGCAATTCTACCTTTTGTGATTACTACATCAGATTTCTCAGCTGTTTTTCCACTACATGCTTGTAATCTATCCAATATAGAATCATTACGGTTGGAAAAAACCTCCAAGATCATCAAGTCCAACCTTTGACCTAATGCACCATGCCCACTAAAGCCTATCCCAGTGCCACATCCCCTCAGTTTTTGAACTGTTTCTGCTCACCATCTTCACTGCAAAACACTTGAACTGACTTTTCTCTGTTAATAGGAGATAGGTTGAGCAGTCCAAAAATCTGTCTTACCCTGTTTCTTGGCTTCAGACTCATTTTGCCCATCGTGCCAACTTCAGCCCCCAGAGGCAGATTACCAAAGCTATTTCCTATTTTCAGCTTCTTCAGTATGCAGCACTACATACCATTACCTATCTTTTGATCAACTACGAGATCATTTGTACCCACTCCACTCTGCATTGTGGTTACCTAAAAATTGACTAGTTCATTTTTTAAATAGACTTTTTAAATTTTAAAAAATCATTTGCATTTCAGGCCATACTTTTACTGGAGACTCATTCCTCCAGCTTCTGTGCTGATCTGCATGTTACTACATTACTTGGCTTTTTTGTACTAAAAAATAATGAGCAAAAAATTGTTTATTAATTAGATTATACTTTTTAATACATTGCATAACCAGGGGATTGTTGAAACCTTTTTTCATCTGGGTTTAAGTTCATAACTACCACGTTTGCTTTTATTGTTTCCTTTCACCTCCTTCCCTTACTCCTCTCAGGCATGTTTCTTTGTTCCAGTGTGCATGTAAAATTAAAGCATCCTAAAACCAGTAGCATATTTTCATGGAAACCTTCAGCTTATTTGTTGTCTAATGAATAATCTGAATTGCTTCTACTAAAGCATACGAATTAGGAATCTTCTTGGGGTATGCTCCTAAAGCCCTCAAAAGGTTGACAGATATCGAAGGAGATTTTCTCCAATCTACTCAATGACTTTTTAGCAGAGGGAGTAGCTGAAGGCAAGAATGGCTACAGCACTGTATCCAAAACACTTCTGTATTGTCTTATCAGCATAGGGCTTCCAACAGAATCCATACAGCTTATAGGAAATTATATGAGATATTTTTGGCAGAGTGAGAGCCAAATGTAAGTCTTTCAAGTCTTGTATCATTCCTCCTGGTGGCTTGAAGGGCTTTCTGAAACATAGAGATACAAATTCACATGAAGGCACTCCTAAAGTATTCAAGGCTGCTAAAGAGCTGTAGTAATTCCCAGCTGGTTCAAAACCAAATGAGTTTACCACTGAGACCCTTCCCCCTAGACTCAGCTGTTGAGTCCAGCCTCAACACAGTTTGCCCATCTAAGAGATAGTCTCAAAAGTGCTAGAATGGTTAAACTGGAATTTCTCTTCAGCAGAACCAAAAGTGTCTTCAGAGATGTTGCACATGGAAAATGTACCCTTTGCAATAGTTGTGCTCTGTTCATTTCTTTTTTCCTCATGTCTATCACAGGAAAAAATTAAAATTCTGGTCTATTTCAATATTTCCATATACAGTTTAGATATGTGAACAATTTGGTGGCATAAATCATTAAGTCAGTTTGAAGAGAAATTTTTACAGAACACCAAAACAACTATTATAGTATATGCGGCCACAGGCTGAGAAATGCAGTCTAGCAGATGGTCATTTGCTGTCGTAAGTGATATGGCACAGAAAATATTACTCTGTTAATGCTTCAGAAGCTCAAAAAAGCCAAAAATAGCATGCAACTTTGCTTCATGGATAAGAAAAGCACAATTACATACTTAAGGCAGAAGGAACTGACCTCACTGATTTCTAAACTTTTTCAGAGTAAGTATGGAGTAGGTTAAGTGTAAATATTGTACTACATGCCTCTTAAGTTCTCGTATATTCCTTCCTATAGTCTTCCTTTTTGAAGTCTACAGCATCCTTCTAGCAACTGCTTATCAGGAAGATGAATAAATAAGAGGAATTTAATGTATTTAAGCTTTCACGTAATATGATAGGGATTTGATTCCTAGGAGCTGAGGAGGTACACCTACTCTCCCCTGCAGTTTCATCTCGCCTAACAGCTTTCCTGTTTCTCAGCGGTAAACAAGTTCCAATGCTAACTTCGGAGCTCACTGCAACTCACCAGAACACAGTATTTCAATGCCACAGTCTATCCACAAACCTGATTTTAAACAGACGTTCTCTTGCAAATCTGCACGGTCAACATCATCTGTGCACTGATATCACATGATCCCTAAGTGAAAAATCTGTTGGATATAATAATGACCTAATTAATTCCATTGTTTCCCCTCCAAGACACAGACCAATCTGGTCTTTTTCATTTTCTCACAAAAGAGAAAACTGCAGGAAGCAAATGACTGCTTGTGTTGCCACTGTAAATCACATCTGCTGGTATACTTCCTTCCCATCAGATCTAGAGCTCTTGCAGCTGCAGTATGACCATACCCTCCAAAGTCACTCTATTCTTGGACTACATCATGGTATGAAGTCTTGAAACTTAAATTGTTTCCCCTGCTATTATTTTCTAGAATTTGACAATATTTCTTCTCAGTATCTGGAGACAAATACTTCTCAGTTTTCAAGACACAGAGCCTCCAAAACTGTACACAGTGCAAACACACTAAGACATGCTAAGAGGAAATGCAAAAAAAACCCCCAATCTACAAAATTACTGAAGTCTGCTCCCCTGTGGACTCGTGCTCATGCTCACACTTGCTATATAGCATTGCCACCAGATACATCACATACCTCAGCTAATCCCAAGTATGTCATGCAGTGGTGAGGGAATAGACAGTAGCTGGTTTGTTGCTTTTTATGTGTTCTGAGCAATGGGAAATAAATACTCATCACTTTACTGTCCACCAGAAGCAATAGGTATTTTTAAATAACGATAACATTTGGGGGGGTTAAATGTAAAATTAGGGTACATGAATCAAACAGTTGTCTACTATACTACTAGTGTTACATGTATGTACTTAGGCAGGAAAATTTTGTAGTTTCCTGAGCTTTGCCTAAGGGGTAAGAGATCAAGGCACTGTTAAAAAAATATTCAGTCTTCTACAAATCTATTTCAGTCCTTTTGAGATTTAGGCATCTCTTTTAAGGGTGTTGAAATTATTTTGAGCTATTTAGCAACTTATAACAAATAAAGTTAGGAGAGGAAGAGGATGCCAAGGGCAGGAGGAATGATAGACCAACTGCTAAGTTTTCACACAAGGGCTTTTCCACATACTAATCTTGGATAAGAAAACTATCTTACAACATTGTAAACACAGCTGTTCCCATTTTAAGCTTGACATCTTCTATGTTGGGTAAGCTCAATGCTCACAAAGGACCCAATGTTATTGATAAGCCTGCTTCCCTGACCAATCAGGTTGCCTGATAAGATAGATTGTTCTCTGGTCATTTCTGAGTCTCACCAGTTTCCAGATTTTTAAAACAACTTCCACTATTAACTAAAATGCACCATTTGTTTGCAAGGACTTAACTGCAAGCTCTTCATACACTGAGAACAGTTTTTTGCCTTATAGATTACCAAAAAAAAAAAAAAAATCAGTTACAGTCTGTGCAAATGACAAGAAAGCTATCCATGAAGTAAATTCAGAATTTATACCCAAAGAACTTCAGGTACCCTGCCAGCCTGTGTGGATTTTCCTCCAGCCCTGGCAGACTGTAATTGTTTACTTAACCTGGATATTGATTGTAGTTAGACTGCTGGCTCACTTCCTTCAGCTGCAATTCTTATTTTGGCAGTTTCACATACATCACTTAAAATTCCTCTCAGCAGCCATGCTGTTCACATTCTTTTCTCCGGGTCATAATCTACTGAACATAACCACACTTTTGTTTCTGCATTATGATGATGGGGTTTTTTAAAATTTTCTGACCCTTTTAGAACAAAAAGTGGAAGCTTTTAGCAAGAATGGCCTTGAATCACTGTCCTTTACAATTAGTATTATACAGAGTTTTATGGAAGAGCTCAGATAAAAGTGAGAGATTCTCCAGCAGTGTAGCTGCAGTATGAATTTTCCACATGTCACTTTCTACCAATTAGTATTAAATTGTTAATTAGGTTGCATGTTGTTCCAAATTTTATGTCAATAGTTCAGATATGAATTCGAGGACTAAAAAAAATCTCCTATATAAAACTTTCTCAGTAGTCATCCTGGTAGTAATAAACTAAGGCAAAAGGCACACAAATTTGCTATCTAAAAAAATAAGTCTATTAAAATATCATGAACATGGAGCGTTACTTCAACCATGATGCATCTTTTGTATTGGTTTAAGTACTCTCACGTACTACAAACATACTTAGGCTCACCCGCTAAAAAGTTTTGAGGGTAACCAAAAGCATGGGTGAACATCAGAGATTGCTAAATCCGTACAAAGCAATCCTGTAAAGGCTAATTGACCTTGAAATGGTGGCAAAACCTGTGCCTAAAAGGTCAAAAAATGATCACCAGTTTGCACAGTGTTTTCAGAGCCATTACACTGTACCACCTGAAATACAGAATTCTTCAATTTAAATGAATTATAAACAGACATTTGTAAAGAAACAACGTTCATATCAACCACTGTCACACTTTTTTAACAAGCAGGACTACACCTGGTCATCGAATAACAGGATAACTGAGGTCCCATATTAATCTGTTTCTCTTTACCTGGAGTTCCCAACTAGGCATTAGAAAAACTAAAAATAGAGAGAACTCCAATTCCTATATCAAATTAAGTCAATAAGCCTTTATATGTATGTAATGTATGAATATTTTTGCATACTTTCTTACTAGGAGATACTCTAATATTTCACATCATACAGTACTAAATACACAGTTCTTCAAAAAACAAGGACAGAAACATTTATTTGAAAACAAGAAACCATTTTTTTCAGCAGAAAAGAAAAGGCTGTATTAGAAGAGACTAACTCTATTTGACAACAATGCAAAGTATTACACCCCTCACCCCCCCAAAAAAAATCAATGCTTTCATATCTAATGAAGCTTGAGAACTGTTTTTAGATACTGTAAAATATATGAAACCAAATAGTGCTTCACCTGGAATATTTTTATGTCTAAAATTCAGCAGTAACATAACTTAAAAGGATAGCACATCTCCAGATATTGATCAGAGCTTTGTACAGCTGCAATGCCATAAAAATGATCTGCAGCTATAAAAGAGATAACATGATTATGAGTACACTACATTGTAATTTCCTTTGGGCAGTCAGAAAGGAAAAACAGTCTGATAGTCTCAGAGAAAAATAAGCTTGAAGGATATCCAGCATCTGACAGATGAATCATTTTACAATATTTCAATTAAAGAATCTTCCAAACTTAAATTAACAACAACAACAATAACACAAGAACTTAACAATTACCTTTCAACCACAAAACAAGTGGCAGCTGAAAAGCTAAGCAGTTCACAATGTAGAGAATTTTAACGTTCCAACTTCCTTGTGAGTTCAGCCATGGAACATAAATAGTTAACCTTATTCTGAGCCATTACATGAGCTTACTAAAAAGCTTGCTCTAATAAATGGTATGATATGAAGGTCAGCCCTTAATTCACCATCAAAATATCTTCTGGGTGTAAACATAATGACTTCTGCTTATGCATTACACAACCCTGACAAGAATGCTACTTGACAATCCATTTCAGACCTAGAAAAACGTTCTCATTTGCGTCAAGGTGCTGAATGTCAGCAGATTCACTAACACGCTTATTTGCACTGCAGTGGTGGAACAGAGTAAAATACCATGAGCCCTCCATACCCCGCTGCCACCCAGCTAGGGAGATGGCGAAATAAAACAAGATTTAATCCTGTCCATATCACTGTGCAGTTGGTGAAACTTGACAAGTCAACATTAAGTATTCAAAGTGGTATTGTGGCCTAAAGGGATCACATGCAGCCTGCACATAAGAGCAAAGGAATAGCTTGGTTCTGCTTCGGTGTTTGTAAATTTAATTTGTTCAAGGAAAAGCAACTCTGGAAGGGATTACTAGCTAGGATCAACACTCTTACCAAAGAAAAGGAGAAAATGCAAGTAGGAATAATATTGACATTTTTGTAATACAAAATAGCTTTTTGGGCTTACGTGAATAAATAAAATTTGGAGGTGATTGCAGCTCAACCCCAGCATATGAGAATATTCCACTTAGTGTTCCTGAGTAGGAGGGCCTGGGAAGCCTGAGTATGTAATGAAAATTGCATAGGAATTTATAAAACACCATATTTTACAAAATGTAAACATTTATTTAGCAAAATATTGTCAAGTATTGTTTCAGTGCAATACCTATTTCTTTAAATAAGTGGGGCAACAATATTCATGGTATAAAAACATCTTATATATTGTCTCCTAATTATTGGCAAGATCTCATTCCACAGGTTCAGGGAAGGTTATCTGCAGTAAAATGTGTAAATCCCTGGTGCCCAGGAAACATGGAGCCTGCAAATATACCCACATGAAAATGAAGAAAAAACAAGATCTGTAGCAATGCACTTCTGAAATAAAAGTACAAGAGAAACCTGCAAATCCCCTTTGCTAAGTGTAGCTCTATATTTACACTACCTGCAATATCTATGAATAGAAGAATTACTCAACTATTTAAAGTCATCTCTGGTCCTACAGCAGGAAATGAGCACAAAATTCCTGAGTCTGTAAAATACTCTTTTTGCTAAACAATGCAGGGGGGAGATGCTGGCAATGCTCCTGAGACTCAGCAGGGGTGGGAAGGTGCCCTGAAGATGTATTTGTTTACTCGGCCCTTTCAATAGAAATTAGGGAACACTGGGGTAGAAGGTGGAGAGGGCAGCTGAAAGTGATCATAGAACCTTCTCCTATTTTGTTTCAGCAGAGGTCCTTTTGATGATTAAACCTTCAAATGACTGGTAAATGCAATGCATATTTTTCTAGAGTGAAGGACAATGAATACCTTTTCCTCACAGATTGCTACTTCAAATATAAAGCACAGAAAGATAAGCACTGCCAGCAAGGAATCTAAAAATATGTCTTCTTAAGCTTGATTAATGAGCTAATAAAAAGCTATAATAAGGAAAAAATCCAATTAAAGCATCTTGTGATATTTCTCTGGAACAGAAATAAAGAATCCAAGAGCACAGTAAAACTTTGAAAAATTAGTATGATTCAGACGACAGCCTTAGTATTCAAGCCTACAGTACATCAATTTTATACTTTCTTTGACTGGCTGTCCTTTATTTATCATCTCTGATGTGTATTGTCTGAAATTGTGATCCTTGATGAGCGTTATTTTGTTATTGCCTCAGAAGTATATCATCTGAATTTAAAAACAGACATATTAAAAACTCAGGCATTATACAGGTTGTAGGTACGTCTACTCAGAAAACCTGCAGGCCTCCAGCAGAACATGTGGAAATAAGGGCAAAGCCAGTGGAAACTCTATACTATCAGCCATATATAAAGTCAGAAAACAAACTAGCTACACTTGTCGCTGTTGGACAAAAGACAGAGTAGAAAATTTATATTGTAATAGTTACTTTTCATCAGACTTTGGTACCTGAAGGCAATCAGAGGACACAGGAGCAGCGACGACACTGGGAAGGAACTGTAAAAGACACAGAGGTAGGAAGAGCTGGAGATTTGACGCCAGATGAGAAGCACCTGCCCCGCAAGGAGCCCCAGCACGCCCCTTGCAGCCCCTGGAGGTGAGCAGCATCCGCCGAGCGCCCGCCGCGGTCTGTGACGACGGCAGCGCCCCAGAGAAACCGCGGGCTCCGCCGAGGCGCAGAGCGGAGGCGCAGCAAAGAGCAGTAGGGCAGGGACAGTCTACACCGGGTCGGAAAGAAAAGCCTGGGCATCTCGTACCAGGGTCAGTTGTTATTTTAACACTACAGAAACTGTTTCCTGTCGCTTACTGAAAGATCCTCAGCCATCGGCGAGTGTCCGAGGCTCCCGGACGGGCGCGCCGCGTCTCCCTCTGCCGGCGGCTCCGTGCGAGAGGCGCCCCGCGCAAACCCCCCGCGCCCCTGCCGCGGCTCCTCATCGGTTTAAGGGGGCTTTTTAAACGCCAATTAAAATGTCTTAGTCAACACTCTCTAATTAGGCAGATATAGTCTTTGTCTCTTTGCACAGTTCAGTGAACATTTTGTGGTTTTTTATTTTAATCCCTTTATTTCAAGTTGTGGTTCAAGACTTCGCTGAAAAGCGTGAAATATCAAAGGTATTTCCTCATCGGCTGCCAGCAGTGTTTCACGAAGGAATACTTTTCAAAATACTTTCGTTTGATTACGGGGTTTGCCTTTTCCAATTTGACAGCAAAAGAACCAAAATACAAAAAGACGATGTTGTATCTGCCTGTTTAAGAACCCGCCCACGACTCCTGAAATTTACATTAACAACAAGGTTGACTTCAGCTATTACAGGCGGCGCCTGGAGAAACGCGCCCTGTCCCACCCGGAGCAAACGCGGCCTCGCTGCCGGGCCCGGGCCGCGGCGGAGCCCTGCAGGGGAGCGCTGAAGCCCCGGCAGCTCAGAGCTGCCTTCCCCGGCCGCCGCCTCCCTGCTCGGCCCTGGCTCCTTCGCCCAAGAAGAGCGCCGGCCGTTACTTCCAGTTCAATACTGGCAACTTCGAAATCCCACAGATCCGATGGTTTTACTTTGCTGCTTTTAAATGTTTGGCGTCTCTCTCCCCGCTGCGCTTCGGATGTAATGTGGTGTCACTTTGTTCTCACAAGCACATTTCTGACGCCAAAGCAGTCCCTGGCCTCAGCATCAGGACACATGCCTGACCCCAAGGCCAAGGGGTCCAGCTACGAGCCACACAGAGGCTGCCCCAGAGGAGCTGTACGAGAGGCAAGAGACAAAGCCGCAACGCGTGGGGGTTGCTGCTGGCCCGCTGGCGGCACCTGGGCGCCTACCAGGAGGGAAAAAAGCCCAACCCGGAGAGCGCAGGAAAGAACGCCTGGCTAGCTCCCTGCCGGGCCCGGGGGCTGCCGAGGGCAGCGCGGGCGGCTGCCTGGGAGGGCACGGAGCTCTCCAGACCGAGGCACGGCACACACTCCCCAGCGCCTCCGGCCAGCGGCAGCGCCGGGGCCGGCCCGGGCGGGGTCCCCCGCCACCGCCGCCACGAACACGCCTGTGGGCGTTGAGCCGCCCCGTCCCGCCTCCGCAGA